>JANBPO010003618.1:0-75436 GCA_024336825.1 Amorphophallus titanum | reverse complement strand
CTACTCAAAACCCCGGAACCCTTGAATGCCATGTCACTCTAAAGAAACATGGTAGCCTAGCCCTCATGGAGCACTGTTTATAGCCTCTACTAAGAAGTCTGTCTCTGTCTGGAATTAGCAACCAGACAGGGGACGCCAATTGAATGGATGATCGTGTAAACGAGCGCCATTTTCCTTCATGCCTATTACTGTTCACATATTTAGCGACCACCATAGTAGATGCTATTTCTGTAATTGGTGGCAACCTGAGTGGACGCCAATTTCCCAGATTCATGTATGTCATGCTTTTAAACGAAATTCATCGCTATGTCATCCTTACTAAAGTTCTATCCTTGAAATCTCTGTCCTGAAATCCACCTTATTATCCTACAATGGCTTGCTCCTTTTTAATTCTATTGGCTATAAACTATAGTGGATGTCTAAATATTTATATGACTCAATGCCTGGCAATTATGGGGCCCAGTCTAGTCCTGGGAGGAGCGCTCGAAAGTACTTGTGCCTATGAGAGTTGATTGACCACGGTGTGGCATTGCACCGAAGTGTATGACTTGCTTGATCGATGACATTCCACAATCTCTATAGTGCTTGACTTGACTTGACATGACGTGACTTGCATGGCCCGGAATGGGTATATACTTGCTTGAACTTGAAATAGCCAATTCTCATGACATGACTTGATAATACATGGTCACCCTGATACATAAGATTCCCAATCAAACATTCCCAAACCAATCCCCCTGAAACAGCACATTCAATTCTAGAAGCCAACTCACTGTCACAGATATATCAGAGATACAGAAGTTTGTCGTTATCAACATAAGTCAAGCACATCACTTCAGTACCTGTCCTGAAGATTGTATAGGAAATATACCATTGGGGCGAAAAATGTATGCTCCAGAGGCCTTCAAAAAGTAAAATTCAGACTTAACAAGGTATTTCACAGTAAGTGAAACATTTAAAACACAATTAGGAAAAACAGGTGAGTTGAGATACTGCTTGGAATACATGAGTACCTGGAAATCAACACCACTCCCATCATCCCCAGAATAATAACTGTATGATTGCTGTAGGGTCATATTTACCTAGAGAAAAGAACTAGAATAATGTTAGACATAAAGGATTGCTAAATAAAGAGCCTCCTCCTGGGAAAGCACTCAAATAGAAAGAAACCGTGGACAACCTAGCATGTCAAGCAAATTACACTGGAGCCAAACACGCAAACAATCAAACTGAATCAACTGGCATGATCAAAAATAGAGAATCCAGCCGAAAGAAAGATGATGAAATGATACTATTCATATGAAATAGCCAACTTCGACCCCGGCAACTGTAAGAATCTGACCTTGTTTCGGATGTTAAAATAATGACTTAGTCTTCCTTCATTAAAAATAAACTTCAGGTTCCCTTGACCAACTTCCGTTACACCTGCTGCACTTTCAGAAGTGGTAGACATGGCAGGATGGCCTGAAACTGCAACAAGCAGCCGTTAGTACACAAAAAGACATTACCAAGTTGGAGGCCAACATTTACTCTGATCAAACACTAGAACATTGTGACATTTCACAATTCAGAAGAAAGAAGGGTTCATCCTACCTGATTGTTCTGCACTTGAGATGAAGTATGTGTTGAAGCCTAGAGGGGGTATAGATACCGGAAAGATGAGCCAAAACTTAGGGTTGACACGAGAAGACATGCCCAAGTATGCCTGAGCATGGAATTTCCGCATTTCTAAGTAGCTGTCCAATATAGGCAAAAGCTGGGACTCAATGTCCCTTCCTTCGGAATCCCTTACAATCACAGATTCACTAGCAACCTGTAGCAAGAAATCAAGATTCTGAAAATGAACAGTCTAACAGAAGTTTTACAGAATCTTGCAAGAAACGAGAATGTGCTGATATGCAACTTGCAACAAAGGCAACGCAATAAGAACTAGTGATCTTGTTTAAACATAAGGAAAAACATTCTTTATAATGAATTTCTGCATTTCTAAGGAGCTGTCCAATATAGGCAAAAACTGGGACTCAATGCCCCTCCCTTCAGAATCCCTCACAATCACAAATTCACTAGTACCTGTAGCAAGAAATAAAGATTCTGAAAATGAACTGTCTTAACAAAAGTTTTACAGAATCTTGCAAGAAACAAGAATATGCTGATATGCAACTTGCAGCAAAGGCAACACAATAAGAACTCGTGATCTTGTTTAAACAAAAGGAAAAACACTCTTCACAATCAATTTCTCAATCACTACCCCGATTTCAATAACCAATCATCAAAATACATACACCATCACTTTAGATCAATGTTGGCCATCATCAAAACAAGGTTTACAACACAAATCACCATTCAGTGTTGGAGCCTCCTGTCTGCTACTAAATTGGATTCTGCTTTCAGTTTTATTGGCTACTATTCTGTCATCCTGATGATTTGGGAGATTTGGAAGTATAGATGTGCGATTCATTTTGAAAGTGAGGTCACTAGCATTGGTTGCATCAAATGAAGGGTTCTGGACTTGATATCCCATGCACTGGAAAAAATGAAATTCCACAGGCCTTTGTCAACCGCACAGGCCAGTATGCTGTCATCTTTTCACTTGTATCCCCGGGTGGAACATATATGGCAATTCCTGGTTGTTCGAAGCTTGTCCTCTCATTATTTCACTCTACATGTGGATGGGGCATCGAAAGGTAACCTCTGTACTTGTGGTGGAGGGGGCTGTGTCAGGGACCCCTATGGCAAAATGGTCTTTGGTTTTGCCTTCTACTATGGGTGTGGAAGTAGCCTCTTAGCCGAAGCAAGGGCTTTGCATGATGGGATGTCCCTTGCTAAGCATGGAGGCATCAATCTTGCAGCCATCTTTTCTTATTGTGCTATCTTAGTTGAAGCAATCCGGATAGGGATAGCTCCTAACTGGTCAGTCCTTCCTTGGTGGAGGAATATAATAGGTCTCCTCCAAGAATGCAAATGCATGGTGTAGTACATCTATAGAGAGGGCAATCAAGTAGCGGATTCTTTGGCATCGTATGCTTATGGTGTACAGGCTAACCAATTTTTTCCTCATGCTAGGGATCTTCCATGGATGGCTAAAGGGGCATACAGGTTAGACTTAGCTGGTTTGTCCTCATTTCGTTGTACATACTATAGAGGGCCATGGTAGTACCCCTTTTCTCTTTTTTGATTCTTTGGTCCTTCTGATACCGGCCCATTCTGCCGGCCTTGTACATCCTCTCTTGATCTCTCAGGGGTATGCCCCGCAGACAGTGTACTTTTTCTCTTAAATCAATAAAACCTAGGGCCACCGTCCCAGCCTGGGGGAGTGAGAACACTCTTCCTCCTTGAGGAAGGGTGCACTCGACCGGTCGCTGGTGCTAGCTGGCTGGTTGTTGATCCAAAAAAAAAAATCTCCGTAGTAAGCAGCATCAGCAGTAAGAAGTGCCTCCCAGGTAGCCGTCTCCATTACAAGGCCAGGGTCACCCATGTGATTCTTTATCTGGCATTACACCTGCTCTGTCACCTACTCCATCACACGTTCCCTCCCCTATGCTTTTGTCCACCTCATTGCCTTCCTCATCACTCTCTTCATCTCCACCTACCCCCTTACCTTCACCATCCCCTACTCAACCTCCACAACCTCCACCAACCTAAGCCTCTGCTCAGGCAAGTGCTAACTCTCCTTCTTCCTCCATTTCCACCACCTTTTCTACTCCCGACGCTGCTAGACGCGTCGTGTCAATACGTCGAAGGTGGGCGTCACTACCCTCCAATTCCTCTACCTCACCACCACTTTCACCATCTTCACCTCCATTACCTTCATTGCCCGCATCACCATTTCTACTATCCCTACCGCCATCACCACCGCCCTCACTGCCTCCTCTCCCAGCGACCCCTCTTCCATTACTACCACCATCTCCACCGCTTCTGCCATTCCCTTCGCCATCGTTTCCCGAGCCTGAGCAAGCTATACCTATACCTACGCCTCCACCTTCACCTTTACCCTCTCCAACGCCTCCACCTTTGCCCTTGCCTCCACCCGGGCCTATCATTGCCACTATCCCTCCACCTTTGCCTTTACCCTCACTTACGCCCTTCGAGCCATCACCTACGCCATGTGAGCCTATTCCCTCCACTTCTCCACCTACTTCTACCCCACGGAGCAGGTGTTCATTACCTTTGGTGCCTTTCGGGTCTGGTCCCCAGGGAGATGATGAGCCGAGCCAGGTTTCGATTTTGCATTTCAAGATTCAAGATGTCATTTGCCGCATGCCAATTTGGGTCCTGGTCCTTGGCTATTTTAGGGCCGATGAACCTCTGTTTCAAAGGACGGTTGCAAAAAAGAGTTCCCTTGCACTAGTGTCAGTTCCTTCACAAGCGAGACCAGCGGCAATCTCATTGCTCGCCGGGGGATTCACTATTGATGTTGTTATTTCTCCTCGCTTGATTGTTGTTTAGTTCATTGGCCAAGAAGGGTTCTTTACTCAGATTGTGCTAACCCATACGACTGCCAAGAGCCTGATGGATTCCCTATCCAAGGGGTAATTAGCAGTACCTTCTGCACTTTCCAAGGATATTCTACACTTGTTATGTAATCTCCCTTGGTTTATCAGTATGCTAGCTGCGTCAACGTTGCGCATTACTCTCCCTCAGTTTCGCCCTGCATTTTTGGTAAGGGAGTTACGTTTCATACCCGATTACCGAGTGGAGATGTCAAATCTCATGCCTCTGATGCCGAGTAACAAAACTCCATGGTTTTCTGATGTTCATCCCAAGGAGTTAGTTATCCAGGAATGTTCGTCTATGGTTAGCACTGTGTGTCTAGGGACAACTGCCCCGATAAAACTGCATATTCATAATCAGGTCAGGCCATCTGCCAGCTGGGCTCGTTATCTGAACGACACGACAGATCAAGAAGCTCGAAGGCCTGAGTCCGCACCAGGCAGGTTCATTTCAAGGAGATTTCTGCTAAGAAGAGACGACGGCGCAAGTTCAGGGGCCGTCAGCTGTGCACTCGGGGGTCCACTCCACCTTCTTCTTCTTCCTTTCATTCATCATTTCTCTTGCTCAGTTCCTACCCTTGGTTAGTGTATCTTCTATCACCTGATCATATTTCTATCATCTTCTCCTCTCTTCCGAGATCCCTTACCACTCATTCTTTCTCCTCTTGTCTGGTACCTCTAGATTTTCCATATCCTCGACATTCTAGGTCTCGGCCTATGTCCTCCTCTTCCCTTGATCTAGGGACTTCTTCTAATTCTCCTCCCTGGGTATGCCCAGATTCTACTTCTCATTCTCCTTCCCCGACTCTGTCGAGTGTTTTTCATGCTTCTTCCCTGACCTTGTCGGGTGATTTTTCTGATCCTTCCCTGACCCTGTCGGGTGTCTATCATTTTCTTTCCCCGACCATGTTGGGTGATTACCCTTTTTTTTCCCCGACCCTATCAGGTGACCGTCATTCTCCTTCCCTGACCCTATCTGGTGTTTATGCTTCTTCTTCCCTACCTCTGGCGGGTGATCACTACTCCCCTTCTCTGACCACGTCAGACGATTCTTCTTCTCCTCTTTCCACTTACTCCTCCTCACCCTTTCTGGGTTCTTGCCCTTTTTTCTGCTATTTTCGAGACTTTAGTCCACATTGATCTCAGCTGATCGGGTTTCTTCTATATTTGATTCCTTGTTATCAGGGCCGCGACGCCTTAATGACGGAGTTCTAGCCTTCGTCTCTCTTCTTTTTTCATCCCTTCTTTGTCCAGTATGATGTCTGTCACTCCTCCGTGTAGGGGAATCTCTACACTTTGCTATCCTCTCCTTTCTTATCCTGTCAAGCAAGAAAAATGAAGCTCGATGATCAAGCTCTCACATCAGGATGCTACTTTCACGCTATGGATATGCAAGGTATCTTTATTTTGTGTAAAGAACATGTTATCATTACTATTGCTTATGTTTATTCCTGCACATGCTTATAACGTTGGTTCCTTAAGACATGTTTGAGTGGCTTAGTTTAGTCTTAGTTGATGAAAAAAATCACAAAATGAGTTCGCTTCTGTAGCACCTTTAGACTGGTGATAGCTCCGCATTGGGAGTCTAGTTCCTTTCCCAATCGTTGAGGGTAACCTTTGAGCATGGGTTTTTCATGCACTACATGGCAAGCCATAGCCAATCCTTCTAGAGCAACACTGTTTCTGCTTTGGCCATACTTTGGGTATGCATAAAAGCCTTTTCTATTCTTTGCTCGGCCGAGTGCAGGGGGCCGCTGGCCGTAGGAATCGTAGAGCGTGTTGTCGATGGTTGCGGTGTTGAGGCCGAGGCGCGAGGCGGTGTCGCGGCTCGACCCATCTCGGATCGTGATCGAGACGGACAGGTAGACCATGACGACAAACATTAGTGTCTAGTAATTTTACAAATGTGTCCATGATTGGCTCTCTTGACATGACATGATGGTCAGACAAGGTCAACATTATTGTTATCAATAGTCATGTTAGTCTCTCAATCATGGTTTGTAGGGTCGATTTAACACATGTGGTAAAGGACGTACTAGATGGTACTAGTGAAAGAGTGGCATGCTTAGCATGGGGTACCCACTCATCACACCCAGTATCATAGTATCCTGCTCGCAATGCAGTGTACTGTATGATTTAGTACGGTTCATCGAGCGGGATGCGAGATCTGATCCCTAACTACGTGCAAGTCACCTTCAAAACAGGGAGTGCGGGTCTCGATTCCGGCCACGGATGAGGCGGTTCTCCAGTGATTCTAGGCAGCCAAGCGGTGATTGGCGAGGGCGGGACGGCGATCTCCGACAGTGGCTACCACTCCGGCGATCTTCAACAGCGAGAGGATTGAAGGGTGAAGGGGCAGAGGGAGGACCAAGGGAGCGGGGGAGGAAAGGGAGGGGGCGGAGAGCCTACCGAGGGACAGAGAGTAGTGCCGACAAGGAGGGCAACTGTGGCGCATGACGGCAAGCGTCGGCGAAGAGCTATGCACTCAAGCGGGCCTGGTGCAATGAGACGGGACAGGGATGGGGCTCGGTGTAATGGCAACGATAGAGAGGGGTGTTTGTAGGGAGAGAGGATGGGAGTTTTTAGTGATATTTAGGGGAATAAAATCAAGGTGAAGATGAGCAAACACAGGTCAAAACGCGTGGTCATTTTCTTTAGAGTCGTTCCGCCCCTACTCAGGTGTAGATAGATTTTACAACGGAACTTCTCCCAAGATACGACGACCCAAAACTGGTGGCGACGCGAATGTGCACTCTAACTTGCGTTGCCGGGGGGCAAACATTATAGTGACAGACGGCTCTTGCAAGAGGAAGGAGACGATGGGAGAGAGAAGTTCGAGAGAGATAACTTTCGGGTTAGAGAGAATCGAAAACCGTGCCTCTCCAAGAAAAAATCACTCTTCAAATACCCTCTTGGGAAGTGACCTTTGACCGAGTCACACCCTTCCGCCCAAAGAGGGGAATCCGAGGAGACACGAAAAGAATCCAAGAGACACTCGGTTAAAATGGTCAAAAAATTAAAAAAAAATAAAATAATTATTCGGAATCACACACACGCACGACACGGCCACGGCAAGGCAAGGCAATTCGCGCGTGTGTGAGAAAGAGGATGCGAGCCCAAGAACCCACTGGCTCAAATGGGCCAACCTCCATAGTCTCCTCAAAGGAATACACAACAAAGACACGGGTCCCAACTAAAAGTAAATGGAAACCTTTCCCATTTTCCAATGTGGGGCTAAACAACACAAAGAGATACTTAAATCTTTTAAAATTTAAACACAGATTCCAACATTCGCCCACCAAGAAAAATTTTTAAAAGATGGTCACGCTGGACTAGAAGCTTTCGCTATGCGTGATGGTGGTCTTCGGACCTATATTCTCCACCTTGTACCAGGGTTCAGACTCAATAAACTCTGCATACTCTGCATGATTAAAATAACAAACAAAACCCCTCATGTAGGCTTGTCAATTTCATCTTCGTATGCATTCTCATTCGTTTTATGTTAGCCCCGGATGGCTCATTATCTCGACAATTAATCAAAGATTTTCCTCCTTCTTGGAGGATGTAATTAACGTCATAACCTTTATGATATGACGGACTTTTGGTCCCAACACGGATCTCATTCTCGCCCGACTCGGGTGAGATTGAGCGCATAATAATAGAACTTGTCACTTAGTGACTGGCATGCCCTTTCCTTCTTTTCTATTTTCTAATGTAAAAGAGGGAAGCATATCTTCATCCCCACAAAGCTTGGCACGCCTGGTGGGACAAGAGTCTCCTTTTATCTTATTGTCGAGATAAACGGGCCCCGGGGCCCTCCCTAAGATTGTTGATTGTTTGCCTATTTATTGCTGGAAATGATGATGCCGACGGGACTTGCTGCTTTGACTTTCGGCCCTGAGATCGTGGCCAATCATGCTACTACTGGGTACCTGGCGGTACTAACTATCTTTAGTTCTTTACCACCAGTGGTCGGCTTCCCCAACTTTTTGGGGGTAGCATTTGCTGATATACTGGAGGTAGAGGCCCCGGAGCTGGCCGAAGGGATGATCAACAAGAAGCCTGGGGCTTACGACGCCTGAAGCCGCAAGGATCTGACAACAGGTCAGACTTAGCTGATTAGCTGCATGGTCCACCATGTAGCCCAGGGGGCTCGCCCCACCTACTATAACAGGCCCGGGAGTCACTGTCAGGGGAACTCCCATAGAAGAGCTACTGTCCCTGCTATCGAACGACTGTCTATGTCTGGGAAGTC
Source organism: Amorphophallus titanum (assembly GCA_024336825.1). Lineage (NCBI taxonomy): Eukaryota > Viridiplantae > Streptophyta > Magnoliopsida > Alismatales > Araceae > Amorphophallus > Amorphophallus titanum. The sequence goes on along the minus strand of JANBPO010003618.1, from coordinate 66,691 downwards.
TATTTTGAATGGTGGTGTCCGTATTTTTCTGGATGGGCGCAACGCCCAAGCAATTCAGGGCCGAGTGGTCGCTGCTGTGCCAACCTGCAACTCCTTCTAGGCCCTTTCTGGGAGGAGAGCTGAGAAAGAAGAAGAAGGCTACCAAGGCCGAAAAGAGTTGGCCCCAAGGCCAAAGAAGTTCAAGCAGGTGTGGGTCCCTAAGAAGATCCAGCCTGTCTACTAAGAGGTGCCTATCCGTCATCTCTTCGAGCCTGCCGAGACAAGGAAGAAGAATGAGAGGGGCTTGGCCCCAAGAAGAGAAGAAACTATCGCGGATCCTCCACGCCGTGTAAGCTTTAGGGCATGTGCCCGACAAGCCGACATCCCCACAGTGGGGAGAAGATTTGAGCAACTTGTCGGAAGAGCCTAGCTAGATTACATCCCTCCTAGGGGAGGTCGACAATTATCCCCAGTCCTGCATCAAGGACTAGGACAAGAAGAAATGACCAGTATGGTCAGAAATTATTTCAGGGGTATGGGTAACCCCTCACTGGGCCAACAACGGCTGTTGCAGCCATGGCAGAAGAAGACGACTACCCAGCAATGGCAGTTGAAGAAGAAGAAGAAAGGCAAATAACATCGTCGGTTGATGATAAATGATATGACGGACTGTTGGTCCCGACCAAACCTCACTCTCACCCGATACGGGTCAGAATGAGCGCACAATAAACTCGTCACTCACGTGACTGGCACGCCTGTGCAGTCTCCACCAATTAATTGATTGATCGATGAAAATAAACCCTAAATTTTAACAAATGAAAATAAACGATATCAAATAGTCTTGCACACCCGGTGGGACCAGTGTCACCTTTCATCTCTTTGCTGAGATATGTGGGCCCCGAGGCCCTCCCCAAGGTTGCTGATCATTGGTTTGTTTGTGTTTGCAAGCGAACGATGGCATCGACTGGACAGACTGGCGTCAACTTCAGCCCAGCAATCGTCGCCGGCCATGCTGAGCATGGGTACCTGGCAGTGCCCACTATTTTTGGAAAGTTCCCTACTGCTGTAGGCTTCCCCAACTTCTTGGGGTTAGCCTTCGTCGACATGCTACAAGTAGAGTCCTTGGAACCTACCGAGGAGCCTACAAAGAAGGTCGAGGCCCTGAAGGCCCGATGCTGCACGGGCTCGTCCAAGAGTCTGATTCCGATCGCCGACTGCCTGGTGCACCACATCACCCCTGGGGCCCGCCCCAATCCTGCCAACAGGTCCGGAGGATGCCAGCGAAAGGGCTTCCGGAAGAATGCTGCTGTTATTATTGGATGTCTCTCTCAATCTGGCAAGTCTATGTTGATCGGCAGAGTCTGCGTCTTTTTGAATGGACGCGACGTTCGAGTGGTCCCCGCCATACCTGTTCGCAACTCCTACCAAGCCCTTGCTGGGAGGAGAACTGAGAATGAAGAAGCTGGCCACCATGGCCAAGAGAAGTTGGCCCCAAGGCCGAAGAAGTTCAAACTGGTGTGGGTCCCCAAGAAGATCCAGCCTGTTCAACAAGATGCACCAGTCCACTGCTGCCCTGCACGCAACTGAGCGGAAGTGAGGAAGGAAAGGGGCTTGGCCCCAAGGAAAGAAGAAATGGTGGTGAGCCCTCCACGTCGTGGAAGTTTCAGGGCCTGCGCCTGCCAAGCAAATATCCCTACAGTGGGAAGGAGGTTTCAACAACTCGCCGGCCGAACCCGGCTCGCTTACATCCCTCCTCCCAGAGGTCGACAGTTATCCCCAATCCTACATCAGGAGCGGGGCCAAGAAGAAATGACCAATATGGTCAGAAATTACTTCAGGGGTCTAGGCAACCCATCATTAGGACAACAATGATTGCTGCAAGCAGCCGCAGCTGAAGAAGACCACAGTCCACCTATGGCAGCGGTCGAAGAAAAAGAAGAGAGAAAGATGGCGTCGTCAGTCGGCGACAATGGCTATGAAGATTGCTTCGAGGCTGAAGCCGATGGAGCCGCCCTTCGGCGGGAAGAAAAGAAAAGAATTTCTGTGTTTGAAAGGTTGACCTTTCCTGATGGGGACATCACCCACAGTTCCCTCTGGCTCGCCACCTCTCTCCCTCCTGGAGAAGGGTAGGGTGCAGCTTGGTGACTCAACGGGTCCGCCCCATCACATGGACTAGCTAGTGAGGCATCTTGGTGTATTCTTTTCTTTTATTGAGTCTATATGATGACGGTGGCGAACATCGAGGAATATCCTTCCCGGACGTTGTCCAAGCAAGGTAAGAACCTTAGTGCTCCACATTATGCTTCTGGGTCGGGCAAGTAAGTCTCCTCCTAAGGATTCGGGTTCCGTTGCTCAGATTTGAGGCGGGCGGCTGATGAGGGGGAGCAGTCGTTGGAGCAGGGGATCGCCGATTTGGAGGAGACGCCCGCTCCGAGTGAGCCCCGAACCTCCGAGGGTCCCTCCCGTGCCCGGGATAAGGGCAAGCAGAAGGCTCAGGATGACGTCCCCGAGCGTCGTAGGCCCAAACGTAAGGAACCTGGCGAGCCATTGATGTTGTCTTCAATGAAGGCCCTACTCGAGGAGAAGAAAAGATCAAAGAAGGCAGGGGTTGCCCTTCCGGTCAAGGAGCAGGCCCACACGGTTGAGGGGGCCTCAGTCGAGAAGGTCTGCCGCCCGGATCTCCCATCCATCGGGCCAGAGGCCGCTGCCGCAAGTGGGGAAGCTGCCGCAGAGCCTGCCAGACAGCAGGTAGAGGTAGTTGGTCCCGGAGTCTGGACCGGGGGCGAGGGGGCGCAGGGCGAGGCATCGACCCAGCCCGAGCCGAGTGAAGCTGTCCCGAGAAAGGGGACGCTCGGAGGGGACGCTCCGATCGCGGCTCGCCCAGAGAGGACTCTCCCCCCTTTGGCTGATGTCCCGACCGTCCGGGCTTCCCTGTACCAGAGGTGCCGATCCTTGGCGCCTTCACTGGTTCGGGAGGAGTTCCGACACAGTCACCCTTCCCAGCTGTTCCAGAAGGTGATGGAGGGTGGTTTGATCATGGCCCGACTGGGGGCCGAGATAGTTGATTACTTTGGACAGCTGGAAAGTGAGGAGCGGTCCCTCTCTCAGACCCGCGTCGAGTCTAATCGTAGGATCGAGCAACTGTCTTCCGAGCTCGAAGTCCTTCGGCGGGAGGCAGTCTCGTTTCGGGCACAGGCTCGGTCGAGCGAGGGGGAGGCTCGGATACTGGCTGAGCGGCTGGCCCAAGCTCGTTATATGGCCGACCTGAAGAGCAAGCTCCTAGAGGAAGAGCGCCAGGCTCAGGTCGAGCGTTACGAGCAGTGAAAGGCCGAGCGGGAGGAGCTCAATAGCCAGGCTCGAGAGGCCGAGCGAGTGCTTGGGGAGGCTGAAGTTGCGCGGGTCGAGGCCGAGGCGAAGCTGTCTGAGGCCGAGATGAAGTTGCTCAGAGCCGAGCAGAGGGTAGCTGGGCTCGAGGAGAAAGCGGAGCAAGCTGGGGCGGAGGCGATCGATCGATATAGGAGCTCGGAGGGCTATCACGCAGCTCTCCAGAAGGCCGCCTTCTCGTATTACGAGTCAGACTATCGACGGGGGCTGCGGAAGGGATTCGCCCAAGGCTACCAGCGAGCGGTCACCGAGGCCCAACAGCAGGTGTTCGACGAGCTCGTTTTTCCTTCTGGGCAGTGCTACGACTCGAACGAGGACGCCACAAATTCTTCCTCTCCAACGTCGAGTGAAGGGGGGAGCCGGGACGCTACCGCTTCAGCAGAGGAGTCGCCAACTCCGGTTACCTCGGGGGAGAGATGTCCTATGATTTGGCAGTAGAGCTACCCACTTGTGATTTTATGTTCACTCCTTATTGTCTAGAGAAGGTGCCAGTGTGGATAGAAGGGTAGAATCTACCAGCCAGACTTTATGCCTTGCAGTTGAGAGATTTTGATATGATACTAGGGATGGATTGGCTTGAGGCCTATGGTGCGGTTGTGGATTGTAGCTCGAAGAGAGTTTATTTTCAGCATCCTCGGAGACCCACATCTTATTTCCAAGGTATTAGGTCTTCCTCTTCCCGCTTCCTTATTTCGGCTATTAAAGCCCGCATATTGCTTGATGATGGATGTCAGGGGTTTTTGGCTTCTGTGGTATTGGCTGATTAGTGGCAGTAGGGAGTGGAGGATATTTCTATGGTGTGTGAGTTCCCAGATGTTTTTCCTGATGAGTTGCCAGGATTACCCCTGTAGTGTGAGATTGACTTCATCATTGAGGTTGTACCGGGCATGATGCCTTTGTCTAGGGCACCTTATCACATGGCACTGGCAAAGTTGAGAGAGTTGAGAGCTCGGTTGCAAGAATTACTTACTAAGGGCTATATCTGTCTAGCTTTTCTCCATGGGGTGCACCAGTGATGTTTGTAAAAAAGAAGGATGGTAGCTTGAGGTTGTGCATTGATTAAAGGCAGCTAAACCAGGTGACTATCAAGAATAAATATCTATTGCCTAAATTGATGATCCTTTTAACCAACTCTAGTCAGCTCAGGTATTCTCAAGGATTGATTTGAGGTTTGGTTACAATCAACAGCGGATCCGAGAGTTAGATGTGGAGAAGACTGCTTTTAGCACCAAATATGGTTACTATAAATTCTTGGTGATGTCGTTTGGACTTACCAATGCACCTGTGGCGTTCAAGGACTTGATGCACACGGTTTTCTGTCCTTACTTGGACCAATTTGTGGTGATGTTTATGGATGACATTCTTATGTACTCTCAGTCAAAAGAGGAGGATGCTCACCATTTGAGGATCATGTTACAGACCTTGTTGGACCATCAGTTGCATGTCAAGTTCAGCAAATGTGAATTTTGGCTACCAGAGGTGCATTTTCTGGGGCATGTAATCTCTAGTGATGGTGTTTCTATTGATTCAGCTAAAGTGGAAGAAGTGGTTCAGTGGCTGAGGCCATAATTAGTGACTGAGATTAGGAGCTTTTTAGGTCTGGTAGGCTACTATAGGCGACAATTTATTCAGGACTTTGCTTGCATTGCGGCGTCGATGATGAGACTAACACGAAAGGATGTACCTTTTGTCTGGACGGATGAGTGTGAGCATAGCCTTATGGAGCTGAAGAGATTGCTTACCACCGCTCTAGTTCTTATGTTGCCTTCTAGATCAGAAGGTTTTGTAGTTTACACAGATGCCTCTAGGGTAGATTTGGGTCCAGTGCTGATGCAGAACGGAAGAGTTGTGGCTTATGCATCCTGCCAATTAAAGCCACATGAACAAAACTACCCTACTCATGACCTTGAGTTGGCAGCTGTGATCTTTGATTTGAAGATCTGGAGGCAATATTTGTATGGAGAGAAGTTTGAGATTTTTACACTGACCGAGTTGTTCGGCGTTGGACTCTGAGGGATGAATGGCCAAAGCCCAACCACACATGCCTATCAGTGATATATCAGAATAACTTAGATAAATAGATAATTATCTGAAAAACCAACTGACGTTAGGACTCTGAGAGAAGAACGACTATCCATAGCCCGCTCATCGGGTTGAATGGCTATGATCCGGCCATATATAAGCATGTCGGTGATAATTTAGAAATTCATCTAAATCCTTCAAGAAATATATGGATGGCTCATAGCCAATCGCTCAAGGACTGAACGGTTGGAGAATGACCGCACAAGTCTGGGCACTTGAAATTCATAAAAATGATGAATTTAACCATTTCAAGGCCCATTAAGCCCAGACTTGAAATGGACCCAGCCAAGGAGGGAGACTACCCATAAAATAAGCCTAAGAACATTACCTAAGAATAGCCCAATGAGTAATGGATAACTTGAGGCATCAATAAATGGGAGCAAAAGGAATGACTCAACTTATCAACAAAAAATGGGTGTCAACACATAAGAAGAAGAAAAGATATAGAGGATCGGTCTTTTAGGCCATGAGAAGGGTGCATCGATGCAATAAGCTTGTGGTGTCGACACATCATGTCACCCAGCTAACTCTCATCAGTCAACAGGCAAAGTGGGTCGACGCAATGAAGTTATGCGTCGACACATCAAAGCTAGGCAGCTAGTTTTTCATCCAGCTACAAGAAGACTATGTCGACGCAAGAAGGTAGTGCGTCGACACATCCCTTATGATGAAACTTACGAACTTCAAGTGTGGGGCCTTTTGGGCTCATGGTCCAAGGTCCAATCATTGGCGCACACTCCAAGGTCACGTGCCTAGGTTTTTGGAAAGGTCCTTGGATATAAAGTTCCACTCTTATCATCTGACCAATCAAAGAACACCTTGGAAGTGGAGTTTTATCCAAGTTGCTCGGTTATAAATAGCACCCATTCACCTTGGAAAAGAAGTAAGATGCTCAAGAAGGAAAGTGTCGCCCTTGTGTGATTTAGATAGAGCATTCTCGGAGAGCACCTGAAGAGGAAGAAGAAGTGTAGAGATAAGAGAGAGTAGCCACCAAAGATAGTGTGAGAGTTCATTGTGACCGAGTGTGAGGATTTTTCCAGACTCGATTGAGAGTCTTGTGGGTGTTCATCCGAAAAGCTCCCAGATCTTCGTCTGGCACAACATTATGTTTTCTCATTTTCTTTTCTCTTCTTTTGTTTTCGGATCATTTTCTTTTCTAATCTGTCTACAAGTGTGTGTTTTCTGATACCTTGTTTTAGGTTCATTTTCTTTTATTGCAAGCTATAAGTCAGCAGTGTGAGGAGGTTGTTCCTCAGCTTAAGCTGTTAGTCAGTGGTTATTTACAGACTGAATCTGCTTGTGTGTGTGTAATGACCCAAGAGATCCGGATACCGATAAATCGATATCATCGATTTATCGATACCAAGAACTCGGGGAAGCCACCCAAGAGGTTGATGAGGTCCCGTAAGGGTTGGGAGAGTTTGTCGAGGGGATGCATAACGAATTGTAATTACATGCACGTAGTATTAATAATGACACTCAAACATAGGTAAATGACTCATTAACCTAGGTACATGACTCAAATAAAAGGAAAATTACAATGATATTACTCAAATAAAATATGAAAATTACATGACTCGACTCAAAAAAATATGATGGACACAATGGAGCCATGAAGGCGAGAAATAGGAGCTTGAAAAAATGTGAAGGGCGAGCGATGCCCCCATCAATGGAGCTTGCAGAGGTTATGACAGCGGCGATTCGGCAACTTTCACCTTCCCCTGAGTCGTCCAACACGGTGTCCTCTTCTTCGTCTTCTAGCTCTCTTGATTGCTCCATGGCGGACCAACATCCCGAGGCCTCGGTGCAAGAGGTTGAGCGGACTTCCCGGGCTTTTACGGCACCAATGGAACCTCTGCGCAGCGAGCTGACTGAGGATGAGGTGAAGCGACTGGAGGGCCGAGCGTGACGAGCTCGAAGGTCGGGTCCGAGAGGCAGAGCGGCAGCGGGCGGTGGCCAAAATCACGTGAGCCGAAGCCGAGCAGAGGCAGTCCAAGGCGGAATGGAAGGCGACCGAGCTCGAGGCAAAGACAGAGCTGGCCGGGTTGGAAGCGCTCGAGCAATACAAATGCTTGGAGAGTTATCAGGCGGCGCTCCAGTAAGCTGCCTTTGTTTACTACAAGCCGGGTTGTCATCGGGGCCTATGAAAGGGGTTCTCCCAAGGCTACCGTCGAGCGACATGTCTGGCCTATGAACAGGCACATGGAGAGCTCGAATTTCCTTCCAGGCAACACTACGACTCGAACGAGGATACCACAGATTCTTCCATTCAGACGCTGAGTGAAGGTGGGAGTCGGGGTGCCTCTGTTTCATCTGAGCGATTGCCAACTCTGACAGTCTCGGGAGGGCACACGATCGAGACAGTTCCCACACCAGTGCGATCAGTGTCTGGACCGGCCATCACCGAGGGTGCGGGGGACGAATCACTCGCTGCTGACAATCCTTCATCTACCGAGCTTCATAGTGGGCCTGAGGCTTGATGTAAATTTTTACTTTTTCTTTCCTTTCCTTGAAGTAGCCATGTACGAACTTTCCGTGCGTTTGCAAGTTTTGGTAATAGTGAATGCTGAATTGAGTATTCCTTACCGCCTTTGGAGCAATTTGACTGCTATACTTGTAGTTGTTGGAAAGGCAACGATTCTGTCTACGGATATCTTGCATGTCGATTGGTTAGCGTGGCCCTGGTGCCTATCCATCTTTCCATGCTTTAAACGACTTGCCACTTCACGTGTTTCCATCGAAGGGGTGCTGGTGGAAAATGAGGTAACCGCCTTGGGAAAAAAGGTTTCTACCTTTCGCGATTCTTCGAGTGGAAAATCTTTTAAGGTAACAGCTCCCCTTCGGCCTATAAAAGGCTCCAAAGGGCATTTCCCCCTCTCTTCACCGCTTAAGGCCATCCCTGCAGTTTCTCCACGCCACAAAGTGTTATGCTGTTAGTCTTGGTGGAGCATGGAAGGCGTTTCATGTTGGATGGCCTGGGGAACGTGAACTACAATATCAGAGAGTGGATCCAAAGGGGGGTGAATGGATCCAAACGCGGGGATAAGACCCAGGCCTTGTTTGGATGTGCAATTGAATATAACAAGGTCACCCTTCTAGTGCCAAAAAGGCCAGGCGATGCTAGAAGAAAAGATGACCCCCGCTTTTGCCCATATCATTGAATGCTTGAGCACTCAATTGAAGTGTATTATGTATTTAAAGATATTATCGAAGGCCTGATCAAGAAGGGAGAGCTCCACATGGGCGAATATAAGATGGATCCTCCACCCCCTTACGAGGTGCCTGATCTCAAAAGAGCTGCCAACATGATATCCATACACCGACAGTTGCCCGAAGAGGTGTCCAAGGTGCACACCTACGAATATGTCCCACGGGAGCACTCCGAATCACCGAACCTGATACAAGATTGTAGACATGCAAATTCATGCGTCTATACATCTCTCCTGGCCCAGCCTCGAAGTTAGGACTGAAGAAAGAAGACCCGGGAAATTGGCTGTCCAAGACCCCGGGGAATACTACCGTCCGGCAAGTCCTCGCATTTGTACGGGCACATTAAAAAGACAAAGAAAAGGCATGATATCCTCTCGAATTTACATAGTGCCATGAACCCACCTTCGGGTCCTTGGCGGTGAAGAATGTCCCAGGGAGCTCACGGTTGTTGAGTTCCTAAAGAAAGGCTCAAACGCCTGAATGGCACACTAGGTGATGCCTCTCCAAATGGCACACTAGGTAATGCCCCTCCAACGGCACCCCTTGAAGCCCTTCAGTAGCACACTCTTTGTGCCCCTCCAACGGCACCCCTTGAAGCCCTTCAGTAGCACACTCTTTGTGCCCCTTCAACGGCACACCCCTTCGAGCCCTTCAGTGGCACACTCAATGTGCCCTCTCAACGGCACACTTCTTAAAGCCCCAGCGGCGCACCCCTTCAAGCCCTCCAGCGGCACACTCAATGCACCCTCTCAACGGCACACTCCTTAAGCCCTTCAGCGGTACGCCCCACTGAGCCCCTGGCCGACACGCCCTGTCAAGCCCCTGTGCGGCACGCCCTGTCAAGCCGAGCCCCAGCAGTGCACTCTCCTTAAGCCCCAGCGGCATGCTGTTGAGCTCCAGCGGCACACCTTGCAGCCCTTCCACCCGGTGCAGTCTACTTCGTTCTTTACCCGGTGACATGTTGCACCCGTTTAATCGGTGCAACCGGCAAAGATACGCCGGCCATTACCTATGACCCTTGGCACGTAGTGGGAGCATGTCAGAATAGCCCGGGGCTAGCTGAGGTGTCACCCTTTGATGCGGGCATGGAAAGTACCCCCACGATTAGAGACAGGACCGGAGTCAACTCCCATTCACTCTAGCTCTCATCAAGCGTCACTGCCACCGGGGTATAAGACCCCTTCGCTTCGACGAAGACCAAGAGGAGACACACACAGAAAAAGGACACATAGAGAGAAGAGGAAGAAGAAGGGCTCCGTCCGTCCAAGCGCGAGAGGTTCAGGGAGCTCCGGAGAAGAAGAAGAAGCCAAAGAGAAAGAGAGAGTAAGAAAAGGAGGCAGAGTGGGAGAGGGAGAGAAAGAAAAATGTAGAAGGAGGGGATGGGAGAGAGAGGGGGCAGTGATGTGGGAGCATATAGGGAAGACCTTACTATCCCAAGCCATGCTTTCTTTGATCCCTTTGACCCCACTAACTGGGAACCATGGCACCAACCTATCTCTTTCCCCTCCTACTCCCCTATCGACCACTCATCACCTCCCGAACCCACCCCTACATGTCTATTGGGCCTAGCACCCATCCTTGGGATCAAACCATATACCTCCCTATGCTCAGCCCCAATCAAGGAACCCACCATGTCATTGGTTCTACCAGTTGGCAAGGACCCAACCCACCTGGGAGAACTTGTAGACTGGGTATTCATATGTCAAGTGTAGGAAGGGACACACTTCCCCAAAGGCCAACCCCTTCTTGATCCTTTTGATCCATTCTTTTGGGAACTCCTAAAGCCTCCATCCCTACTCCAACCCATCAAAGGTGGTAGTCCCCTCACTTATACCCAAGTTGATCACATAAGGGTTGCACGAATCCCTCCCCTACATACATCCACCCTTAGGAGCCTAAAGTCCATCATTTGGATAGCAATACATGTAGTCATGAGTCCAATGGGTAAGGGAGTCAATAAGTTCAAATGTCTGGAACCTCCCATATCAATCAAATCTCTACATGATAGGTACACACATGGGTGTCCTGGTCCCCCCACATTTGTCAAACTTGTGAGGTTCACGCATGGATGTCCTAGTCCACCCCTGTTGGTTCAAGTTGGTAGGAACGACAAGTATAAAAGGTTCAAATTTGGTTGTCCCATCACACCCATACATACCATGTGTCTTAGTTTACAAACACCACTACATTCCACACATTGCAAGCACATGAGTAAGGTCAACAAGAACTCCAAGAGGTAGGCCAATTCACTTGAGCGCCTCCAAGAGTTCCATGAAGATGACTCTGGGATGGTGAGGACTAAGAGGCCCTTCTCGGGAGTTTCCTCAACATCGAGAGCTCAAGGTAACAAACCCTTCAATGTTTTGAGGCATTATGGCAACCATGAGTTGGACCTTCACATGGATCATGGAGTTATCCCCTCTGGCAATGTGGTAGACCTTGTGCCCCATAAGGGCCCTGCGATGGTACCTAGTGAGGAAATTGTTCTTATTCCCAACCTTGTGAGTGAACCTAACCCTGAGGGACCCATTTTAGCTTTGAGTGCCTAGTGTAAGCAAAATGAGATGATACTAGATGAACAGGGTACCATTACTAGGAATAGGGCATATGAGTGCTACCTTGTTGGGTGGAAGGACCGACCTCCGTCGGGACTCGTGGCCGATCCAGGAGAATCTACTATAGTTCGACTTGGGCCGGTAGATCTGCTACCAAGGTGGTGCACCTCTACTTGATAGGGTCGAGTTCGTCACATCTCGGGGGATTGATCGGGATATCTTCCCCAATTCCCTCTCACTTGGGACTCAGATGATCATCGGCAACATGGATTCGAGTTCATCATCTTTGTCTGGTAACATTATGTATTTTTCTTCACTTTTTTGGAGTCATATCAATGTAACTTTGCTTTTATTCAAGTACCTAGGTTAGGGAGTTATTTATCTAAGTTCTATGTCATTTGGGCCTTCGTCCATTTTGGGTACTCGATCTGGCATAAATATGTATACCAAAGCACGTTTATATACTTAATTAATATGTATATATATATATATATATATGATGTTTCTATATATCTTAATAATTCGTTTCTTGATCTGGCCGGGCTCACTAATGAATATATTCACACATGTCAGATGCCGTGTGACTGTGATTTGATGATCGTGATAGAGGAACGTTAAGTTGTACACTGGTTGTGTATTAATGAGCTGCGGGTCCAAAGAAGGAAAAACACGTAAGGGGAGACTTGATTTCCACTCATGGGCATAGCTAATTAGATTTGAATTAGATGTTCTGACGAAGAACTCCCCCTTCAAGACCAACTATATAACTTGACCTAATTAATCATCATCTACCAATGAGAGGCGGGATGTTTACGTCGGAGGTCAATTTTGAGGGCAACATATATATTACGCTCACCTCGCAGGTTGGATGCATCTAATTTCTTTCTAATTTCCTTCGTTCCATAGGTTGAAGTTGATAAAACCTACTTTCGAATTTTTGGGTAAAAAAGGACATGATCGTTGAACTGAAGACACCAATGGTTGTATTTTCCCGGTCAGACCGTACGTCATCTGATCTATGGAAGCGATTGGCTTATTATATATGCAAGCTAGGACCAGCGGCACCTAGACGCCTGCGAATGTCTTCTTTTTTACCTAACCAAAGACACGCGTGATCGGTTAGATTTTAACCTTACATAATGGTCCACTTGTGATTGGGCCACATACAATTAAATACACCATTAAGTTCGGTTAATAGAATACGTTATTGGGCTGAACCCATTCAGTGCCCATTAGGATCTTGTTATGGGTGGGATCCTACTTAAGCCCAATTGGAACTGGTCCCTCTCTCTATATAAGTGTGCAACTCCCCATTAGGTTACACACACACATACAGCACGTGAGATAGAGAGAGAAAACCAGAGGGGGAACATGGGTTCTGTCGATCCCTTCCCGGTGTTCGTGAGCGTGGATCATCTTCCTCGTCATCTTCCTTCTCGGTGGGATGGCTTCCGCTTCAGGTACACATCCCAACATGTGGTATCAGAGACCGTGTACGATCTCTTGGGCTTCGATCTTGCGATCTTTCCACTGCCATACAGTACGGATAGGAAGATCGTTTTGTGTCTTTACACGAGTTCTTCAGTTTTGGAGGGGTTCTCGGGGGCCACCTCCTCACCGGACGACGCTGCCGGCGCCATCTTAAGATAGTGAGAGGCCTGTGGTCGCCAGGGACCTGCTCCACCCCCCTCCCCCTGCCGCTGTGCAAGTTTAATAATAATAATAATAATAAAGGGCTTTCAGTCTCGGATGGATCCCGGCGGCCACCTCCCCACTGGACGACGCCTCTGACGTCTTCAGCCCGTGGGAAGGCCGGCGGTCTCCGGCAGGCCTCCGCCCCGGCTGCGCCCTCCAGTAGGAACCCACTGCGGCGGCCGCCTGCTCCCGTTCAGGGGCTCCCCACCGTGAGCACGATCAGGGGCCTCCGCCCAGGTGCGAGCGGGTGCTGGACCCCACGGGAGGACACCGCCGGTGTCGTCTCTGGTACACGTGTGTACCTTCGGTAATCGGGTACAAGGCCGGTTACCAGAGTCCACCTCCACTCGTGAATTACCGCGGAGTCACAGAGTCCGCTTGTAGAGTCGACTCCAATGGTTCACGCTCCAAATCTGAGGGTTATGATGATGGTTCCCCCAGAGACGCAGACCATACCCGTCACGGGACTGAGATAACCCATGACTGCCATCGCGTAGTCGGCTCAACGGCGCACAACCCTCGTCGTTACCTCTAACACATAGAGGAGAATGACGAGAAGAGAGAAGGAATAGTGAGAATCGAGAGACGGGACTGCCGCAGCCGTTACGAACACTATGCATTCAATTTCTCTCTCTTTACACACACATGCATACACTCTCTCTCTTATACACTTCTCCGGCGCCTCACAAACATACCTTGATTAATGGAGACGAACTCTCACCATGGTGCATCTCCCAACATCCTCGTACTCGGAACTCCGCCTAACAAATCCGGTAACATGATGTTGTCCACATGCCAACCCGAGCTTACATCTCTCACTTAATCAACTCAGTCAATGGGTATATAGAGAGGAAGAAGAGAAGGAGGGCGAGTGGAGGTGAAGGAATAGATGGGAAAGAGAGAGGACGCACGCGGGGGAGAGAAGAGGTGAAGAGGGAGATCAAAGACATGAGAGAGTGAGAGAGATGGTGCAAGGAGGAGGATAAGAAGAGAGGATTGGGGGAGCTCGCGAGCTCCTGGTGGCACCCCGCGAGCACGCCACACAGAACGTGTGTGCGCTCATGGACCGGCGCATGCGGACACGCGCCCGATGTGCGTCTAGCCACCGCCACGGCGGTCTAGTGGGCACCACAGCCCTTTAACAGGGATCAACGGGGATTAATGCTTTCAATAAATAGTTAGAATAAGGACAATGATCATCTAAGACACCTTGAAAGAAAGTAAAAGTAAAACTAATAGAATGAAAAATCACGGTGGCATACTTTGTACATGCGAAATAGGGAATGACGAAGAGAAGACAGTTTGAGAAGACAAAATTAGGGCACACAATAAAAGAGCAAGAGTCCTCTCCAAGGAAAATTTGATTAGAAGAGGAACATAAAATAAGAGGTCCATTAATAAAAATCTGATTAGGAATGTGGTCATGGAATAATAATTTTAATTCTGAGTGGGCCAGGGGTCGGTCAGAGTGAGAGTTGACTTCCAAAAAAGTTTTGGGAAAATCTTATGTGACATTTTAAAATCTCTCTTCTTAAAACAACTAAGCAAAAGTTTATGTAAATCTAAAAGTACTTTCAATTACAAGCTACACTAATCACTTGGTTGTTGACATGGTGGATTATGATTGTTCTTTGACGTGGAATGGATTAAATATTGGAAGCCATCAGGATGAAACACATGAAGTGGTATGTTTTTTTTTCTTTTGGACAATGCGAAATTTAGTATAGTTGGCCTAGGGCTCAGCATGGGCATCTGACGTTTAAGATTTAGTAGGGCCACTAATAAACTTATTATCTTTTTACAATTAACATGCCAACAAATCTGAGATACGAAGACGAGAACTAAGAACTACACACCGAGGAGATGTGTCGGAATCAAATAACACTCGGGCCGCCCCACCAAGGATCATGATCAGACCTTCTACCAACTGTGATGCTTCCGCCTCAGCACGAGTCATGTGCATGACGCGGCCTCTTGGTCTTGGCCTTCCCACGCTAGCTGACTGCGGCAGGGGAGGGGTCTGCATTTACTATGGAAACTGCTACTGCGGCTACTGTTGAGAATAAGATTACTGAGGTTGGAATTGAGGTTGAAACCGATGCGGCTGCTGCAGCCTTGGGGGCAATCACGAGCCATATGCCCCACTTGGTCACACCTAAAGCAAGTTACTGACATCTGACATGACCTACCGGGGTGGGACCTGTCGCACCATGGACACGATCCCTGTTGTCCACCCATGGAACCTTGCATATGATGTAGGTTGTTTCCCGCTACCCATAAAACTCTATCTCTACTCTTGCCGCTCCTAATGTCTCCGTCCAAAGCCTCTCCTGAACATGCGCTTAATTTTCGACCCGAAGGAGATCCCATTGCGGAGGCTGGCGAAGGGGATGGCCCCAATCTGCCCGAATCTTGATGGAATGATCCCTACTGTTGAGTAGAACCTTGTTGATCTCGGCTTGACTGCACCTGCCATGACCTAATTTGCTCCTGTGTTCTCGCCAACTCCACCTCTAGACTTGCGGCTACTTGATAGGCCGCTTCCATATCACTCACACGAATAGCTGCAACCACATGCCGAAGTTCAGCTTTCAACCCTCTAACAAATTGCTGAGCCTTCAATCTTTCATCCCTCATGATATGAGGTGCATAACGGTCAAGCTCCACGAACCTAGAGCGATACTGAGTTACAAACATATCTTATTGAGTCAGCTCCATGAATTGGTACATCGTCTAGATCTTGATATACTCGGGGCTAAAAGCATGCTCGAATGTCTCAATAAATTCTTGCCACGAGATCTGTCG
Organism: Amorphophallus titanum; assembly: GCA_024336825.1. Lineage (NCBI taxonomy): Eukaryota > Viridiplantae > Streptophyta > Magnoliopsida > Alismatales > Araceae > Amorphophallus > Amorphophallus titanum. The sequence goes on along the minus strand of JANBPO010003618.1, from coordinate 50,981 downwards.
AAGAGAATGGGACTAGAAAGCTGATCCCCATTCAGTGGTCCACCTTGCAACTGATAGTTGGCCAATAATAATTTCTCATCTTCGGAACATTCCATAGAGTGGAATATCCTTTCCATTGCCTCGATCCATGCTCAAACCACATCCGGGTCAGTCTGCCCTTCAAATTACAGTGGGTGGAACTTCAAAAACTCCTTCAACACTCGCCCTCGATCTCCTTGAGATGCGGAGCCTTTGTCGGTCTCCCTGCCATGTTGTCAGAGGTAGAATTGATAAAAGCCTTCCATGAATTCTTCTCGGCCTTGAGTGCCTCCAGCTGCCACTCTAGTCACGGCCGGTGCCCTGCTCTGGCCCTCCTGTTCCTCGACCGGTTGCCTTTGTTGAGAGCGGACCCTCCTTCTAGGTGCCATGATCTTCTAGTACATAAGAAATAATGGTAATATTCAACAAAACAAGCGAGTCCTATACCAGTTGCCAACATTACTGCACTTCAAGGACATTCTGGATAGTTACAATCAACTTAGATTTCCATATACCCCTACAACTCTGCTCTGATACCATCTGTAATGACCCAAGATCTGGATACTGAGGAGAGCCCCGATATCCCTTGGATCTTGGCCCACCGCCCTCACGTCCTAGTCTTTGGCTGTTTTGGGGATGAGCCTGCCCTTCCAAGGATGGTTGCTAAGAAGAGTTCCCTTACATTAGTGCCAGTTTCTTCAAAAGCGAGGCCGGTGGCAATTTCTTTGCTTGCTGGAGGTCTTACTATTGATGCCATTATCACCTTTCACTCCGTCGTAGTTCAGATTGCTGGCCGGGAAGGGTTCTCCACCCGTATTGTGCTAACTCATACGACCACCAAGCAAATTATGAGTTCTATATTCAAGGGACAATTGGCCGTGTCTTCGGCATTTTCAAAGGACATTATGCACTTTCTATGCAATCTCCCTCGGTTCATCAGTACACCGGACATGTCAACGCCGTGTATTACTCTCTCTCAGTTCCGTCCTTCTCTACTAGCAAGGGAGTTATGCTTCATGCTGGATTACCGAGTGAAGTTGTCAAATCTCATACTGCTAGTGCTAAGTGACAAAACTTTGTGATTTTCTGATATTCATTCAGTTGAGGGGTTATCTGTTCAAGTATGTCCGCCTATGGTTAGCACTGGATGTCTAGCGGCAACCGTCACGATGAGGTTGCATGTTCACAGTCGGGCTAGGCCATCTTCCAGGTGGGCCCGTTATTTGAGAAGGTATTACAGATTGAGAAGGCCGAAGGTCTGAGTCCGTGCCAGGCGGGTCCATGTTCAGGAAGTGTCAAATAAGAAGAGGCGGTGGCGTAAGTTTAAGGGCCGTCCTTTGTGCACTCAGGGGTCCACTTCTTCCTCTTTCTCTTCCTTTCATTCATTCATTCTATTGCTCAGCTCCCACCCTTGGGTGGTGTGCCTTCCTTCCTCTAATCCAATTTTCATGATTTTCTCCTCTCTTTTTGGGTCCACAGACCCCCATTCTTCTTTCTCCCCTCATCCGGAGCCTCCAGATCCTTCATTTTCTCATGATTCTAGGCCTCAGCCTATGTCATCCTTTTGTCCCACTTTTGAGACTTCTTCTGATCCTTCTCCTCCGGTGTCCCCGGACTCTATTTCTGATCCTTCCTCGACCCTGTCGGGTGTCTCTCATTCTCTTTCCCTGACCCTATCAGGTGATTTTCATTCCTCTTCTCTAACTGCGTCAGATGATTCTTCTTCTCCTCTTTCTAGTCACTCCTCTTCACCCTTTCGGGGTCTTTGCCCTTTTTCATGTTATTTTTGAGACTTTAGCTCGCTTTGATCTCAACTAATCTGGTTTCTTCTGTATTTGGTTCTTTGTTATCAAGGCCTTGGTGCCTTAATGAGGGAGTTCTAGCCCTCGTCTCTCTCCTTTTTATCCCTCTTCGTTTAGCTTGGTGTCTGCCACTCCTCCATGTCAAGGAATCTAATCTTTTGCCATCCTTTCATCTTCGTCCTGTCAAGTAAGGAATACAAAGTTACTCGCGCTCCTCAAAGCTTGATGTTCAAAGCTGCTTCAGGATGTTGGTTTCCACGCTATGGATTTTCAAAGGTATATTCATTTTGTGTAAAGAACATACTATCATTGCTATCTCTATTATTCCTGCACATGGTTATAATGTTGGTTCCTTAACATGAATGAGTGGTCTTCTTCATTTCATCTCTCTAGGCTTGATTTCATGGTCTATACTCTTAGTTCTCTTTCTCTCAAAATCACAAATCATCACAGTTTTCTGCACTTTTCTGATACACGTATTTTTTCCCGTTTTGCATCCTCATTTTCTCTCTATTCTCTCAATCAAATCTTATGATTTCAAATCTCATGCATGCACAACACACACACACCTATCTTTTGTACCCTCCCACAGGGGTTAACAAGCTCCCCCCGGTGTGTTCTCCCTCAATTTCTACCCTTATTTTATCACTGCGGGATTGATGCTACACGTGCATGTTCTAATGGTTTTTGTATCCTTGTTTTGGCTTTGTTTTGGAGGAGAAGCATGATACAACGTGAGGCCTTCTTCTTCTAACCGGCTGGAAGGAGAAGAGGTTTGATTCCACAAGTTCCCCGCATCCCGTTCTTAAACGCGATCACATCTTCATCTTTCCAAGGTACACGGTGTCCTTTCCTTCATCTCTTCATCCTTGTGGCGTTGTTGTAACTTTGGTGGCGATCACAGTATGTTTCTATGTCTATTTGCCCCCTTTTGATTCATATTTTTATGCCGGTTCATGCTTGTTCATGTTCATGTTTCATGCTTCATGCATAGACTAGCATAGTTATTTAAAGGGCCGGGGTACATTAATCAATCTACAATCTTTTTGGCAATCACGATGGGACACCAATGCCCATCACGTTTGTTTTCATGCTCTTTTGTGAGTTGGGTGTGTGCATGTGCATGTGTAGGTGATATTTTTTCCATTCTTCTGCTGTTTGGGGCGTTTTAAGGGCTCTGGTAGCCTGGCGGTCCTACATTAGACTGCCAGAGGGCAAGAAGTGGTCATATGGTAGACCACTTGTTGATTCTGGCAGTTCTGCGCTCGTGCTCATGGGGCCCTGTTCGCTGAGGCATAACTTTTGCTCCCAGGGTCTAATTGCATTGATTCTTATTCCATTGTGTAACAATTTATATTTTCTTTCCATCCATATATCATATGCACCATTTGGGACACATTTTCATAGTTAAATATTCTCATCATTTTAACATTTTGTGCATAAAATCTACATCAAGGCACAGGGAAAGATTCACAGGGGCATCCTTACTCAGTGATTTAATTGACCTCCCCAGGTCAGATTGCGTTGGCCTTGGGCCCATTATGTAGACCTTTGTTTTGTCTTTCTAGCCATATCTTATTTACATTATTTGGGTCACATTTGCTTAGTCAAATTTTGTCTCCATTTTCACATTTTGTGCATAAAATCTGCATGTAGGTTCAGGGGCAAACACCAAGGTACGATGTTCTTTTATGATTTTTTCCTATCTCTTAGTGCCTAATTTTTCATATTTCTGGTCTTGCATTATTGTTATTCATATTGTTTTACATTTTTCATGCATTTTGTGATGTTTGAATAATTTTATTATTGCTTTCATTTGCTAGATTTAGGCTAGAAATTGCATGCACTCTGGTGCACATAGGATCATGCATATTTGCATATTGTAGTTGCATTCCCCCTTGGTAAGTGATCCTCTCGCTCCCATATTCCTTGGGCTCGACTAGGTAGGGTTAAAGGGATGGTGTGGTCATGCATTGAAATTCTAAACAATAGCAAGAAAGTAAATCTATCGAATTAATCTACAGTTCTGATAGAAATAAAATTACATGGTATAACAATTAAATAACTACAGAGTCCAGTCCACAAGTACAGTCTGGGAAAAGAAATGTGCACTGCCCCGGGGCACACCCCGGCAACCTGGCGAGCTGGCAACTTACGAACCTCCGACTGGAACGCTCCACTCCGAGGAGAACGCCACACCTAAAAAGTAGGGGGTGAGCCTCATCTCATTGGCTCAATAGGGGTCTCGCAAAACCCCACTACAACGAAAGTAGTAAACAGGAATAGCACAGGTGCAACAAGTAAGGAACAACCACGGCAACTACAGAAATATAACATCAGTACAACACAACGATGGGGACTGGAACCAGAAGATGGTAAGTAAGAAAACACTCACGAACCCCCAACACAGCCCCGACTCACAGTCGGACAGTCTGTCCTAGCTGACGGAACCACAGACACGGCCACACGGCCACACTATGAACCACACCCTCAGGAGAATCTCTCGATCCTGAACTAGAACCAGGGAAAGAACCACGGCCTCCACACAAGGTGACACCGGCCCGACTATCAGAAGGGCCACACAAAACGGAACAGACCGAGCTGCTAGTACAGTAACTACGTTGACAAGAAAATCTACACTGAAAAATCTCAGGTGACAGGAGTACTACCCAACTAACAACGAGACCGAAAGCGTCCTCCGACGACTTACACCACAGCCTCAAGTGTCTACCTACTCGCCCCAGGCAAAAATTGAGACACAGTGCACTGTACCACAGAACAAGGACTAGCCGAAGTCGTGCTCGTCAGCACGCATCCACTGCTCTCGACTACGTGTGCACACACAGACCATCTGCTCCAGGTTGGGTCCTCTAGCCGATTTTTTCTCCAGTCAGACTCAGTCTGTAAAGGCAAGGGGCCCTCAGGTAACCGGCCTACAAACCTCTACACGGGACAAGCCTCCACCACTCCCAGGTGGGTTAGCACACAAACGTGCCTAGGTCAGCAACGTCTAGTGGGTAGAATCACCAAAGGTGAGAAGTCGTCGCAACCACGGAAACCACCGGAGTACCACCAGTCCATACTAAACAACCATGAGACGGCTCGCTAGCATGAGAACCAAGAACCACTAGCTAGACAGCAAAGCTATGACTTCCGGTAAGAACGGTGAAGATCGAAACACAAGAACCTTGGCTCGCAACACCAACAAATATATCCATCCGCGATCACAGCCCTCACGCGGGAACACCCTCCATAGTCACTGGACTCTCTCAAGGACAGTCGACGCGAGTAGCCTGACACAAGAATGGTTGTCCACACTCAACCACAGATAGGGATGGCCCACACTACTAATCCAGAACCAACAGAGCACACAGAACCACGCGGATATGCCTTCCGCAAGTGTGATGTCCCGGACCCTTCGGATCCTTCTTCTTGGGTCCCGGACTTACTTTCTCGGAGAATTTGTGCCCGTTCTATCCGAAATTATCTTATGGACATCTTTCGTGCTCGGATCCATGCAACATATAGTTCATCTAGGTGTATGCATTTGAGCCGTGCCTAGAAAGCATCTCGCGATGAGAATCTAAAAATCAAACCACACAGAACACAAAAAATTTTAGGTGGTTCGGCCCTTCAGACCTACATCCACCCCACACTCAACTGAGTGTGGCTTCACTACTGTCACACAGGTTGACCGCTGATCCACAGCTTCGGGGATGAATCCCTACAATTCGCTGAGCTTCACAGCTTGCTGTCTAGAGGAATCCTCCTCTGCAACCACTGAGGATTACAGCTTCACCTATCCAGAGGAATCCACCTCCACAACCGCTGACTCACAGCTTGAAGGAATAAGTGTTTTGAAGAAAATAAAAGAAACAAGATGAAGAATCAAAACCCAAATGGGAATGTAGCTCAACAATGAGCAAATCAGCTCCGGTTCTAAACCTGGAGACTGATAACAAAATCTCTCTCAAGACCTTCTCTCAAAGCTTCCTCTTTGATCTACTATGCTCTCTCTCAGTCTGGATCGTGCTGACTCCTTTTCTCTCGCTGCTCTTCTTCTTTCAATATCATGCTTGGATCTGCCTTTTTTTTATGATCAGTCTTCTCTTGAAAGAGAATTTTCTTATTTATAGGCAGCAGCAAAGAGGTGCGGTGCGTGCTCACCACATTTCCCGCCCAAATGCCTTATCCAGATCTGACACTACTCGGCCACGTGGCAGCATCCTAGCATGACTGCTTTCCACGTGTCACTATTATGGCTCATCCTCCATTTTGGATTACGTGCCATTCTTAGACTCCACGAACAAGCGTCCTATCAAAAAGTCAGAATTGAAGTCAGCTTATGACAGTTAGACAGAGAGAAAAGAAATGCGTAGAGTTGATATATAGTCAGAGATGAAGTGCACAGACTCAACACAGCATTCAATTACATATGCATGGACTCAATGTTCACGTAGCAAACATGTGCACAGACTTGATATGAATGCAGAGCTTAGAATTGCACATGGTAGGTGTATGCAAAGTATGAGTATTGCACTTACCCAATGTGCCGTGAGAAACCTTGCATAGACTTTGTGCATGCAAAGGATAAAGGTTCCTCATACTCTTAACACTGTGATACGGTGATATGCAATGACACAGTTATGCATATGTGAGACTTGCACAGACTTAATGTGCAGCATGCCTTAGATTGCACAGACTCTAGACCCATAAACCTCTAATGTACAAACTTTGCCACAGTAGTTTGCACAGACTTTATGCGCGCTGTGCGAGACTTGCACCGGCTTGTTCGCGTGTGACAGCGATTATTGCACCGACTTGCTATGCATAGACTTAGCATGCACGGACTTGATTACGTGCAACAACGACACTTGCATCGACTTGACTAATGCATGCACAGACTTTATACGCTTGAGATGCTCCCTATGCACGGACTCAATGCAAAATGGACTAAGTGTACTCAATGCAAAATGGACTAAGTGTTGTACAGGCTCTATTCTTATGCACAAACTAAGTAAAAAGATGCAAACATTATTCATGTGATAATCTGACATATTGAATTCATCAAAATACACCCATCATTCAGTTTCGGATCACTTTTGGGGGTCCCGGAACGAGTTTCGCAGTTTACGTGTGTTTTTTCCTGGTGGACCTACGAAACCCTGTATAGGGCAAACCGTTGCGTTCTCCTATTCCCAGACGGTACCAACGCGTCCGGCATGTTTCGAGGATCGAGGAGATGTGTTTTTCTATTTTTACATATTATTTGGAAAATCAAGATTTCCTATAAATAGCCCCTTTCTTTTTCTTTTTTTTATTCTTCTTCTTCCTCTCCTCTCCCCCATGAGAACTGACCCCCCCTCTTCCTCTTCTTCCTCAGGTAATGACCGCGGGTGCCCTCCCCCAGCAGCAAACGGCGGCGACGGTGGTGGCGAGGTGATCGCTGCGGCGTGCGGGTCATGGGAGCTTGAGGGTTTCAAGCGGGTTTTTGAAGATCGACGGTGATCCATTGCGTTTCGAGTGACCTTGAGGTAGGGTGATGGACCCTTAGCTCGTTGTTTACCTTCCCCGTGATTTCTAGGCAGAAGGGAGGTCGAGAGAGGGTTATTTTATGCCGAGAAGGGAAAACCATGCTTTGGGGATCGAGCGTTGAATCTAGCATTTTATCGCGTTATTTCATGGTTTGTAGGCATCAAACGATGCTTTCGGGCATGGGGACGAGTTTTCCCCTTGTTTCCCCTTCACCTAGGGGTGAATGGGGTGTGGAATGGCATTTTGGGGCCGTTCCCGCCGTTCTCAATTTTTGGGAAGAAAACGGTCCTAACAGGAACCATTTTTAGGTTAGGCAGCCCACATAGTGACAGCTAGCCAACCATGGAGTGACGGTAGGGTATGCGATTGACTGACTGACCGTTACCCTCTGCGGCGGCCAAGTGGCTGATCATTTCTCTCGTGGAGCCAGTGTGACTCTCGAGGTATTTTTGACCGTTACATTTTGACCGTTGAACAGTTTTTGGGCTTGGCGGTCATGGGGTGACTATTTTAACCCCGCTTGGTGGTCCCAAGGGAGACCGTTTCAGTCTCCAATGATCACAAGGTGACCATTTCACCTTTCGTGTAGTTTTGTGGCGTGGCAGCCGGACCGTTTAACGCCTGAGGTGGCCCAGAGGGGACCACTTAGATCCCAAATGGTCTGAAGGAGACCGTTTATCTCCTTTGAGAGGTGGACTATAAGTGACCGCCCCTTCTCCTCATGCGGTCCAGTGAGGATCGTCTCTCTCCTTGAGGCAGTCCAGCATCTGATTGTTTCTGCCAGGGACAGTCCAGAGTGGACCGCCACCTACATTCTATTCGACCGGAGTTCAGTTCTTGCAGATTTAAATCTCGGGTGAGTGGACCTCAATCCACATGCTAACCTATGGTCTGACTGATGCTGGGCATCGTGTGGGGGCCATGCATGTGGGTGTCGTGGGGTCCCGGGAGGTGGTGTGTTCTCGGCTTGTGTCACCGTGAGTCAGTGTCATACGAGGAGCGGTCCTCGTACTTTGTTCGGTTCAGGCGTTGTTTCCGTTGGTTAGAGAGTCTACTCCTTCAGCGACCCTCCACTAGTCGTAGCCTTCCAACACGCGTGTGGTCCCACCAGGGAGTGGTGCAACCAGAGGCAACGACACTGGCAGTTCTAGATTGAGTCGTTAGGGTACTATCGTAGTCAAAGAAAAGACCACACCCTGTCACATAAACCGACCAATCTAGAAACTACCGACAAACAGACACTGCCCTAGAACACAACATAAGACTGACGAACACACAGAACAGAACGGCGACCATCACGGCCAACAACAAGACCGTAACGCACCAGCATAGGGGCGTTACCTGCTCTAACGCACTAGGGTAGGGGCGCCAGGGCAAACAGACCTGAAATCTAATACAGACCATGTAATGCACCAGAACAGGCGCTCCACATCAGCATAACGCATCAGGACAGGGTCATTATGGCCAACGTGCCAAAACTCAAATGAAACGCATGTAACGGACCTCCATAGGCGCGTTACACTAGCCTAACGCTCAAGGACAGGTGCGCCAGGGACAATAGACCCAACACTAACATGGACAAAAGGCATGTAACAGACTAGGCTGAGTCCGCCACAGCCACATGGGGCTTGGTGCGTCACACCAACCACCATAGCCAGTCAAACGTCAGTCAAACACAACACAACGGACCCACATAGGTGCGTTACCTAACCATAATGCACAAGGAGCGATCCGTTACAGTGAACCATCTAACACGGTCTTCGAGGAAGCACGGTCGTCGAGGGTCTGACATAGCAGCAGGCCTCAAAAATATCCCGAGCGTAACGCGCCTAGACCAGTGCGTTATACTCTTGTAATAGACCAAGTCTGGTCCGTCACACTCCATGACCTCGAAAGATGGAAAAATGACGAACGAGATATAAAGGTCTATCGAGGGACCGTTATGCTTGTGACGGTCTCTGGAAGGACAGCTACACAAGTCCAGTGACTAAAATTGTGGAATGGCCAAATCAGCCCATTCCACACCCCATTCATGCCGAAGCGTAGGGGAAATAACGCCAAATGATCGTACAACATATCTGGAGTCAAAAAATGACACATGCATCCACTAAAACGCGAGATCAGGGTGATTTTGACGAATCGACCCTAAACGAGTCATCGGGATTCCCGGACTCCTACCGGCCCCAACTGGCAACCAATCGACACGAAACTGGTGGGGTTGGGATCCTGACATCCCAGGGGTCAATTTGACACTAACTATATCGAGAATTGTTGTCGTTTTCTGACGAACCCTACAAACTCCAAAAACTATGATTTTCACTAAACTGGCCCAATCTCCCCCGATCGAGCACCATTCTACGCAAAATTGTAGGGAAAACGTAGAGAGCGAAGTGGTGATCCATCTCCCTACCTCCATTGACGAAACCGAGCGCTGAGGCGACTAAATCGCGCTAAAAACCACCACGCGAACCGAACCGCCAACTTTTAATCCATCGTTCAGGATCGCGCCACAACCGCGCCGATTCTCGCTCCACCATGCATCTCAGCAACCTCCCACCGTCGCTACCTCGCCCACGATCCCCTCCGTCTGTAGCCGGAGGCCAAGAGGCGAGAGAACAAGAGAGAACGGGAGTGAAAGAGAGAGAGAGCGCGAGTGAGAATGAGAGAGGGTGGGGGGGTTGGTTTATATAGCTTCTTCTGAGAATGCCTCTTGGGGCGGACGGGTGCCCCCAACCTATGAAAGATCGAGGTGCATTGCGGAGGAGTCTCCATTACGGCATCTGCCTGAGGAGAACTCAGGGCTGGATATTGGTGGGGCCTGGAATGAGCCCGTCTCTATTTTTGCCTATCTGAGCAAGAGGCGATGAGGGGCTGGGCGCCGTCAGATGATGCGGTTGTAGGACTAGCTGTACCTTGCTTGGCGCGGCATCCTAGTGCCCATAAGGGGTTGCGGAGACGCACCTCCCAGACAGCTTGAGCTTCCTCTAGGGTAACCCAGATCCTTCTCAAGTCAGATTTTTGGTCCCCCTCGTCCCTATGTCTCCGACGGGAGTTAGGAGCTGGGATGCCAAACCGGCACTGGCGCCTTTGGGTCATTGCCGAAGCGTTCACCCTTTTGAGTTCCGCCTTGTCTTCTCGCGTTCGACGCAAGAGGCTAAAGTGGTTGGTAGTAGGGACCGTAGAGACGATCCATTCTGGAGGTACAATGGGTTCGCCCCCGTCTAGGCGAATCTGTAAGTCCTCGATAAGAATGCTCTTGTCTGAGTTGCTGGTGGCAGCAGCGGGTCGTATGCCCTTACGGCTGAGACGCTGCTTCTTTTGGGGAGCCGAAGATGATTCCACTCCAAGGCAGTAGACCGAGAAAACCCGATCTGTGAATGCTGGTGGCGTGAGGCCACTCACCGGGAATACCAGAATGGGCCCCCAAGATGCATAGTCTGTAGTGGAGGCCAGTGGTTGGGTGACTCGAGTGTAAGCCTTCGCCCGAGCCGATAGTAGTGTTGCAGATGCTCGCAGCGACGTGCTTGGACCTGGAGCTGATGCTGCAGGGGGTACCGGGGTGCTGGTGACCCAAGGCCTTGAGCCTAGACTAGAAGTTGGCGAGATCGGAAGGCATGATAGGAGGCCCTCAGTCCTTGCCGGGGTCGTCGTGTCCCATAGAGGTAGACCAGTGTTGTGAATCGACAATGTCAGGTTGTGGGAGTAGTGCCCCCAAGATAAAGTCGAGAGATTCAGAGCCTGACGCAGATCAGTCGTGCCAGACGTCAACCATGGGAGACCCCAGGATTGAATGCCCGATCTGGATGCTGAGACGCCTTGCACCAGGGATTGTGAACCCGAGTGGGGCGGTTGCTCTTCTAAGGTTTGGGTCGATAGGCCCGAACGGGGTGCTGGGGAGCCATGCCCCCGGGTCAGGGGACCCATGTGGGGAGTTGACTCGGTGGGGGCTCAGGGTTGACGGTCCGAGCAGGGTGCTGAGGAGTCGAACACCTTGGGATGGAGACCCACGTCGGATGCCGACTTGGCCAGGGCCCAGGGCTGGAGGCCCGAGTGAACTGCAGAAGTGGAGACCAGAACTCGGGACACGAGGCCCGCGTCGGGAGTTGGTTGGAACTGGGCCCGGGGGCTGGCACTTGCCTGGGCTGGGGCTGGTCCGAAACCCCTATGGGGACCGATGGTGGGAGACCCGATTCTGATGCTCGGTCTGGCTGTCAAGACTAGTGACTGGTGTGGCGTGTTAGTGGCGCCAAAAGAGACGGGGACCCCCAATGGACATTTTGCATAAAAACCCAAGGGCTTCGATGGATTGACAACTATACCTACAAAGCCCTTTAATTATACACATATATATGCAAGGATATAAAGGCAAACCTCAAGGACACAAAGGTAAAATAAAAATACAAATGTCCGGAGTCGATTCCCATCACCTGCACCTCGAGTTTTCTCAAATCTTTTTCTTCATGAAACAACTTTGTAAAACTCTCATAGAAATCATTCATATCGTCAACCGGCCCCTTTGGCAGTAATGGCGGGCTGGAGACTGCACAAGCATCATCTTCTTTCCTATCCTGGTGGGGTGGCGTCTTCAAGGTACTAGGCTGTAGCAGCCCCTTCACAAAGTGTTGACGATAATTCAGCCCTGAGTCTCCCAGAACTGATAATGAGGACTCCCGGTATTCGAGACCCCTTCTGTTCATTTTTCTGCCCTTGGGAATCGGCTTAGTTCGCACCTACAACTGAGCACCGAGACCCATACCTGGCTGGTAGCCTAGTTTTAATATCATATTCCAGCCCTTAGGATCCCTCATCTTGGGCTTCACTTTGATGCTGACTGGTGTGACGGTGGGCTTGCGTGACACATAGGCCCATGAAAAATTAAGGTCCATCACCGAAATAACTGGCTTGTTGCTAGGCTAGAGGGTTGGCAATATTTTGTTGGAAATGGCTTCCACCGTCTGAACTGTGGATATGCTCTTGACTTTCACCACCCACCCTTAAAATGGGAACTTACGACGCTGGTGGGTGGTAGATGGCACAGCATGGAGGCTGTCAATTCACGGATGACCCAGAATAGCTTTGAACATCGAGTCAATGTCCAAGACGTAAAATTCAACTGGCATTGTCAGAGGCCCGAGCTCAGCCTGAACAGTTATCACCCCGTGACATGCCCTCCTCGAATTGTCATAAGCGGTAATGGTAGTCAGGGTCGGCCTCAACAAATCTTTAGAAATATTACATGCACATAGGGTGCTAAGGGGACAAAAAATTATGGAGGCTCTTGTGTCCACCAAAGCCGCGTCAGCAACTACCTTATTCAAGGTGATGGAAATACAGAGCGACATCTGGCGTGCCTCGGGAGGTGCCAATTCAGACTCAGAAAAGGAGATGGCCGGCCCCTTTGTGATTGCGGACAAAGCTGATGGAAGATTGTCTATTGCCATGTCGTCATTCACCATGACTTTCTACAAAAAGGCTTTCAAAGCATCTTGGTGCAACTTGGATCGCTTGATTAACTTCAAAACTAAAATCTTAGATGACATACGGTCCAGGTGATGTAGCAAGTCATACTATGTGCCAGGCAATGGGCCTGCTTCTTGATCAATTATTTGTGACGAAGACTGGGGGTTGGGTGCAGGTGCACCAGTGGTGGGATAGCTTCTATGGAACAAGCGCCCGCTCCAGACGGCAAGGTTTTGTGCCGACACGGCATTGGATGGACTCATGGTTGGTGGCTTAATGGGCCCATTGGGGTGAGTAAGGGGTGTAGAAACGGGGGTAATAACATTGGAGGCTGGCCTAACGGGCCCTGCTGGAAGGATGACGGGTGATGATTTTTTAGAGAAAATTGTTAAGAGAGAGAGTCTCTTCTTCTTCCTTGGGTGTGATGCTCAGGAACCCTAGATCCTGTGATGGGATCTAGTCGGGGTGTGACTCCCCACGCCGAGGCTACCGTTCGCTCCACGCTTGTGTGCAGATCCAGACCCTTTTCACCCAGATATTGTCCTTGGGTTACAAGTCATCCACGGTGCCCTCCTAATCAGATCTAGTCCTGGAGATTTTATCAGAGATACCTTTGCAAGCCAAGAGCAATCCAGTGTTGGTTTTGCATCGATCGGAGTTCTGGATCTCCAGAAAGAATTCTTCTCGTGAGATTGCGCATTGTTGTCTGTCCCTGCGATGTAGATCTCTCCTTCCTTCGTACGAAAATCACCAAGGTCTCCCTTCAATGACTTTGGGCCTGAGGCCTGTTGGTATCGTACAACTTTGTATCTTCTTCGCGACGCCACCGATCCCGTGCCATTCTGACGCCTGTGTTGGGCGCAGAGATGAGTTTGCTAGAACCACACAGGCCGACTTGTGCAGACACGACCCAGAACCTAAAGCCCCTTGCAGAAGATCCCACGACCTTCCCCCTCCAGATATGGCCAAATCCTTTGGTCAGGATCTTCCTTCAAGCGTCGCCGGCGATCCCCAGCAAGTGGCGCTCCAGTCCCATACTGTAACCAATTGTTTCTATTTTTCTTGCTCTTTTGTGAAGTTTTGCACAAGCAAAACTAGAGCCACCTTGCAGATGTCGTCACGTCCAGACGGTAGCAGATCTGGACGCACCACTTAAATGGGTCGATCTGCGTCCAGTCCTCTGTGCGTTTCAATAGACAGCACTCCAATCTGACTCCAGATCTATCTGTACCGCCTCCTGCAAGCAGACTGCGTAGGCTAGCCAGAGCAGGCAGAACTGACCGGTCGGGAACCAAGCCCCGCCTCCTCGTCTCCTTGTCTCCATCGAGTGCTGCTCGTCAGCCCGTGTTCCTACATCCCTGAATTCAGTGTTTGTACCCTGTTATCTCCCTACGAGGAGTGGGCATTATTATTTGGGTTGTATTAATACTTTTGTTATCGTGTATCAGGGTTGTCAGACTCGGTCGGGGTTTCTTCCCCATGCGCTAGTCGTGGAGGTATGTGCAATGTTCCTTTTCCCCAACATTTGATTATTTAGTATGCTTTCATATATGTCGTGCTTGTGCAAATAGGGCCCCTAGCCAGTTGCGAGTTACCATAGTTGAAAGTTGTGAGCACCCGTTCTCATAGCCCCAGTCAAGTGTCGAGCCCGAACTGGAACACCCTAGGCGACAATGGTTCCTTAACCACCGTGATCCCACGCTTCCCTTGCAGGGAGGATCATTGGGCTAGAGAGTTTCTTGTTGAGAGACGCCTCCACCCAGTGGAATGCCACAGAGGATATCCGCTCAGCTTACCTTTAGCATGTAAGTGTTGGCCGCACTTCGAGTTGGTCATAGGTCCTATCCCATTTGTGTCTTGTCGCGCATCACAGAGACTGATGTATATTCAAATTTTTGCCATCTATAAATATGCGCCATTGTTCTACTTGAAAGGAGAGTATTTTATTAACCAAACCCTCCCCACCCTCTCTCTCTCCCGTTCACTCTCTCTCTCTCTCTCGAAACCTCTCTCACACACTCTCTCCTACGTTCCCTCTCTTTCTCTCTCCTTCCCGATTTGTCCATTTTTAGGGCCAGACCGCGATGTAGAGGGTACTGTCGGGACCAGTGCGATGAGAGGAACACGTTGGCGCCCTCCATTGCACGGTTCGAGGGACAGTGGAGTGAGACGGAGCGAGTAGGCCACGGTTCCCACTTCGCCCGCATGCAGCTGAATCGCTAATTTCGGGACGAATGAGGTAGGGGGATGGATTCACCTCCTCGCTAGGAACACTTCCATGCCACATGCATGACCATCCACGGTCATTTGGCCTAGTTATGCCCATTTTTAGGTTTTTCCCTAAAATGTGTTAAATTGTGATTTTAATCATTTATAGACGTTTTAATTACGTTTTCTAGCTTCTGTGGGCTTGTATGTATGCGGGGCAAGGCAGGTTTATATTTTTTTCAAGTTTTGTAAGCAAACCCGTCGATTTCCATCGACCGGGAGACGGCGCTGTTTCAAACCAAACCCGTTCGTCACCCAGCTCACATGGCGGTCATACCAGAGACCGCTATGAGCTTAACACACCGCCTCTGGCGCGTTATAGTCGCATGGCGGACCGCCATCGGTCCGTTATGCTTATGTTTTCTGTAGGTAGGTCGTTAGTGTAACGCCCCCTCGAGTGACCGTTATGGTCAGGGATTTCCTGTGGATTTTCTATGGTCGAGTGACTTTAACACACCCCTAGTCGACCGCCATGGTTTCTGAGTAGTTAAATCTTCATAAAAATCGTTCGGGTAGTCATAGCAGACCAGTGGAGGTGCGCCATGTTCACATGACGCACCTACACTGACCCGCCATGGCCCTCGAGCTTGGGGATGTAGGCGATGAGAATGACGGACCAGGGGAGGCGCGTCATGTTAGGATAACGCACCCCATCTGATCCGTTATGCCCTATGACGGTCTAGGACTGATCCGTTATGTACCATAACAGGACAGCTCTGATCCGTTATGCTTTCTGCTATCCCAAGAGTAATGAAGTGTTATTGTAAGGTATTTTCCGCCCAGTTTAAGTTATTTTATGAATAAAAATACATCTTTTAGTCCCAGTGGAATTGCTATCTCTTTCCTTGTGATGGAGCCACTAGTCGTAGCCCAGCAACCTTAGTGTCGGCCTACCTGGGAGAGGTGGAGGGGTATTTCCCGACTAATGATTTTTAGGCTAGTTACCGTGGGCCCCCGCGGTTACCGTAGCGTCCTACGGGGGGGGGAACTAGCTAGAGACCTGACCCGAGATAGGGGTTGGTGTGTGCACACATGGTCAGAGGCTTGGACTGACACTGATGAGTGTTATTCTGACTAGCTCTTGTTCTGGTACTTACTATGCCTCTCGCACGTTGTGTCTATCTGATGGGGACATCACTTACCCCCTCCACATTTTTGAAGCCCAGTTGGATCGTCATCAAGTGCCATCATGATCTTACATTTCTTTGAGTCATGTCATGTAGCTTTTATATTTTATTTGAGTGCCATGTAACACGCCTCGAGCACTGATCCAGCGAGCAACCGAGCAGAAAAAGTCTAAGTGTAATAGAGAAGAGCACCAGCTTCAGCACAAAGCCCAAGAAAAAGCATTAATCTCGGCCTACCTGTGCGTCCTGTAAATAGTAGTTGAGCCTATCCACACGTCGGCCGTTGGGCACGGCAAGACGAGACACGGTACGCAACAGCTCTCGACATAAAAATTAGGTCCAAAGCCACGCAACCATAGAACAAGGAGATGTTCAGGCTTAAATTAAGTTGTCCACACTTGAGCAGATAAATGACAAGGTGGTACTGAAATGACAATTCCAAGGTCAACCTCACAATGAGACCCACCAAACAACATGGGAAGCATCGAGCTTACTAACAGAAGCTCACCAATGAGGGAAGAGCCTGGTTCACTCGAACAGCTTCTCAACAAAAGGGGTGCAATCGAGTACTTCAACTTCAACAGAAGCAAAACACGTTAGAAGCTGACCAGACTTAAGCTGGGATGACCAAAATATCATAACAATATATACGGACATTGCCACAACTCGAATGGTCAACAAGAACCCACCTACCCTATGGTGTTGTGCTCACCAGAATTCTCAGACATCATAATATCAATATGTCTGATGAACCAGGCACTTGTGGGAGTGTCATAGGTGGCAACATCCTCACTAAATCTGGCTTCATCCTAACAGATGGAAGATGGGTGTAGGGTGCAGCAGCTAAACAAAGTACCTCAGCAAAGGCATCATCAGCGGTAGCACCAGTCAAGAAACCCAAGAGCTACAAGAAAAAGGGGAAATCAGTGGCAGAAGCACCATGAGTGACACCTGAAGTAGAAATTCCAAGCAGTTATGTACTAGTTGGAGCTGTAGGGATAGAGATGACCCCAATTGGTCCAGTTATTTTTGTTGTGTGCTCTTGAGACTGTTCCTTAGTTGTAGGTACTTCAATACTCTCAGTGCAACAGCCCGTCTGATTGCAGCTTCTACATCTTCATCATGTTCTTAATGTGTTCCCATACCAGGCTACATTTCAAACATAGAGAGCAGACATCTAACACACATGGCCTCCATCATCAGAGAATGATATCCTCCTGGACCAATTGGGGTCATCTCTATCCTTGCAGCTCCAATTGGTACATAATTACTTGAAATTTCTACTTCAGGTGTAGCCCCTGGGGCTTCTGCCACTGATTTTCACTTTTTCTTGCCGCTCTTAGGTTTCCTGACTAGTGCTGCCGCTGATGAAGCCTTTGCTGAGGTACTTTGTGTTACTGCTACACCCTTCACCCATCTTCCATTTGTTAAGGATGAAGCCAGCTTTAGTGAGGGTGTTGCCACCTATGACACTCCCATAAGTGCTTGGTTCATCAGATACATTGATGTCATAATGTTTGAGAATTCTTGTGAGCACAACACCATAGGGTAGGTGAAAACCCTTCTTGCAGTCCCTTTTTTCCTTTCCGGATGTATTTGAATGCAGTGGCCATTTCTTCAAAAATAAAAGTACCAATATTTACATAATTTTCTACTTAAGAGCCCATACGACTTTAAGGTCATTCACGTAATCTGTTTGCTAAGTGTGCAGGTTGCAGGTGTTCAAGCTCTTCTTGCTATATCTTTCACTCTGTCTCTGGTTCACATATATCTATCTGTTCTCATCTCTTCAATCATATCACTCGATCTGTGCTAAAGCTCATGTCCTTCTCAGCTTTCACTTATTTACCTAATCATATCTCCGTGAGAGGGCATTACCTCATGATTTTGAACCTGGCGGTTCTGCTTCATCTGATTTTGGGCTCTAGTTGAAGAGCATGCCTGTCATGTCTTTGTCCCCCCATGTTGGTTCTATCTATGTCCTGTCGTGTCACACGTGTCTATGTTCCGTCGTGTCCTTGTCGCACGTGTCTTTGTCCCGCCGTGTCGTCGCATGTGTTTTTGTCCCTCGTGGTGTTGTAGTCCCACGTGTTTTTGTCCCTCCATGTCTTTGTCCCATCGCATGTGCTGTCCCACCGCTTTATATTATCTTGTCCCACCATGTAACACGCATGCCTATTGTTTGTTCTTGTGATTTTTTACTTCTTTCAGCTTTTATTTGTTATGTTTTGTTCATATTTGTCATGTTATGTTTCGTTCATCTTCGTTATTTTCTCATATTTGTGGTTATATCCATGTCATGCTCACATTATCGTGTTGTGTCTTATGAAAATTAGAAAAGTCTAAAAAAATGTCGTTTCACTTGTTTGGTAAGTAAGGTATGGCCTTCTATCAATTCTCATTATTGCATTAGTATATGATTTCTACATTATTATAGTCTCTCAAGGACTGGCTGGTTGTCCGTATGTTCTAGGATCTAATATTTCCCTTTAACAAAAATGATGATGAGTTAGGAGTATACAGTTAATCGTTGGATAGGCCGCTCGATTGAGTCCAGTGGGGGATGATGGACTCTATCTCGCACGCCATGGTTACAAGAAGATTCTTGACCCCTTCTTGGCTCGGTCTAGAAATATTATCCTTGAGTACTTTCTATATAATACTTTCTTTGCATTCGTTTTGATGATTTCTTTATTTTAGCCCAACATGCATTATGTCATTTTTTGAGCACTCAAGCCTCGAATTCACTCAAGATTTCTCCTTGGCAATGGTTAATTGCACTCAACTCTCTTGGATAAGAGATTCTCATTCCACTCTGACTTAGATCATTCTTTGATATGCCTGCTTGGTCTGGCTAGCCAATGTGATTCCTGTCTGGACTTTTTATCTCAATTTTATCTCTCCTTTTTCCAGCATCTCAGCTATGTTCCTTCTGATCCCCTCATCGCCTGCGGATTTTGTCCCCCAGTGAGGTTGGTAATGTTTCCCTTCCCTTCCTTAGTTAGTTCTCCAGACATGTCTCATCCTTGTCAAACATTCTGGGTAGTTAGTTCAACATTTTTGGGACAATTTATGTCGCTTGTTAGTTGTGACAGGTGTCTTTTACCTTGATGCCCGCTTTTCAGTTCTCTCCGCTTCATCTCTGCTTTATCTCCATTTCACATCGCTGTCACTTTCACTCCATCTCCTTTCCATTCCGCCTCCGCGTCGCTTTCGCTCATTCCCTTGCAAAGCAGACATCAAGGAGGGGCATCTCACCAAGGAGGAGAGATCTTCTTGCTCTAAATGCAGATTCTGAAGTTTGTCAATTATAATAGTGACTTCTTTCTGAACAGAATCAATATTATCAATAAGCAACCGCTGACCTGGAATTAAAGCATTCACTACACCCTTCAACTTTTCAAGTTCTATTCGGAGTTCAAAAGTATTATCGATAATTTTTGCAATTGAGCTGAAGGTGGTAGCTTGAGTGTCTTGGATATTGCTGACCAATTCTACAATTCTGTTGCATAACCCCAGAAGTGACTCCAAGAGTTCTCGAGATGCTGCATCTGTACTTTGTTTATCAATTAAAAAGTGCACCATTGTGTCATCATGGAGTTTTCTAAGTGCTGCAGCCTAGAATTCACTCGATTAATGTTGAAGTTTGTATACAGAAAAAGAGCATCCATCCTATCATTCTGATTCATCACCATGGCTGTCAAGTTTGACAACATTTCAGCTATGGTGGGCTCAGGTGCTGCATGCCCTTCAGGTGGAGATTTAGCTTCCTCACTAGATGTAGATGACTCTTCAACATGTTGATCTGCTAGTCCGGGTTATTGATCAGGAGATAGTGGAGGAGGCATGCCAAGCCCAACCAGTTCTCCCAGTTGAGGTCCATAGATAGGAGCTGGTGCAAAGGATATTCTTGCATATAATCGAAAATGAGGTTCTGGACCCATGCCATACTCCTGTGAGTCTTCCTTGATTTCCACTATAGCTGGACCATCCTCTCTTTGTGGTTCTTCCTGAGGAACTTCAACTCTTTCTTGTGCTTCCTGTTGTTCAACAACAACCTCTAGTGGTGGAGCAACTTCAACATCTTGTTGAACTTCCTATTGTTCAACATCTAGTTCTTCAACCACTCGGTCAGCAATTTCTTCCATAGTATCCTTCAGGATGTCATCAGCAAATTTAGGTATAGCAGCATCATCAAAAATAGGTTCTTCAGCTGATTCTGTCTCTTCTTCCTGTTCTATCTGCTCAGGCTGGTCCATGTGCGGCTCTGCAACATCAGGTTCCATCCCAAATTTGTCAAATAAAGCACTGATGTCCGGTCAAGTTGTTCCAAGGCTTGTTCTTCTTGTAGCCCTACCTTTTCAGCTTCTTGCGCTGGTAGATATTCCTCTGCTGGTTCCTCAGCTGCTTCCTGTTCAATTTCTCATGCAACTTCTGCTTGTTGTACAACACTTTCCTGAACAGTTGGTTCCTCAGTTGGAGATAGACCCTCCCCTTGCCTTCGAGACTCCCTATGAGCTGTTCTCCTCATTTGGCTTGAAGAGGCAGGTTCCAATTTCATGTACTTGGATATGAAATCCATATTATAAATATTCACTTTTGTACTTTCCTTTGAAATCTCATTATCCATGGAGATTCCTGCCTTCTTCAAGACAGTCGTCAACTGTGTTGCATAAGGGAAATGTCTTCTAGAATCCTTGCAGCTTTTCATTATTTGAATTATGACTTCAGGCAAACAAATTCTAACGTGCTTTATCAGACAATACAAGATGAATCTTTGTGAATCAGTTAGTCTCCCTCTCCCTCCTGTCTGAGGTGTAATCATATACTCTTTCTAGTTTGTTTGTCCACTTCATTCCTAAACTCTTTAAATTTCTCAAATGCTTCAAACTTGTACTTCACGAAGTACACATATCTAAACTTAGAGAAATTAAGTAAGAGAATCCATTTTTGGCCTGAGTGCACATAAGTCCATAAACATCAATATGCACGAGTTCAAGTAACTTCTTGACTCTTTTTCCCTTTTCACTAAAAAGAGAATTGGTCATCTTACCCATGAGACATGATTCACAAGTTGCCAACGATTCACAATCAAATAGATCAAGATATCTATTCTTATGCAGCTTATTTATCCTTTCCTCACTAATATGACCAAACCTACAATGCCAAAGATATACTTAATTTGCATCATTCCTCTTTCTCTTAAGAGGTGCATCCACACAAAACACATGACTAGCATTATTTAGAATAAATAAGTTGTAGAGGCATAAAATTGGTCCCTTGCCCACATACCATATTTTTCTATTTATTCGTCGGGGACGACCGCCCAGCACTCGTGGAAGCCTACAAACACTAGAAACGAAGGGCATTAGAAGGAACCCTGGGCGTTACCCCAGGAGACAACCCTCTGATACTTAAGTCAGCACTCGGGTGACGGAAAAGCAGGAAGGAGAATATGAGAGAGAAAGTTGAGGGGCGATGAAGCAAGCTTGGAGGGACGAATTGCCTTCCGAGTAGGCCCTCGCCGTAGTCAGTGGGCGCTTGAAGAATGCTCGCTGGGCGGTAAGGGTGCTCAGAGGGCAGCCAGTACTTGGCGGGGGCCTTCTCTCTTCACAGCAAGTTGGCTTCTCTTTTTCCTTGTCTGGAGCTGAGTGTGCATTTCTAGGTAGAAATCCTTCTCCCTCTGCCTGTCCGTCGAGCTCCCTTTTATAGGGGATTGCCCTGGTAGCAAGGGCCAATCCCTTAGCAGGGAAGGGCATAACTCGTGGGGTAACTCCTCCCCGTGATCATAGGGAGTTTTCCGTTGAGGGTCCGTTCCTCCGGAGTCAGACAGTTCTCTGGCTAGTTTTACGGTGCTTGGGGAGCGTGCTCGCCCTTAGTGGAGTCGAGACCAACGTTGTGAGAGGTAACGTTTGGTCGCCCAAGGATTATCTAGCAGCCGTTGCGCCTGGGTCGACGTCCTTCGTGCACTGGCGAATCTGAGGATGATCCGTCCTGGGCCACTCATTGCGGGCCGCAGCTGTCGAGGTCCGATAGGTGTGTTACAGATCGCGGGCCTGATTGGGCTTAGCGGAGATGGGCCTTACATGGGCTAAGTCGATTTTACGCTGCTCTTAAGTCATTAAATAAACTTCCATTATCAAATAATTTGCCATCTAAGAATAATTCACAATCGTTGTTTCCAAAACTAACATGAAAACTATAAGTGTTCAATGCAAAAATGAAAGTAATGTTCTTAATACTGGAAGGAACACTCTTAATTGTAAAGTTGCTCTTAAAAGCATCCTGAGGTTCATTGTCTCTACTATAACTGCTGGAACTTTTGTGCCATTTCCCAGCCGTAGGTTAACCTCGCCTTTATTCAAGCGCATGCTACTTGTTAACACCTGTAAATCGAGGAAATTGCTAGTGTGTGTTTGTGCTTGCTAGATAGGTCCGAGGACATCTTGACCACTTGCTGTCCACCCCCATTGTTGTGTCACATCACCTGACCTTAAACCTCGCGCATGCTAGGAACCTCACCTTCCAGCACTAGGAAAACCATCTCTTCCGTCAGGTCAACTCCTCCGTCAACACTTGCCAAGTGTTTTGTCAAACCACAGTCACAGCATCTCCCGATGCACCATCACTGCAATTCACCGAACTGTAACTTGCCACACCTCCAGCACTGGCTCTACTGATCACCAGCCACACTCTACCGCAACGATTGAGCTAGCCACTACCACTCGCTCCTCACCTATGCCTGCCTCTAATCCTGGGACCATTAATACGCCGAAACACTTACTGAGGAGCAAAGAAAATCACAAAAGATGCCAGGCCTGAAGGCCGCTACACCTATACCCACCGGACATCATTCCCTCGAATCTGTCCTTGTTGACACCAATCCCTTCTTGATTCTCGAGACCTCAAAATATCCATCTCCTGAGCTATTGCTGCGTGGACCACCATGCCAAGAGCCATGACACGATCCACGATCGACGCCTACCAATGCTCATCCTCGAGTCCCAAACCTATCATGGAACCTTCACATCTCATCTGCTGCCTCGCACGACGCATCCAAGGTAGTGCATAATGGCCTCAAATCCCACAATTTGGGCCAAAAACCAAGCCATCGCCACACAATCCTAAACCAAATCCAAGACTAACACAGTCCATTCACACACAGAAGCGTAGGACTTAGAACTCACTGGGACATCTCTGCCTAATCCTACCTTAAAATCCACAAAAATAATCAGGACTGGCACGTCATTTTTGACGCCACAGAGTATGACGAGGAAATCAGGCTCGATAATCAGCAACTCACTAGGAAGATCCTCTGCTCACCCGAGAACATCTCTCAATAGGGACATCCATTCCACCCTCTTGAACCATGATCCCAATGCCTCAGGGGCTAGTTAAACCTCAAACTGGGGTGGCCAAACTCAATATTAAGACCTTAGAGCACACTCATAGCTACTTAACTACAAATAATCCTCACCAGCTGCCTGACCTTGTTGCAAATCCCTAGAACGTAGCACCACAGCAATGCACCTGTCGGCAACTCTACCCAATGCAGTACAACTGGGGCCACCAACTTTGGGGAAGAAGGCTCTCTATCTCATTCCTCAAGCCCCATGACAGCACTCTGACAAAAATAGCAACTATCTTCACAGCGTCACGCCACATACTCAAGCTCTCACACGAGAAACCAAGCAAAAAAGAAACACAAAATCCTATGCCAACTACTGATTGTACTAGACCTTATGGACTCTGATCACTACAATGTCCCAAATTCCCATGTACATCCACAACACTCACCCTGATACCATCTGTAACGACCCAAGATCCGGATACCGGGAAATACACGATACCATTCAAATCCTGGCCCACCGTCCACGAGCTGGAGGGCTCGGAAGGGCTAAAAGGTGTGTGTGGAAATACATAGAAATATGAAATAAAGTAGGAATATCTATATAATTAGTAGTTAAATACATATGATATGACTCAATGAAAGGGAAAATAACATGAGATAACATAGGCGGACATCTCAAAGTGGTGCCGGCAGTCCGAGCCAAAGAGAGTGCTGTGGGATGCCCTCATCAGGCCTATTTCGACCGATCCTTTACCTGACATGGCTCGCTAATGTCGCCTTGGTACCCAAAGCTTTTGGCAAATGGCGGATGTGCGTGGACTTCACCGACCTCAACAAGGCCACTCCAAAAGACTACTACCCACTACTGAGCATCGACCAATTGGTCGACTCAACCTCCAGTAACGAGATGCTTAGTTTTCTGGATGCTTACTCCGGCTACCATCAGATCTGGATGAATCCAGAAGACATCGAGAAGACAGCTTTCATCACCAACTTCAGTGTATATTGCTACACCCGAATGCCTTTCAGATTGAAGAACACTGGCACGACATACCAGAGGCTGATCAACCACATTTTTGAAGAGCAAATCGGTTAGAACGTGGAAGCCTACATTGATGGCATGCTCGTCAAAATGCCCAAGGCTGAAGACCACTTCGCCGACCTAACCGAAACCTTCAACACCCTCCTGAGGTATAACATGAAGCTCAATCCAGTTAAATGTGCCTTTGGAGTTTGATCCGGGAAGTTCTTGGGCTTCTTGGTGACACAACGTGGGATCGAGGCCAACCCCAACAAGGTTCAGGCCATCCTGAACATGAAGCCACTAGTGTACATCAAAGATGTCCAGCGCCTGACAGGGCGATCTTTTTCCAGTCCCCTCCTCAAATGCCTCGATACCGATGAAGTTAGTCGAGCAATTCAAGAGGTCCACGAAGGTATCTGCGGCGTGCACCAAGGAGGAAGATCTTTCGCCAAGATCTTACTGTGGCAAGACTACTGGTGGCCCACTCTCCAACACGACTGCTCAGCCTACATTCAAAAGTGCGACCGATGCCAATGTTTCGACCACCTGATCCACCAGCCTACCTCAGAGCTCGTCACCCTTACCGAGCCGTACCCTTTTGCTTGATGGGGGATCAACATTCTGGGACCATTTCCTACGGCTCAGGCCCAGAAGAAATTCATCATCGTCGCCATCGACTACTTTACCAAGTGGATCGAAGTCGAAGCCACAGCCCGGATCACCGAGTTGGTCATATGGATTTTTGTTTGGAAGTCAATCATTTGTCGTTTTGGTATCCCCCGAGTGATTGTGAGTGACAATGGTCAGTAATTTGATTCTCACTGTTTCAAGAACAAATGTGCCGACCTACATATTCTTAACCACTTCACTTTGGTTGCCCATCCCCAGGCCAACGGGCTAGTCAAAATGTCAACAAAATCATATTGAAAGGCATCAAGGCTAGGCTCGACAAAGCCAAGGGTAGTTGGCTCGATAAATTACCAAGCATACTATGGTCACACCGAACCACTCCAAGAACCGCCACCGGCGAGATCCCCTTCCAGCTGGTGTACGACACAGATGTCGTAATTCTGTTAGAGGTCGACAGCCTGTCTCTCCGAGTTATCAGCTTCTCACCCGAGACAAATGAGCAGAAACTGCTCGAAAACCTCGATATGGCGAGCAAGATCTGAGAGATCGCAAGTTTTCGAGCTACGGAATGTTAGCGGCGCCTCACTCGATACTGCAATGCCAAAGTCTGAGATAGACACTTCCAAGCGAGAGATTTCATCCTAAGAAAAGTTGAAGCCTCTCGACCACTAGAGGTGGAGGGCAAGCTAGCCCCTAACTGGGAAGGCCCCTACCGAGTGGTTGAGACGCTCGGGAAGGGACGTATCGACTGTCCACCATGGAAGGAGCACTTATCCCTCGGACGTGGAACGCAACGATATTGTAAAAGATCTATTTCTGAGCTTTCCTCGAAAATGTAAGCGACATAGAGCAATAACAATTCCTTTTTCTTCTTATTAATGTTCCTTTGTACATCAGATAGGCCGTAGCCAATACAATACACATCCACTAGTACTATGGCACGAGTTGATTACTCAGCTAACTCGGCTAGCACCCCTAAGCCAAGCCACTGACTCTACCCAGCGTAGAAACTGGCTCGGATAACAGGATGACTGACCCTATTGGCTCGGGAAGCTCGGAAGAAAGATATCAGAGGAAGAGAAGGAAGGAATGCCTAGGCGCCGCTTAAACAAGAGAGGGCCTCCTCTGCCAACTCTTTGGAAGGCATAGAGTCAGAAGCCGAACAGAAAGTAAGCACCCGCGAGCGGCGGAACCAGTGCATCCTCCAAAGAGTGAAAGAAAAAGGAAGAAGTAGGTCAAAGAGCAAAAGAGGGTGAAAGATCGCCACCCCCTCGAAGAGATGAGAGAGGTGGCGGGGATGGAAAGGCAGGAGGAGTAACGACGTAGCGCCATCACCCCTTGGGAAAGAGGAAGAAGGAGGAGTGAGTAGAGGTAAGGAAGGAGCAGGACGAGGCTGCCGTGCCATATGCCCTCTCCCTCAAGCCTCCTTCCACTTCTACCTTCCTCGTAAGATAGTGGCAGCGGTCCAGAAGTCAGGAACAGGCGCGTCGCCACGTGCCACTCCTTCTCCTATGCCGTCCGCCCATCGCCACTCCTTCTCCCACACCGAAACAGCAGGAACGCCTCGACGGCCGCCAGGATCGTCGTCTTCCAAGTCGCCCTCCATGGTCCGCTGATACTCCCCCGGAATGAGAGACAGATACTTCGCGAAAAGGGAGGAAGAGGAGAGACTGCAAGGGAAGTCTAAGCGGTGAAGAGAGGTGGAGACGCCCTTCGGGACCTTTTATAGGCCGAAGAGGGGAACCCCGCCTTAATTGAATCTCCCCTCGAAAAAACGCAAAAGGCAAGAACCTTTCCCCAAAAGAGTTAGTCCATTTTCCCGAAGCGACTACTCTCATAGGGATACGCGAAAAGATAATGCAGTCAAAGCATAGAAAGTAGAAACGCGAGAAGGCGCCAATGCCACGTCGGCCACCCGGCCAATCAACACGCAACAAGCCTGCGAAACACGTCAAATTCCCATCCTTTTGGCAACCTCAGATACAATAGTCAAGTCACGCTAAATACGGTAAGAAATTGACAACTCAGATTCTGGAAATCACTGCCATTGCATGTAGGAAGAAAAACTTTTTACATGACAACGTTCAAAAGAAAAGAGAAAGATCTAATACATCCAGCTCATGTTCCTTCTAGTCTATGAAGATAGGGGGACTTCCTCGAGGCTCGGCGTCTTGAGGCTCAGTGAGCGAAGAATCTTCAACGCCAGGAGATCTGCCCCCGGCATCCTCAGTGGCAGCCGATCCGAGCACTGACCCCACCTGTGTGGGAACTGCCCCGATCGTGTGCCCCCCCGAGGTAGCCGGAGCTGGCGACTCCTCTGATGAAGCAGTAGCGTCCCTACTCCCCCCTTCACTCGATGTCGGAGAGGGAGAATCTGTGGCGTCCTCGTCCGACTCATAACGCTGCCCGGAAGGAAACTCGAGCTCATCAAGCACCTGCTACTGGGTCAGGGAGGTCGCTCGATGGAAGCCTTGGGCGAACCCCTTTCGCAGCCCCCGTCGATAGCCTGGCTCGTAATACGAGAAGGCGACCTTCTGGAGGGCTTTTGCGTGGTAGGCCTCCGAGCTCCTATATCAATCGACCGCCTCCGCTCCTGCTTGCTCTGCTCTCTCTTCGAGCTCGGCCACCCACCGCTCGGCCCCGAGCAACTACATCTCGGCCTCGGACAGCTTCGCCTCGGCCTCGGCCCGTGCAACCTCGGCTCCGCTCCGCCCGTGCTCGGCCTCTCGAACCTGGCTATCGAGCACCTCCCGCTCGGCCCTCAACCGCTCTAGATGCTCGACCTGAGACTGGCGCTCCTCTTCCAGGAGCCTGCTGTTCAGGTCAACCATATAACAAGCTTGGGCCAGCTGCTCAGCCAGTACCAGAGCCTCCTCCTGGCCCGACCGAGCCTGTGCCCGCAACGAGGCAACCTCCCGCCGAGAGACTTCGAGCTCGGAGGTCCTCCTTTGATATTTTCTCCTGCTCTCATCCCTATCCTCACTCCTCCGTTTTTGATGGTGTCAAAGGGGGAGAGAGTGTGAGTTTGTATTCAGGGGGCATTTACATTAAGGGGGTGTTTACTTAAGGGAGAGTTTGCTTTCGTTGCATATCTTGTTCATAGCATATCCCTGCTACATAAATTTCTGCCTTGCTCTTCAAAATTACTTTACTAATCAGTAAGCACATGACTCATTATTGCCATCATCAAAAAAGGGGAGAATGTTAAGTACATGATGTTTTGATGATGTCACACCGTGAGTCATTAGCCAATTGGCTCAAAAATTCATGCCATCTTTCAATGTGTCCAGGTGTGAAGATATCATGCCAAGCTGTTCATGTGCATCGAGCTTCATGCAAATGTGCATCGACCTCAACTCCAGATGTGCATCGACCTTCTGATGCAAAGAGAAAATGTGCCATCGACCTCAACTCTAGATGTGCATCGACCTTCTGATGCAAAGAGAAAATGTGCATCAACCTTCTAATGCAAAAAGAATATATGCATCGACCTTACTGAAGAAAGGGCTTCATGTGCATCGACCTCAACTCAAAATGTGCACCGACCTATATGCTTCAGATAGAGATGTGTGTCGACCTTTGTATGCTTCAAACAGGAATGTGTGTCGACCTTTATATGCTTCAAATAGGAATGTGCATCGACCTGTATGTGATGGAACAAGAATGTGCATCGACATTTATATGCTTCAAACAGGAATGTGCATCAACTTGTATGTGATGGAACAGAGATGTGCATCAACCTTCATATGCTTCAGACATAAATGTGCACCGACCTCAACTAAAGGAGTTCCAAATGTGCACCGACCTCTACTGAAGAAGTTCCAAATGTGCACCGACCTTAATTGAAGCAGTTCCAAATGTGCACCAACCTCTACTGAGGAAGTTCCAAATGTGCACTGACCTCTACTGAAGAAGTTTCAAATGTGCACCGACCTCTACTGAAGAAGTTCCAAATGTGCACCAACCTCTACTAAAGAAGTTCTACTGTGCACCGACCCTACCAAAGGCCAAGCACCTTATGTGCATCGACCTCTATGAAGAAACTCCTCATATGTGCATCGACGCTCTGGGCTCCCAGGGGCATTTTTAGCAAACCTACAACTTTTTTAGAAAAGGATCCAGAGAGCAAAAATAGGAATTGCAAATGCCAAAAATTGCATCTTTTGAGGTCTAGAAAGGTATCTTTGCTCATACAACCTTCCCTGTCATCATTGGCTTGCTATATCGGTCCTTTTGGTCAATGAAAAAGTAGGTCACCTTATCCGGGAATAGTCACCTTTCCTGGTACCCACCGTTTTACCTCCAGCCAATCAGATGGTCTGTCACTGAGATCCCATAGGACAAAAGGACTTCCTGGACAGTCCAGCCAACAGAAGAAAAGATGTTGCAGATCTTACTTGGGATGCAGGCCCTAGGCCTTGTTGGTCAGTGTGACTCTCGTCTGGAATTTGTTTATCTCTCTTAAATCCAGTTCAAGATTGTGCCTTCCTTCTGGTCCACTCATTAGCTGTGAGTACAAGACGATGGGAAAAATCTCACCTCTGACAAACTAGTGACTAGACCAGACCACCGACGCCACGAGAAGTCTCAAAAGCACTGCGTGTAAGTCTCGTCTCACCTGAAAAATAAAGGGGTGAGTCTCATCTCACCGACTCACTAGGGGTTCCGCAGATCCCTACCTCACAACAACAAGAACAACAGAGCAATAACCACTAATATGAATAATAAATAAATAACAGAGGAAGTAGAGAATAACAAGTAAAGAACTCTACACATGACCACTACAACCTGTCACAAAACCTTGTCTCGGTCACGTAGAACAGAACACATCGAACTGCCAGTACAGTAAACCACGTCAGAAAAAAACCAGAGCTACAACTTCTCAAGTGACAGGAGTACTACCCCACTAGACGCAAGGCCAGAAGCATCCACTGATGACTTATACCGTAGTCGTAGGTGTCTCCCTACTCGTCCCAGACAGAAACTGAGACACCGTACGTAGTACCACAGAACAAGGATCAGCTGGGGTCGCACTCGTCAGCATGTGTCTAACGCCCCTAACCAAGTGTGCACACACAAACTATCTACTTTAAGTCGGGTCCTCTAGTCAGTTTTCTCCCTAGCTGGACTCTGGTTGTAAAGGTAAGGGGGCCTATGATAACCAATTTAAAAATCGTCTACTCGGGTCAAGCCTCCACCACTCCCTGGTGGGTAAGCAACTATGTGCCCAGGTCAGTTACGACTAGTGGGTAGGGTCACTGAAAGTGAGAACTCGCGCAAAATCGCGGAAGCCACAGGAGTACCACAAGTTCGTACTAATCCACCACGAGATGACTCGCCAGCACGAAAACGAAGAACCACTGGCAAGACAACTAATCTACGGAGTGCTAATGCACACATCACAGACCAAAACCTCTAGATGTGCGAAATCGTGGAAAATTGGATGACAGGCACACAGGGCCTGGGCAGCCAACTCTCTGGCCACCCATACACATGGCCGGCCACAGCAGTGGCCGCCACCGTGTGGCTTGGGCGACCAGGGCTTTGGCAGCCCAGCAGATGGGTTTACAGGGCTTGGGCGGCGCAACTAGTGGCCGCTTAGTGTAGGGGCTGGGCGGCCAGTCCCCTGGCAGCCCAGACACCTGGGCGGCCCAGACACCTGGGCGGCCAGCGGCCAACCCTCTGGCCACCAAATGGGCATCACCCTAGGGAGCCACCCCACTGGACGCCTGGGAAGCAAGTGGCCAGTACCTTGGCCGCCCAATTGGGCAGAGGTAGCAGCCCCGCTGGTCGCCTCTCTGTTTAGAGTCTCCTCCAGAAACACCTTCGGAGGCTCATCCCCACACCCGATTCGTCCACAATGGGCTCGAAAAAACTCTGAAAAATGTGGAGAAATTATCCTCGACCACAATGACGCGGATTAAATCTGATCTAGGCTAGAATCGCGAGGGAATGAGATCAATCTATTCTCACAGCCCCAAACATGAATATTCTCCACAAATGTACAAATCTCTCTCTCTCTCTCTCTCTCTCTCTCTCTCTCTCTCTCTCTCTCTCTCTCTCTCTCTCTCTCTCTCTCTCTCCCTGCACATTTTCCCTACTTTTGTGCATGGTTTGGTGCTCGATCGGGTGAGATCGGGCCAGTCTAGGAAAAATCACAAGGGTTCACCAAAAAATGGTTACGGTTTGTAGTATAATTACTATCAAAATGACCATCGGGATGTCAGGATCCCGTACCCGCCAGTTTCGTGTCGATAGGTTGTCATTTGGGGCCGGTAGGAGTCCGAGAACGTTGGTGACGCGAATTGGGTAGATTCGTCAGAATTGCCCCATCTTCGCGATCAGATGTGTGCATGTGTCATTTTTAGCTTCCAGATGTCTTCTGTGGTTGTATGGCTTTGTTTCCCCTATGCTACGGCGTGAATGGGGCGTGGAATGGGCCGATTCGGCCATTCCACTGTTTTGCTTGTCGATTCGGTGTAACGATCCTACCAGAGACCATCACACTGTGTGACGGTCCTCCGATAGACCGCCACAACCGTTAGTCATTTTGGGTCTTTCGAGGTTGGCGTCGTGTGACGGACCAATGCTGGATTGTCACATGACTATAATGCCCCTATGGTGGTGCGTTACGTTCTAGTGGTTTCCGAGGGCTGTGGCTGTCAGTTCCCCAAAGGCCGTGCCTGCCTCAAAGATCATGTCAATCGGTTAGCCTTGATGGACCTCCCCTTGTATGTCAGGTTGTGTAATGCCCCTGGACTGGTGCGTTACATGGTTCGTGTTATGCTTTAGGCCCATTGGCCCTGACGCCTTTGTCTTGGTGCGTTAGGTGGTGTAGCGCGCCTGGCTTGGTGCGTTACATGGTCTGAGTTGTAGCTTTAGGCATGTTTGCCCTGACGCCCCTACCCTGGTGCGTAAGAGCAGGTAACACACCTATAGAGGAGTGTTACAGTCCTATTGTTGGCCGTGATGGCTGTTGTTCTGTTCGTGTGTTGGTCTATCTTAGGTTTGTGTTCTAGGGCGGTGTCTGTGTGTCGGTGATTTCTTGATCGGTCGGTTCAGGTGACTGGATGCGGTCTTTTCCCTGACTGCGACAGTTCCCTAACGACTCAATCTAGAACTGCCAGTGTCCTTATCTCTAGTCGCATAGCGGCTGTCCCTTGACTACTGGGTTCACCTAGCAGTTGAGTGGGGGTTCGCTTTGCCCAGAGTGCCATCTTCTCTGCTTGTGTATTGCTGTGTGTGTCTGTGTGTGTGTGTCATGTCTGGTTCGGGTCAACCCGGTGAGACCAGGGGTTGACAGGTGACATTGGCTGTGTCTCGATGGTTCTGTCTAGCTTGAGACAGTGTTCTGGATGCCTCGGGGTACTGTCCTATCTCGGTCGCGTGTCCAGGTGTGCTGAGGGTTCTTGATGTCCCCTCGGGTCTCCGTGAGTCACTTTCTGTGGAGCACTGTTTCTTCTGACTTAGGAATGGACTGATTGGCGGCTTGTTCCGCTGTTTGTGACGATCTTGCCTTCGAGTCATGAGACTCAAGAATCGTTACGTGAGTAGGTCTAGCTACCTTGTCCTGAGTTGTCAGCAGTGGCTGTGCTGCCATTGGTGCTTCAAAGTACGTGCGATAGTGCTCTTTTGCCTATCTGTACTTTCACAAAGTGTCAGTTAAGTCCACAAGATGTCAATTGTATTAAGTATATTTCATCTTCATTATCAATAAAGTTCTTATTATTGGCATTTTTAATTATTGGCCTGGATGTATAGTCTCTTGTGACAATGTATGCTCTGATTGACATGAATGTTATAATTACTGTGTTCTGATTTTTTGCCTCAGGGCGTGAAAATTTTTATGGTATCAGAGCCTAGGTTTCTAGAAGTGTCATAGAACCCGTAACATTAGTAAAATCAAGGATCTAACCTAGTGAGAAGGTTAGAGGCTCGGGTTAGGTTCACTAACCAACTCTAAGAAATTAGATTCGATAGAACATTCTTGATTAATTCTCTTTACGTTGTAGGGTTTTCTCACAATGGCAGCTGAGCGCGCATAGTGGTGAGATATGCAACGCACGGTTCAGGTCCTGACCCAAGCCTTACAATAGGTAGCTCAAGGCAACGGGGCTGGATCCGGTGATCTCCACCGAAATTTCCAAGGGTTGGATCCCCCACGATTTGGAGGTTCTACAGACCCAGACGAAGTCGAGCATTGGCTGAAGGAGATAGAGTGAGTCTTTCGAGTTATGCAGTGTGGTGATCAGGACCGAGTCCTCTTGGCGACTTTCCAGTTGGAGCTTGATGCACGTGCTTGGTGGGAAGCCATGGAAGTAACACTCAGTGATAGGCGTGCATCGTGGGATGAGTTTAAGGGACATTTTAACAACAAGTATTTCTCAGATTGTGTGCAAGAGAAGAAGGTAGTAGAGTTCGTTGCATTGAAGCAGAGAAATCTATCTGTTGCAGAGTATGAGGCATAGTTTGCCAGATTATCTCGATATGCACCACATTTGGTATCTACGGAGAAGATGAAGGCCAAACAATTTTTGACTAGATTGAAGCTTCAATATATTAACCAATTGGCACCTTTGTAGATCCCCACTTATGCCGAGATTGTGAGAAAGGCCCAAGTTATCGAAGATACTATGAGATGATGGACCGAATTAGAGGTCGAGACAAGAAGACAGAGCAGACTACTAGCTCCGGGAATTTTAAACCCACTAATGGCAAGAAGAGGCCCAATGGCGGGCTGAGTTTTACAAAGGACAAGAAATCGAAGGAAGGTGATAAGATGGTAGGATCGGCTGCTCCATCCAAAGTAGTCTATAGATACAATGACCATCTAGGACACAAGATGGAAGAGTGTTGGTGCAAGCTGGGCACTTATTTGAGATGTGGTAGCAGGGACCATCGAATTCCTGAGTGTCCCCTTATTACTGATGTAGCAACCCTGGTAAAATTGAAAGAATAAATACTCTAAATAGATTAAAATAAACAAGCAATCAAGGCCCAAGCCCTATTCACAACACAACATATACAATTAGGCCTCATACATACTCACATAAGGGCCTTGCACTTAAACAAAATCGGCCAAAAGAAAGGGCGCCCCACCCTTGGGTGCCAATTCCTCAAAAGAAGACTTCATGAGCAGGCGCTATATTCAATGGCTGTAAACAGTCGTCGGTGTTGACTATATACAGTAAAAGGCCACCGATAAGATAGGCGCCACTTCTTGAGCCCTTGGACCCCTATTTATAAGAGTGGCCAGGGATGACAAAAGTTTATGAAGGCCCTTGACAAAACAAGAAAAGACCATATTAACCTATGGAATGAAATTAAGCAACTAATGACCACTAACTGAACCAGACTCAAACTGGCCCTTATGGGCTATTTAAGACCAGCCCATTAGGGACTACAACTCATTAATAGACCCCTAACTGACTCAATTAATACTAGATATGCAAGAAAATGGGTAAAAGCTCCTTGGTGTCACGTGAAGTCCTACAGGGGGTCTTCTTTGGCTTGATGTCCTCATCATTCCCCCTGGCTAGTACTCGCTCTAGGATCTAGCAACACCTCGACGTATGCTCTAGAAATCCCCTCCTCAACCCATGAAGTCAAGGGTTCTATTTATAGGCCCCCAATCCCTCTAGATGAGTAGGAGAGAATCCAACTAAGAAGTAGGGAACCATCCAGTAAACTCTTGAAGATAATACTCCCAAGAGTCTATAGAAACAAACAAAAGCTTCTGGGGATCTCTATTGAGAGAGAAATCATGAAACAAGGACTCTAATCCGTCCACAGTGTAGCAGAGAAAGAATAGTTTGAGTAGGACTCTCTGTCTGCACAAATGGACATCACAAACGGCTAAAATATAGACCGCATGGCTCATTCGTTCAACAAGTAGATAAGGCTTTGAAAGAAGGGTGTTTGAATAGGACTCTGCCACTGGAAAATGGTCAATGATTAAACAACCAAATGGCCATTAACGGCCATACGATAGACCGCATGGTCCCATCGCACAGTAAAGGATAAGATTGAACGGAAGGATGCTGGCTGAGGACTCTAGCATCATCAAACGGTCCATAATGGAACCGCCAAACGTCATCAAACGGCTGTTCGACACACCGCTAGGGGCGTAGGCATGACAAAACAAATGAAAGCCCATTTAAGCTAAAAAGGCGAGGAGCGAGGCCCAACCAGGGAGAGTGACCCATAAAATAGGCCCCAATACTGACCAAAATGGCCTAATAAGTGGTGAATAACTCGGGACATCACAAGAGAGAATAAGGAGATGACCCAACTCGTTGGTCATAAAACAGGTGTCAACAGATGCCCATCCTTGACGTCCTCTTTGTAGGGGAGTGGGCGGAGGTGAAGAAAAAGTGACATGGAACATGGAGATGAAGCGAAAATGCAGTGGAGCAGACTAAAAAACGGGCGTCAAGGCAAAAGGCACCCGTCCTCAATCAACGAGCAATAGGAATCTTCTGGAAAACTTTTTACTAATCACAAGGAACGGTAAAACCGAATGACGCATGTCTGGAGGAACTAACAATTATGGGAAAATAAAACACGACCAACCTCCTCACTAGAACACATAGCTGATAGGCGGTCAGAGCAAATGGAAAATAAGAGACGATAAACTAAACTCTAGACAGGAATCCCCAGCTAACCAGACCGAGTGACAGGACCAAAGGAAACCTTCCAAATCATAATGGAATGACTCTCCTTACACGAAACCATGGATACACAGCTATCCACCATTACCGAGATACTTTGGACAGATAAGTGTGCATGAATGCGGACTTGACTCAAATAAAGGGAAAATTACATCAAAATGACTCAAATAAAAATTACATAGGACTCAAAAATAAATAAGCAGACCATGCTGGATGCACTCGGGGCGAGGAGACGGGCCCTGAGTGCGGGATCGGGTGGTGATGACCCCATCACGATATCGTCGTGATCAGGCATTGCCCTGGGCCAATAATTCGTTAAACCAGACTTATTTCCCTTGGGATTCGTTCTCGCTCTTTCATTGAAACTATCGTAAACTCGACATACATTGGTATGGGGTTGTTTCTATCCACGCCATTCCTTTAATACAAACCCTTGTCTGAACACAAAGATGGTCCATGAGTGACCGACAAAATCTGAATGGAATGAGACGACACTCATCCCTAGACCCCCACGCTTGGGAACATCGATAAGGCCTTAGTGGGCGACGCTTAGACCTCGGGTCCGCCCCGATCATGGTCACTGCCTAACCCACATCCTCGGCCCACAGCCCACTCCTTTTGAACATACATTGGTTTTGGGACCTGATCCCGGGATGTCCTCCCGTTGCCCCTTAGCACCAGAGATATTAACGATGCCTACGCAAGTCTGACTTTGACCGCGGGGGGCCCACCACGGTATGGTCACAGCATGATCTTGCACCAGGCCGATAAACTTACTGGTTTTTGACCGCTCTAACTAGGATTTAACCGAATGTTTCCCGTTCTTCTGAACAGTAAATTTGTCGTGTCCTGACATACATATGTTCCGGTTTTCCCGTGACGATTACACTTTTCTTGAGCCAGACACCTGTCCGAACACTAAAATGGTCAACACGTGACCGACATGATCTCAAATGCTTTCTCCACGCCCTCGTGCGTGGTCTTCAGTGTTTCCTAATAGATTTTCATGCAGTTAATTTTCTGGCCATGAGGCCCTGATTCCCGGCGATTAATCAAGGGTGTTCCCCTCTCCGAGGGGATGTAAATGACGCCGTGACCTTTATGGCGCGGTGGGTTTTGGTCCCGACACGAACTATACAATCGTCTGACCGAGTCAGATCGAGCGCACCATGGGTTTTCATGAGGCCCGAATAAATCGTCACTCTGTGACTGGCACGCCCACGCACTTAATAGACCGAATAAAATGCCAATAAACGAACAAATGAATATTCTGATCGAAAAGTACCTCCACAAGTCTAGCACGCCCAGTGGGACCAAAACCACCCTTCATCTCTTCGCCGGGATTCAGGACCTCATGGCCTCCTAATAAACGATGTTTGCCTACTTTGATGAATTGTAGGTGCTATCTTCGCCAGCCTTACGGGGAGAAAAGCCAGACTAGGCACAGTCATCTTTGTGGCCTCGAAGATGCTACTCCGAGGCACCTGCAGCTTTCGAGAATCATGGAAGCCACCATAAAACGAGAAGAAAGAAAAGATGAAGAGAAGAAAAGAAAGAAGCAAAAAGAAGAGGAAGAATTGGCGAGAGAGGGTTGTATGGCCATGTCCGTCAAAACACGTGCTGAATAATGATTACCACTGTGGGATTGATGCGGTGGAGCGAACCACTCATCCCCTCCCTGAGGGGGTGAGCGTGTCGGTTACGGCCAAAACGTATCGGTTTCGGCTGAAACTGACAACCTTGGACTAGTGAGCACCACATAGTTCGACGTGGACTTCATCATTTTCCTCGCCTAATGAGGCGAGAGGCACCGGAGAAGCAAAGCTTTCTCCTTGCCAGGCATAAGCCTAAGGAGCTTGCCATTAATAAGTTTATATGAAGTTGTTTGTCTCAACAGTGGGATTCTTTGTGCTCTTTCTTCAGGTATCCAGCCATTCTTGATTTTAGTGAGGGGAATGTGCCAATCATCTTCCTCTTCACTATTATCCTCTTCCAGAGCATTGACTTCCGACACCGTCAGACCATTTTGACGATTAATAGTGTTGGGGAAGAGTTTCTTGTCTCTGATGACTATAGTCATCTCCCCTTCTAGAGGTAGTTTGAGGGCTACCACCAATTTGGCTAGTGCATTACCTTGAGAATTCTGACTTCTTCGAACATGATCAATTTTGGAGAAGAGAATTTCTCACTGAGTCGCTAATGCCGAGGAATGGTCTTATCACTAATAATGAGTCCCCATAGACTTCGATGCATCTTATGCCCATATCTAAGGCCATCTCTAGGACAATTATAAGAGCCTCGTATTCTACATGGTTATTTGTCAGGGACTAGGTCAGAGCACAGGAATCATGTAATACACCCCCCTCAGGCGTGACAAGAACAATTCTAGCCCTGGATTTAATGGTCGTGGTGCCATCAAGCATTACACTTGTCTGACGCCCTCTCAAAGTGCAGCTAATAGGACTTGGTGCCAATCTCTTGGACGTCATATTTCTCGTGTCAAGAGAATTTCTTTGTTAGGCAACTCTATGTTAAGAAGTGAATCTTCAAGAATTGAATGTGTCGCTAGGAATTCAGCTATGTCTTGCCCTTTTATTGTTATTTGTAGGACATAAGTGATGTCAAACTCCATAAGAAGGAGAGCCCACTTCCCTAGTCTTCCTAATAAAACAAGTTACTATGGCAAATATTTGAGGAGATCGAAGCGAGAGATGAGTTAGACTTTATGTGCTAACATATAGTGCCTCAGCTTCTTTACAGGAAAGACTAAGGCCAAACACATTTTCTCCATAGGAGCATATTGATGTCCCGGTCCCACAAGCATCCTACTGTGATAATATAAGGGTTGCACTTTGCCCTCTTCATTGGCCTGAGCAAGCAATGCCTTAAAGGATGCATGCATGACATCTTTGTAGAGGATCAACGGCTTTCCTTTTATAGGTGCCCCCAAAACAGGTGAGTTTAGAAGGTACTCCTTAATAATGTCCAAGGCATTTGACATTCTTCATCCCATACGAAGGGAGCTCATTTCTTTGTCACTTTGGTGAATGGTGGCATCCACCTGACAGATTCGAGACGAATCTCCCAGAGGCTAATCTACCTTGAAGAGAGCAAACCGTTGTGAGGTTTCTAAGAGGAGGTAACTCGTTAATCGCCTTGATTTTATCTGGATCAATTGCTATTCCTCGATATCTTATTATAAACCCGAGGAATTTGCCACTTGAGACCTGAAAGTACATTTCATGGGATTCATCTTCAAATTAAAGCTCCAGAAATCTCCTCCTCAAGCCATGAAGCAAAGGGTTCTATTTATAGACCCCCAAACCCTCTGGTCTAGTTGGAGAGAAACTTTGCACGAAAATAGGCCTAAACTTAGCAAACTCTCAAAGATAATACTCTCAAGAGTCCATAGAAACAAACAGAAACTTCTGAGAATCAATACTCCGAGAGAAATCATCAAAACAAGGACTCTACTTCATCCACGGTGAAGTAGAGGAAGAGCAGTCAGAGCAGGGCTCTCTGTCTGCAGTAACAATCTTGCGATGGACCGCAAGGCAGGGACAAACGGTCCAACAGTGGACCACAAGGCTCCATCGTCCAGAAGAGATAAGACTGAAGAGACCTAATGGGACTCTTCGTACCTAAACGGTCTAGCAAAGGACCGCCAAGGACCTCAAACGTCATGTAATAGATCGCAAGGGCTTAAAAGATAAGGCTCGTAAAAAAAGGATAATGAAATTGGACTCTCTGACAGCCTAGCGGTCTAGGAAAGAACTGCTAACCATCCTTAAATGACCATTCGATAGACCGCTAGGGAAGTTAGTCGTGGCAAAAAAAAATAAGGCCCACTCAACCCAAAATGTGAAGAGAAGACAAGGAACCAGGCCTAACCAGGGAGAATGACCCATGAAATAAGCCCCAAAAGTGACCAAAATGGCCTGATAATCTATAGATAACTCGGGACATCATAAAAATGGATAAGAAAATGACCCAACTCATTGGTCATAAAATGGGTGTCAATAGATGCCCCTTCTTAACGTCCTCTTTGCAGGGGAGCGAGCAGAGATAAAAGTGAAAGCGAACATAGAGATGAGGCGGAAACGTAGCGAAGCGGACTGAAAAGTGAGTGTTAAGGTAGACCGACACCCGTCCTCAACCAATGAGCGATAGGAATCTTCCAAAAAACTTCGAACCAAGCACAAGGAACGGCTAAACCGAATGATGGATGCCTGGAGGAATTGACAACTAAAGAAAATAAAACCCGACCATCCTCCTCACTGGAACGCACAGCTGATAGGCGATCGAAGCAAGCAGAAAAGAAAAGAGACGAGCAACTAAACTCCAGACAGGAATCCTCAACTAACCAAACCAAGCAACATAGACCGAAGACAACCTTCCAACTCAGAGTGGAATAACTCTCCTTACCCGAGACCATGGATACATAGCTATCCCCTATTATTGAGATATTTTAGACAAGTGAGGGCACATGATTTCTCAAAGATATGCATGATGCATGCTGGGCTAAAGAAAAAGAAATCATCAAAATGAATGTAAAAAGAGGACAAAAATAGGAAGATACTTGAGAATAGCATTGTTAGATCGGACAAATCAGGGTTAAGACACTATCTGTAACCACGGCGTGCAAGATAGAACCATCGTCTCCCAACTTTTTCAACCTAATGGCCTATCCAACGATTAAACATGTGCACTTAGATCATCATCATTTTTGCTAAAGGGGAACATCAGATCCCAGAACACATGAATGACCAGCCGATTTTTAAGGTAATATATCATAGATATCATATAGTAATGCATTAAGGGACTAAAGATTGACTGGACCAAATATATCGGTTCGGTTTGGTTTTGGGTTGAACCCGAATAATGATCAACTCGAATAATGATCACCCATAAGGTCAAGAGAGTGAGATCTATCACCGACACATAGGTATAATGTCTCACCGATTTGGAGAGGCATCTTTTAGTGTGGAGACATCATCAAAGCTAGTGTACGGGTTAGTCTGGGTAATGGACAAAGGTGTCTATTTTGAAAGGACAGGTGGTATGGAGATTACACATTAGAAGAGTTCTTTCCAGAGCTTTTTGTTGTTTCGGATGCACCCATAGTATAGGTGGCACATTTCTTTGACACGCAGGTACTTGGGGGCACTTGGGCATCTACCTTTAGGATGAATCTTACCTGCGAGGAGATGGACCAGTGATGACATCTAAAATATTGCTATATGGCAAGCACGTTGTAAAAGTCGAGAATTTCTGGCCAGGTGAGAAGAAGCTAAGGAAAGTGCAAAGAAGGGTCCTTCTGGACTGCTGAAGATTTAGGTCACGTGGCAAGAGTATCAGGGAATCTGCAGCTCATCACCTCGGGACGTCTGGAGAAGTCTACAACAGACCGGCGACAATGTCGTACGGCCTGCCGAAATCAACAAACCCAACAAACCGGCATCGACTCGGTCGTGCCGAACAAACCCCCCCACCTCGTCCGATC
This sequence comes from Amorphophallus titanum, assembly GCA_024336825.1. Classification (NCBI taxonomy): domain Eukaryota; kingdom Viridiplantae; phylum Streptophyta; class Magnoliopsida; order Alismatales; family Araceae; genus Amorphophallus; species Amorphophallus titanum. The sequence continues at coordinate 9,593 of JANBPO010003618.1, read as the reverse complement.
TGGACAGAAATGTACCTGGTGGTCCGCCACCTGATAAGGAACCCTCCCGAGGTGAAGAAACGTCCCTGGTCCCTCAAAATGGTGTGCCGAAGGCAATGCCAGCAGAAAATCCGAGTGACCTGAGCCGGGTACATGTGTTGTCGGAAAGGTCTGTAAGTGGCCGAAAAAGCTGCCCAGTTAGGGCGAAAGTACTCCGAGTGATAACCCACTCGATGAGGATGCCGCGCATATGCACGGAACGGGCCTGGTAGCACAAATCACAGTGCCGAAGGTCGAATCAGGATAAAACCCGAGTAATCCGACACAAATTCGGCACGTGTCGAAAATCGCTCGGAATTGTAAATCGGGGCCTGGAAGCGGGGAGATCTGCACTCTGAGACTACTGCATCAAACCCCAAGTGGCATCGGACGTCGGGCCTCCGTCGGGGTCAGTTTCGAGGCAGCAAGCAAAATGACGAAAATACCCTTGCTTTTGTGAATCGGCGCCACCCATCGCCGATTGAATCGGCGCCCCCCAATGGCATGGGTTGGCGCCCCCTCTCAATAACATGAGTCGGCGCCCCTCCATGAGTCGGCGCCCCCTTGCCTTGCATTGGATCGGCGTCCGCTTTCCGCAAGGCGCGGAGCGGTGGGTCGGCGCAGGGTTGCCCATCCCATCCCCTGGGCGATACTCTGTTTCGACTATAAGAAGGAGACTTACCTTCGAGCGCCGCAGAAGAAGGGAGAGTGAGAACAAGCAGAAGAAAAAGGGAACAACAAGAGTAGAGAGAAGGAGAGCTCCCTTTCGGTGGGTGGGTCTCCGTCGCAGAAAATCCCATGGAGCCGATATCTTTATTGTTATCCCCATTCCCTGCTGTTCTATTTTGATTTCGTCTTGCTTCTTTGTACTCTGGTAGCAGAGATACTCCATAAATCGACGGTGCTGACGCTACGCCATATTTCCGTCGGTTGTTTCATGATAAAATTCTCAAAATATTTTGAGAAAATTTCGAGTGCAACATAGGGTTTGCTTGATTGCAAGGATAGTTTGAGGAGAATGTTTACATATGTCGATTGGTTAGCAATTAACAATTGATGGGCCACAAAAATGAAGGGAAGAAGGTAATGGGCATAATTTTGAAGACTTCTTTTCGAAATGGTGTGGCATATTCTTTGAAAATATCCAAGCCTCTTGTTATGGCTTTACGGTTGGTTGATGGAGAAAAACCAACTATAGGCAATATTTATGAAGCCATGGAACATGCAAAGGAAAGCATCAAACGTGCATTGAATGAAAAATATGACAAATATGGTCCAATTTGGGAAATCATTGATAGACGTTGGTACTTTCAATTGCATCGTCCTTTACATGCTGCTGCCTTTATCTCAATCTGGGACTTTATTTCTCTAATCCAAGGATTAAGTATGATACTAAAGTTAAGCAGGGGCCACATGATTGCATTGAAAAGGTAGTGGGGCCACATGATTGCATTGAAAAGATAGTCCCAGAGTGCAAGGTCCAAGATGAACTGACAAAGGAACTGGCAGCTTAGAGGGATGCCCAAGCGTTCTTTGGGATAGAAATGGTCATTAGGCAATGCACTATCACTATTTTGGGTATAGATGCTTTTCTTGTCTAATTTCTTTTTCATGTCTTGAGTAATATAGCACTACATGATTTGTTTATGGTGCAGTTAATTGGTGCTTGGACTATGAAACTAGCACACCTAGCCTTCAAAAGATGGCCATCCGGGTCTTAAGTTTGACCTGCAGTGCATCTAATTGTGAACGCAACTAGAGTACATTTAAGTTGGATCTATAATTTCATATTCGAGTGCATAAAAGATGCCCCGTCAATGTTATTTTTTGCTTAACTGATTGCAAATAATATATTTGTAAGTGCACACAAAGAAAATGAAAAGATTGGAGCAAAGGAGGCTGAATGATCTTGTCCTTGGGCAATATAATCAACGCCTCCCTACTCACCATTTGTGTTTTCAGCAAAGTGATCATGATCCTATGTCGTCGGAGGACATTGATGATCGTCATGAATGGATAGCTCATTATCCTGAACAACAAGATTTGTGGATGAAGATGAGGATCTCACATGGCTAGATGTTGAAATTGTTGAGGGTGTTAATGAAGAAGAAGGTCCAAGCACAAGGTCGGCAACCAAAAAGCGCCACTTAAGGAAGGGAAAAAGCATTGCCACATCTCGCTTGGAGCCATAGATGACATTGGTGTTGACTCAAAGGAGACATCGCCATCAGAGAATGAGCTTCCAATTGAAAATGATGGGGATTCCAACTCTTTTATGAGTGATGAGGAGGCTTGAGAGTTGACATAGACTTTTACGCCATATGGTTAAGGAGGCTTGGTTTTATGTATGCATTTTTGTCTAAATATATGTGATTGACCCTGGATTATGTATGTGACACGTTCAGCACCAAATTGTAATATATGTCTAAAAATTCCAATATTTATATTTAGAGGGAGTGACAAGTGTGCAATCGAGCTCTGTAAATTAGTGAACCCGAGTCTTTTATATTTCTTGAGTCTAGCACGGTGTCTCTTATTTAGTTATCTTGTCTAAGTCTATTAGTGTGTCGTCTCTTTTCTTTCATTGTGATGTAGTTGAGTCTTCAAGTTTGGAATTTGAAATTGTAAGAGACTTATATTTGAAATAAATTTTTATGATTGCTCCAAATTATTTGATCTTATGCGACTGCTCTTGATTATTCACGACTGTGTAACTGCCACGTTCCGAGCAAATGACACGTTCCGCTACTATCGGTTCGGGGCGTGACAGAGGTGGTATCAGAGCTTCGGCTTTCAAATCCTTAGGGCATTAAGTCCAAGGGACAAGTTGAGTATCCTTATCAATCATCCTATAGAAATTCCGTGATAATCGAGTAGAGCCACGGGTTAAGTGTTAAAATATATTCACTCTCCAATTAAAAATGTGCTACTCCTAAAACATATAAGGAATTAATTCTTGTCTTGCTTTGTAGAATTTTAACTGTCTAGCTAGATGGCAGCTGAGCAAAATTAATGGCGTGAGATGGTCCAAGGTTTAACTCAAGCCCTCCAACAGGTGGCTCATGGTGTAGCGGATCGTGGTGCGAGAGAATTGCACAGAAATTTTCAAGGACTGAATCCCCTTAAGTTTGATGGATCCACCAACCCTGACAAGGCGGAACATTGGGTAAAGGATATTGAGAGGATATTTCGGATAATGCAATGTTCGGAGCAAGATAAGGTCTTTTGGGCTACATTTCAGCTAGAAAAGGATGCTAGGGCATGGTGGGAGTCCGTAGAAGCAACATTTTCGGATAATCAAGTATCATGGGTAGAATTCTTAACATATTTTAATGATAAATATTTTTTCGAGAGAATTAAAGAAAGGAAGGTCACAGAATTTGTATCGTTGAAACAAAGGAGTATGTCCGTGGCTGAGTACGAGGCCTAATTCTCAAGGTTGTCTCGTTATGCGCCTCATTTGATTATGACTGAAAGAATGAAGGCAAAAGATTTATGAATGGGTTAAGACTTCAGCTCATTCTCTAGTTGGCGCCAATGGATATACAATCTTATCCGGAGATGGTTAAAAGAGCTCAATTGTTAGAGGATGTTTTGGAGATGATGGAAAAAGTCAATGCTCGGAGAGGAAACAATGAGTTAGCAAGGAGAACTGAGACTAGTAAGAAGAGACCTAATGGTAGTGATGGGTCGTCAAATGGCAAGAAGATAAAAAGCGGAGATAGATAGGATGGAGTGTCACAAAAGAGGTGTAAACATTATGAGAAAAGAAATCATTAGTTGGAGGAATGTTGGTGGAAATTAGGTGTATGCTTTCATTGTGGAAGTAAGGACCACAAGGTAGCAAGTTGTTCTCTTCCAAAGGATCAACCTCCGTAAGCTAAAGACCATGGTGGGGTTCCACGTCAAGGAAGACTTCAAGCTTTGAGCGAACCTACGAACGGAGTAGTAAAAGGTACCCCTTAACCTTAAGCTAGTCCTATACCATTCCATTAAAGTAGATTCCATTCATCACCTTCCTAGCATACTGATGGTAACTACGGTCATGGTGTAATATTTTAAGCTACTTTGGAAATGAAATGTCATATGAATTTGGGGACCAAATTTTTTTAAGTGGGGGAGGATGTAATGCCCGACAAATTGTAAAGGCTAAAATAGAAATAATTACCTATAATTTTTTTTAAAAGAGAAAAGACAATTGGATATTAAAAAGTATCTCAATCCAATTCTAAATCAAGAAGAAATTTAGATTATCAGTTAGGGAATTAATTATGAAATAGAGATATAATTAAATAATTAAAAGATAATTGAGTAATGAATAGCGACTGCACTCTTTAAATCTAATAATCTATTTGTGACTTAGACTTAATAAAGCATCAAGAATATTTAAGATTTTAAATAGAAATAAAGTTCAAATATTCATCTTAAATATATATATATATAAAATAAAGTGCAACGAGCTAACCAGTGGTCCCTCACAAAGATAAAATGAAATTGTCACAGGATCGAAACCTGTCTTTGATACCCGAGACGATAATAAAATTAATAAGGTAGATAAATAAATGAGTTTAACAATAATAATATCTGAAAGTTCCACTTAAATTTCAAATTTAGTAAATGATTAATAGTGAGCTGGGAAGACATATATTAAATACATAGTAGGCTCCCACGCATAAGGGCCACTAGCATAAGTTTAGTAGGCTCCCTATTAATAATATAAGTGTAGTGAGGGTCGGATAGTAGTGAATGGCTTTCCCAATTAAATTTGTACAAAGGCCAAGGGCTTTATACGTCCAACACGTATGATGGGCCTTATGCTTAAACACAAAATGGGTATTGTATATCACCCTCGAACACATGCATGGGCCTTTGGAACAAACTCACGTCACGTTCGATAGCTGCATGGTTGTTTAGGGTTTTCATTAGAAAATAGGAGGCGGCTACGGATATAGTAGGGAAAAGATTGACATGGGATTTTTGAACCTATTAGGATTCTTACGTGGAAACTTCTATTCCCATTAGGAAAGAGAACCTTGATCTCTATAAATAAACCCCCTCGCTCGAACGAGAAGGCCATTGTTGCTGCGTTCGAAGGAGCCCTCCTGCTACGGCTATTGCTCTTCTTCCATTGTGGAGGAAGCCTGCTACCAGTTTCTTCTTCCTGCTATTGTGGCCGTCGCAGTGTTGCTACTGCTGCTTCTTCCTCCTGCTGCACTGCAGTTGCTGTTGCAGCTATTTCCTCTTCCTCTGCTACATCTATGTTCCGTTCATTGATTTTCACCCCACAGAGGTAGGTTATCTCAATAAAACCCAAGCAAAAGATGATGATAATAGCATGCATGATATCCATCTTGATTATGATCCATGTTCCAGTTCCATACTTGTCGTTTTACTGCACTTTAGGTAGGTTTTCTCAAACCCAGATCGAACATGATTAAGCAACCTAATCTTCATTACATGATCATGCATAATCACCTTGATATCTCCATGTTAATCCATGTAAATCCTATTGTGTTCCTGCATATGCTTTTAATGGAAATTTAACATTCTGCATTAAAAAGAAAATTGGCTACCTACCTACTAGACGTTCATTAAATGAGCGACCACACTACCTGTCGCCAATTGTATTTTGCTAATTAATAAATCCAGCATGTTAAAATTTAATATCTATGAAGCCATACATCTAAACTGGACATAATATATATTTTGAGTTCCTTGAATTTTTCTCTACCTGTCCATGCTTTTAGATTCCTAAAATTCCATGTAAACAGTGGAGTGACACTGTTCATCTCCCTAATGAATAGAAAAATGGGCGACTGCCTATATAGATGCCAATTCTTGAATTATTTAAATAAAGAGTTGAAAACTAAGGATTGAGCATCTGCCCATACAGACGTCAAATTTTGAAACATTTAAATAAAAGGTTGAAAATAAAGAATGAGCGTCTTCTCTCACAGACGTTAATTCTGGTTGTTGGAAATAAAGAATAAGTGACTGAATAGTTTGACCCCAAAATAATGGACGACCGATATACCTGACGCTAATTCCTGAAATTCAGTTAATAATGGACATCATGCTTAAAATTCCAGCTTTGATGTGCCCCTGCTTCCTACATTTGTAGCATACCACTTTGTCAGATTTCTTGACATTTCCTAATTTAAACCTCGAACTATTTCTCACCTGGGATTTGCTACTCTTTACAGCCTTACCTTCCTTTCTTAGAAATTTCTTGAATTTTCTGGTAAGCATGGCTATCTCACTAGAGTCATCTTCAGATGTGGAAGATTGACTGTCGTCTGAGCTCTCCTTGCTGCTAGGACCTGCCTTGAGGGCAAGTGACTTTTTCTTCTTTAAGTCTTCATCAGTTCTCTTGAAATTCAGCTCATATGCCATTAGAGATCCAATAAGCTCATCAGGAGTGGTTGTAGGAAGGTTCTCCGGACCAACTCTGCCAGAAGACAACTTCTAACAAATCCCAGATCCGATCTGGGAAAAGCACACCTCATAATCAGCCACCCATGGCCTCGCTGGTGCACGACTCACGCCACTCTCGAGCCCCAACAACCAGCATCTTCTGTCAGTGAAAGACCATCCACGGGTCACCAGATACACGTCAACGGAAAACCCTCACCGGCCAAACTGGCACTCTCCAAATCATGACATGCCATCCACTGACTCTTTCACAGACGAACACCACATCTCAAGCCAAACCTCGCTTGGACACCGCAATCGATCTCGAACTTCGCACCAACTCCACCCTCTCAGGGGAGCACGGTGAAACCACATGACAAGATCTCCCCTCAGTACGCACGTCACTCGACGCAACATAGCAGGAAATCCTCCCCTGCTAGACACAGACCAGGGATCACCATAACCAACGCCAACGTCTCATCAGAGACCTCCGCACACAAGCATGGTTCTTCAACCTGTCTCATCAAACCCTTCACTTCAAAATAATCCAAAATGACGCCTGCCAATCTCGATTCCGCTCTCACCACAGAGCCTCTGGACACAACCCCTCACAATCCATGACACACTTCTCAAAAATCAACAAGTGTCATCTGCTACTATAGCAAGCAGGTCGATAATACCACGACCGAAGCACACAGGTCCCTAGACAATACATGCCTTATCGTGGTCGATCACTCGATCAACCTCACCACCGATCACGGCCACCAACCGGGACCCACAATCTTGTCAGAGATTACCTCTCCAAAAATATAATCTCGCCCAAGGACACAACTTCCAACACAGAAATGGGGTACTCGTGCGGCAACCTCGCCAGCACATTTCCCCAATTCTCAATCCAGCCAGTGCCACAGACCAGAATGCCTCCAACAATGGCACGACAACAACACGCCTCACACAACCTAAGATAATCTCACACCGAGGAACCAATTCTCTGACGCTCTACACATCCTCAAAAATCCGCCCGTAGCATCCAACGCTACGATCCTCCGATGCGCACTCAGATCCACACGCATAGCCACCACAATGATAGCTCAGGATCCTCCATCTCGACAATCCTCTGCAACTCCGTAGGCTCCGATCCTCAACGCCTCAAAAAACACAACACTAACCGTAAAATCTCACAAACACTGCCCAACTGGCACACATCCTTCGGGAGTAGCGCCAACACCCTTACACCTCAAGGAAGTGGGCGACACTTCCCACTGGCAACCACCTTGCCAACACACGGAACGTGTCTCGCACGGACTTCATGGCACACGAAGGCCAACCAATCCGAACACAAGATGCAAGATGACGAACCTTAACCCAACGCGATCTCCTCCAACCAATGGGAAAAACTCAATACACCTCCAATCAACGGAAGGTCCCCGTGCTCGACTTGACCTCGAACCTTACACACGCTTGGAACATCACCTTCCAGCACCGAAAAATCATTACTTTTGTTAGGTCAGCATCTCCGACACACTCACCAAGTGTAGCGCCCGTGATTTTATGGATGCGTAGCGGGCCGAGTCTAGAATTTATTCTGTGATTTAAAGAGAGAGAAGAAGAAAAGAAGAAGAAAGAAAGAAAGAAATAAGAAGGGAGGAAAAGAGAATAAATATATCTGAGCTTTTCCACCATCGGTGCCCAGGCCGACAGCTATCCAAAGACGTTCACGAATACCCAAACTCCCCAACCACTGGCATTCCAACTGACAGCTTTTCAAAGAATATTCAAACTTCTCATCCATCGACAACTGAGCCAAAGACTCTGTAATCATCGGTACCCAAGCCGACATTCAACCATTGGCATCCAGGCTGATAGCTGTTCAAAAATATTAATTAATGTTCAAGTTTCTTAGCCATCAACATCTAAGCTGACAACTCTTCAATCATCGGCATTCGAGCCTGGAGAGGTGGAGACGAGGAATTTTACCGTCCGAAAAGGAACGGCCAAACGAGGTCCCGTCAGACCAAACGAGGCCCGGCTCCTATGAGTGACAGCCCTTTTGGGGCCCACTGAACCCACTAATTCACTCGAATTAAGCGCTTCCTAGGCGAACTTTGGGTTCAGAAGTCCGAGCGTCAGGTCGATCGGGAGGTCCCTTTGAGGGCCTACACATCCCGCCCGAGACTTGTGCCGATCGCTCGGGGAAACCCCCTAAATCCAGCACCATATGCTTGGACCGACTGACGAAGGCTTATCCAAGTGACCGTTGCGTGCCCTTTACGAGCTGGGAATCGTGGGGATAATGGTGATTAAGAGCACTCGTGCCTTAATGAGCCCACGAAGGGGACGTAACCTCCCTTGAAACTCCTCGTCTCGTAGGGCTCTCACATTCATGAGTCGCTATATAAACCTGGGAGACCCTCATGTGAAAGGTAAGCACTATTATGCGATATTAACACTGAGCTAGAGCCACTTCACCACTTGGTGGAGAGGAATCTCACACCCTCATCTCCTCCCCGCTTCTTCCTGCACCAGAGCTCTACCATCATCGCTGACTTAAGCATCAGAAGGTTTTCCATGGGGATTCATCCCTGGGCACCTCTGACTCATTTTCCTCTTTGCAGTTCTAACATTCATGGTCAACATCCTCAGCTCAGGCACCACGCGAGATAACCCCTCTTCATCTGGTGTTGTCTGTCGGAAACAAACAAAGAGCCAACATGGTGCGAAGGAGTTCTAGCCGGAGGACCACTGGCGACAAAGGGAAAGCCATGGCAACGGAGGAAGGCACACCTTCCCATTCTACGGGGAACACCCCATCACGCGCCAGCAACCTGGTCAATGTAAATCCCCCTCCCACGATGGAGGGCCAACCCCCTACTGGGAGCACAGACTCCCTCCAAACCCTCAACGTAAAACTGGATAGTCTCATTGATCTAATAAGGACCCAGGCGACTAGGGAGGAGAGGTCACGACTCCCCCTGGAAAACCCCCCCTCCCGTGGAGATGCTTCCTTGCAAATCGCAGGGGACCGTTTCCTCCTCTAGGGGCAGCGGCTAATTCGCAACCGATCAGGTGGACCATCGCAAGCCCCTCCCCCGGAGCAAGAAGCCTCCTCCACCCCGAGGAGGGAGAAGTCTGGAGCGCATCGGTCACTCCCAGAGACCGAGGCC
>JANBPO010003616.1:2158477-2490594 GCA_024336825.1 Amorphophallus titanum | reverse complement strand
AGAGTCCAGTCCAAATTAAAGGCAAGTACAGTCTAATAGGAAAGAAGACGTACACCGAGGTCGGGGGAAGCCCGACGCAGGTACCGCTGGCAACTACAAACTCGCCACACCAGGAACCGCGGAAGCAGAGTTACCCATCTGAAAAGTAGGGGTGAGCCACGTGTCACTAGCCCAGTAGGGGTCACGTGGATCCCCACTGAAAAATAACGCAGTAACACGCTAAAATAGTAGGTAAACAGCAGGAGTAGTAAAGCAAGAAAAGCTAAACTACAACTAGAGAGATGTAAAAGAAAGCCAGACATGGAAGGAGTAAGAACAACTAAAAGAAAAGGGAAAAGAAGCTGTACCGAAAGAAACATGGCTGTCGAAAGGACTCCGGCTCCCTAAGCTACTCCAAGCATCAACAGAAAGGTGAGCCCTGAACTGATTGAGTCAGGAGTTATCGATCTGTCGACACAACATGAGGCCTAAGACAAAGGCCTACGAAGACAGGCAAAAACCTAGAAAAGACCTAGATAGACACAAACACAGACACCGACACAGACAAAGCACGACTACAGTGTCGAGCATGCTAACCTAAGCTGACCTTGGGTAAGGCCAAGGAAGGACTAACCCGGGAAGGTCACGATGCGCAAGAAATGCGAGAGTCATGTGTCACGTGACGGAAGCACCACCTCACTAGAAGAACAATCAGCTGCGTCCACTGACATCTTACACTGCGTCACAAGTACCTCCCTACGGACGTCGAGAACGACGGAGACTGAGGTACGCGCTGAACCAGAATAGGAACTACAGTAACGAGTGACTAGTCAGGGTCACGCCCGTCAGTGTTTGTCCAAACACCCCTAACCATGTGTGCACACACAAGCTCTCTGTCTAGAGCCAGGCCTCTAGCTAGTTTTCCCCCTCAGCAGGACGCTATTGCAAGCACGGGAGCCCATAGAAACTAGCATAAAAATCGTATATCGGGAACTGCCACGCCACCACTCCCGGGTGGGTTGACCACAGGAACAGGTCGCCAGGCTACTACTAGTGGAGGCTCACTAGACACAAAGACCCAGAAACACAAGTGCTATTGTACGGACAGGCAAGGAAGCACTATCGCATGTACTACGAAGCACCAAGGTAGAATACCATACTGTCGACAGACTCAGGACAAGGCAACTAGGCCAACTAATGCAACGATCCTTGAGTCTCACGATTCAGAGTCAAGATCATCGCTTAAAGCGGAGCAAGCTGCCAATCGGTCTAATCCTAAGCCAGAGGAAACGATACCTTCGCAAGAAACGACTCACGAAGACCTCAGGAAACACCAAGACCCTTGACACACAAGGTCACGTGTCAACCACTGGGTCAGACCGGGTTGACTAGAACCTGACAACAAGGACACTGACACAGAATAGAAAACTAAGTATGCTTGGCTACCTCATAACGTGGTCATAGTCTTCATAGGACATCGGGAGATGTCCACGGGTCAACAACAAGCCACAAGGTCGAGCCAAGATATTGGAAACCAAAACCTCAAAAAGCCATACTCTAGGTACATGGCGGTCCACCTCTAGTCTGCTACACGTCAACCTGTTGCAATCATCAAAACAAGACAGCATTAAGATTCTCCCTTCTATCTTGTGCCCAGGGGTCACAACACTCCTCACGATCGGTATAGAAGCCGATTGCCTGTTCGAGCAGAAGTGGAAACCACGACTAAAAGGAAGCACACGATGATCGAATCAAGGTACAGTGACTAACATTAGTATCTATGCCATGGACGCACATATATCAGCATGAAAGGAGGGGTGGTAAAGTTTTATTCACCTCTGTGATCACAGAGGGGATGGTAACGAGAACAAAAGATCAAAAAAAAAAATAGAACAAAAGGAGAATATAGAAGTTCCCCCCAGGGCGAAACCCACCTCCTTCAACTCTGCTCACTTTTTCTCCCTCACCCTACAGCTCCTTGTGTCGTTCTACGGGTCTCTGTTGATCTTTCCCCAACGATCGTCTCCTTCTCCTTTTTCTCGTATGTCGCTCCTCTCTTTTTTTTTCTTCCTCTTCTGTTCTGTTCTTCTCCTCCTTTGATTGAGGGCGAATGCCTGTTCTTATAGACAGATCGGGAGCAGGGAGTCGGTGCCATTGTTACCGACTCGCCGGCCCTCTGCGCCCGGGGCGCCACCGGATCGCCGGCCCGCCCTTTGCTTCATGCGCCACCGACTCCTCCGCGAAGGGAGCCGCCGACTCAAGCGCAAGGAGACTTGATCGCCACCGAATCAATAGCCGCCGAATCGCCTTTCAAGGCGCCACCGAGTCAACGGGTTCAAGCGTCATCGAATCGCCCTTTTAAGACGCCACCGATTCAATGAGGGGGCTATTTTTGTAATTTTGACGTTTTGCCCTGAATTTGACCCGGTGGGAGCTTGTAGTCCAAAGTAGCCCTAAAGTTGATTTAGCGGCCTCGGAATGTGCTTCAAAGTCCTGATTCAGGGTTTCCGATGACTTCCGGCACGTGCCGAATCCGTACCGGTTTTCTCAGATTTTGCCCTGATTCGGCCTTCGGCACTGTGATTTGTGCTGCCATGCTTACTTTAGAGCCACGTGAGACTTCTTCATCGAGTGGTCTATCCCTCGAAGCATTTTCGCCTTTACTGGACATCTTTTAGGTGTTCTACGGCCCTTTTTTGGCACCCTTTGTACCCGAATTGGGTAATTCGGGTTTCCCTTGATTTAGCATTCGGCACGTCGATTTGTGTCGCCAACTCCACTTTGAGGGCACGTGGATGGTCTTCATGAGAGGAGGGCCACCCCTCGGAGCGTTTCTGCCTTGACTGGGCATTTTTATGGCCACTTACGGACCATTCCGACATTTTGCGTGTGTTTAACGGACTTCCCGGATTTTTCGCCGATATCACCTTCGGCACTAGATATCGTGCTTTTGGGCTTTCTTTGCGCTTGTATGAAGCGTCTTCATTGAGTGGGAAACCACTGTGAAAGTTTTCATCCCTATGGGATAGCTTTTTGGCCACTTACGGCCCGCTTCGACATTCTGAGTGCCCTGATCCGGTCACTCGGGTTTTCCGCTGATTTAGCCTTCGGCTCCCCATTTTGAGGAACCAGGGGCATTTCTTCATCTCGGGAGGGCTTCTAAAACGGACCGCTCTGTCACTAGACGGCCCCGCGATAGGCCGCGCAATGGCTGGGCATATGAAATTTATAAAATGGGATAAACGAGCTCATTTACCCCAAAACCCACATGAAATTAAGGCCCATTAAGCCCAAATTCGAGAGCAAACCTTGCCAGGGAGGGAGATGCCCATAAAATGAGTCCAAGGATATGCTTGAAAATGGCCCAATGAGTAATGGACAACTCGAGGCATCAAAACTAATGGTAAGTGGAAATGACTTAACTCATAGGCAAAACGGGTGTCAACAGATGCCCTTCCTTAACATCCTCTTTGCAGGGGAGCGAGTAAAGGTGAAGCAAAAGTGAAATAGAACATAGAGATGAAGCGGAGCAGACTGAAAAGTGGGCGTTAAGGTAAAAGACACCCGTTTTCTTGCCAACGAGCGATAGGAAGCTTTCGAAAATCTCTGAACCACACACAAAGAGTGATCAGGCTAAAATGACACCAGTCTGGAAGAACTAACTAAATAAAAAGTAGGATAAAAAATAGGCAACCTTATTAGGGGATACAATCCACAACTAATGAGGGAATCAAAACAGGCAGTAACAAAAAGTAAAGAGACAGACTAAAGCTCCAGACGGGGACTCTTAGTTAACCAAACCAAGTGAATAGACCAGAGAGAACCTTCCAACTCTGAGTGGAATTTGTTCCTCTTACTCAAATAATGAGCACGTAATCATCCATCACTGACAAGACATTTTCAGACAGGCCATGGGTCGTGAATGCTCAAAAGATGCGTATGATGCATGCTGGGCTAAAATAAAAGAAATCGTTAAAACGAATGCAAAGAAAGGATAAAATAGAAAGTACTTGAGAATAGTATTGCTAGACTGGCGCAATCAGGGTCAAGACACTATCTGCAACCACGACGTGCGAGATAGAACCATCATCCCTAGATTTTCTCAGCCTAACGACCTATCCGATGATTAAACGCGTGCACCTAGATCATCATCATTTTTGTTATAGGGGAACATCAGATCCTGGAACACATGAACAACCAGTCAGTTCTTGAGATAATATAGCATAGATGCCATATAGTAATGCAATAAGGGATTAGGGCTCAAAATATTTACCTGACTTACCTGGCGGGAAGCGGCAATGGCAGGTGAGATGGAGTAAAGCTGCAAGAGAAATCATGAACAAGGTTTTGCAATTGATATATCATGAAATAATCATTCGAATCCAAATATCATTAATCTTACAATGCAGCAAAGAGAGGCTTAAACACCATTTATCATTTCATCCCATGAACGGTCTAGGAATAGACCGCCCCATAATGTAAATGGTCACTAACGGGCCGTGCAATCATTGCTGGTTATGAACACGATAGTGAAAATACACGGCCTTTAATGAGGCTATTTCATGATCTACACGACCACACTTTGGCTGTTGAAAGGAAGCGCACCGTTAGAGCTTAAACGGTCTCATATTGTACCGTCCAATAGGTACACGGTCCATCGATAGACCGTATACTTACTGGCAGTTTCAAAAAAAACAAACAAACTGACCCTCCTCCTTCTCCCTCTCCACCGTAACTAACAGAGGAGGAGAGGAGAAGGCCACCCACGTTCTCCCCTTCTCAACCCACTCTCCCACTCTCTTCTTATTCCCATTCTCTCATTCTCCCCTTTCTTCTTCACTCCCCCACACTCTCCCTTACTCTCCCCTCGTTGATGCGCTACAAGCACCAAGCACGGAGGATGGCTGGAGACGTGACACCACCACCACCCACCTCATCGGAGGGCATAGGAGTGCCGCCGTTGGAGGAGATGATGGCACCGATTGCAGTCGAGGAGGAAGCACCCCCGCCATAGCCCGTGGCCGAGGGAGAAGCCACGACGATCGTCGCCGGGGAGGAGGATGCCGACACACTGCCAGAGGCAGCCACGACGACGGTGGAGAAACCACCGTGGACCTCTAAGGTAGGCCCCCTAAAACTCCCCCATTTCCCATTTTTAATGCATGCATGTAGCCTAGGTGGGTAGAATGGAGGCTTAAGACCCCTTTAGGGCCGGTTGGGAGGCCCTATGGGCCCTCACCGCTGACGGGGAGGGGATGGACGCCATCGGGCACGGTGGTCATAAAATGGTTCACCAGGAACCGCTCACCAAACCGCACGGTTCAAATAGAACCATTCAATGATAGCATGGACCATGGGTGGTCGTTCCAAAGGAGTTGAACCGGTGGGGTATTGGGGGGTAGCACGGTCGCACAGGTGGCCGTGGAGAAATGGGATGGCCCGATTGGGTCCGTTCAGAATTTAAAGCATTGAGAATAGGACGGTCTCCAATAGACCGTGGGCAGCGGCACGGTTTAATGAAAGACCATGTAAGTCCAAGTTGTCAGGGGCCTGAGAGGGAAACCACGCAGTCAGAGGGGGACCGCAGTGTCATTAAACGGCCAGGAAAGGGCCGTGACTGGGTTAGGCCCAGAAGAACTACACAGTCCGAGCTGGGCCATCTATTAGGCAGAATGGTCCATGGGTGGCTGTGGACCTCTGAAAGGGCTTAATTGGAAGGGTTAGAAGCAAACCGTTGAATTGGCAAACGGCCCATATGTGACCGTTCATTTTATTGAACTACATTTTTCTTTCTTTTGCCCTTTATTTATTTATTTAATGAAACACATGATTCTATTGTGAAATGTAATTGTCTTAAATGTATGCAGGGAAAGTGTAGGACTCGGATCTCTTGGCTGCAGGTTCAAGCAGTGTACCTTGCACCACTGGACTTTCAGTGGGAGAGGCTCACGGTGATGGGCTTCGCCGAGTTCTTGAGCGTAGAGGTCACCCGGCTGGATACGTCACTCCTCTATGCTCTACACAATTACTGGGATCCAGTGAGCCAGACGTTCCTTTTCCCGTGGGGCCACATGGTCCCCACGTTAGAGGACGTTGCACGCATCACTGGACTACGCGTTCATGGGACACCGATTAGTGGGAGGATGTACCCCGACTACCGGGAGTTGGCCCAGGAGTTGTTGGGACTAGAGCTACTGTGACCGGAGCGGCAGTCTACTAGCTTGACATGGGCAAGGCTGCAGGAGAGCCTCGGACTGAGGGGAGCGGGGATAGCGACCGGGGAGCTTCCAGAGTAGCACTTGGAGAGGTTGGTGGACCAAGCCCGACCCTGAGTGGTAGTCGAGCTAGGACTAGAGGCGGACAAGGTCTTGTAGAGGTTTTTGATGCTATTCTTCGGAAGACTTCTGTTCGCGACGAGGGCCAACATCATCAGCTATCGGTTCCTCCTACTGCTCGAGGATGTGGAGCACGTCGGGGACTACACTTGGGGAGCGATGGTCTTTGCGTTTCTATTTGACACCCTCAGCTCCACCAGCCGGCGGACGATGCTCGACAGCTTCTCACCCCTTCTCCAGGTACGAATTGACTCTTAAATTGATTATGCAATTTGCTATATGAATTCTATAAATGCTATATGTTGACATTTGATGAAATGTAATGCAGGTGTGGGCCTACGTGTGCCTACGTGGGCTAGGGGGAGGGGAGGAGACGTACCCTGAGCGGTTGCCCATCGTCAGGTGGTGGACGGCCCCACGGGAGACTGGGTCCCTGTGGCGATAGGTCCGGGGGATCTAGGATGACTTGGACACATTGCCCTTCGTCTCGATAAGACTCTAAACTCAAACTTTTCTGTTAAATGCAACTTATATGCTTATGATGCTAATGCAACTTTCCTATTTGACAGGTCCGGTGGACGCCGTACGAGAGCGAGGGGCACGAGGGCCAGCCCTGGGTGGTGGCAACCCTCGCCTACTCTGGCCGAGACATCTAGGCGGGTCTAAGTCCTAGGCTCATTGCATTAATCATTAACATCTCTGGGCTGTGCCACATCAGTGGGTGCGTCACAGACTGTGGCGCCCCATGGTGGGTGCGTCACAGGACGCTGCTTTGCCAACTACGTGGCCCATGGGCCTGACGGTCCCACGTGGGTTTCCCTAACTTCCTGGGAGTGGCCTTCGTTAACATCCTGGATGTGGAGGCGTCCGACGAACCTGAATCCAACACTCCCATCCAGGGAGTCATTGAAGCTGCCACCGGCCGAGCTGTGGCCGAGAACAACAACAACGTCCCGCCGAGGACGTTGGGCTGCCACGTGCACCATGTGCACCAGACTGCCTGCCCATTGCACCAAGGGTCAGCATCCCATCGGAGGAGGCTCCGAAGGAACACTGCTGGCGCTACTACGGGGCGCCGAATCTCTAGCTCCAGCAAGTCCATGCCTGTCGGAACCATCCGAGTCCATCTGAATGGATAGAGGTTCGAAGTGATCCCGGACCGTCTCGTGCCAACCATTCCAGTCCGCAACTCCTTCCAAGGATTGGAGAAGATGAAAGGAAAGATGGTGCCTACCATTCCGGTCGCAGCGCTAAGAGACACACCGGCTCATAAGCTGGCAAAGCTAAAACAAGCTTGGGTTCCCAAGGAAGCCCAACCCACGGCACCAGCCCAGGCTGGACCTAGCTGCGCCCGCCACATAAGGGGGCGAAGAGACGAAAGGGTCGAGGTGACGGCCATGACCCACCAACTGGCAGCTGCTGCGCTAGCGCTGCCTGAAAATGCTCGCCGCCGATGTCACAGGTGCCGTCACCATGCTGACCGCCCGGCATTCGCGACTTACACCTATCCTACTGTCGCCACCGACATGCAACCGCCGTCCTCTCTCCCCGACCAGGAGTGGGAAGGGATCGAGCAGGCCATGAGAAATTGCCTCAGAGGCCCGGGTAGCACCCCTATGGGTCGTCAGCGACTGCTGGGGGCGGTGGCCTCTGCCTTCGAAGAGGATGAAGAAACCCAACCTGCGCCCAGCGCAGAATCAAGGAACCGGTTCGAGGAACGATGCCAGTCCCCTGTGCGAGAGGAAGCATTGCCCCGATGGTCGGTCTTTGATAGGCTGGTGTTCCCGAGCAAACTATCAGGGAGGATAGCGAGAATAAACAGAGACTAGAGAGTTTTCACCTGTAATATGGCAAGATTCTCTAGTCGGTACGGGGCTTTACCTACCGACCCCGAAGAAGTGGCTAGGGTCGTCGCCAGGCCCGGCCCCCTCACCAGGAGAAGAAGAGTGGCGAGTGAGGTGACGCAGATAGGCGTCGAGGCGACCTCCTCCGAAGAACCTCCCACGGCCTTGGCAGCCAATGTTATCACTACCGGGGGCCCGAGTGGCGGACCCTCCACATCATCCGAGGACGCCCTAGTCGAAGAGATAGGCGGCATGCCCACTCCCTCTGCAACTGACCCCGCTATGCTATACATGATACAACAATACCAGCGGGAGATTGAATTGCTGAAGAAGTAACTCAACGAAAGGAATGCCCAACGCTTGACGTCCGGGTAGACCGAGGGTCTGTTGGAAGTGCCAGGGGGCAACGGGCAATCTTCTGAAGCAACTTTGCAAGCTGCGACATTCCCGTTAACCCCCAGCTTCCCTGCGGGCATGCCCCCACAACAAGCACGGTACCCGGCACTGGTCCCGCCATAGATCTCACCTCCCCAGGCAAGCCAGAACAGAAGGACTAACTTTTTTCTCTGAGCAATGTGTGCAAGGGTTTGAAAAGCAAGAAAGAAGCAGAGAATAAAAAACTAAGCATTCCCTTTCTGTCCTTTTAAAAACATTCTATAAATTCAAAGGGTGGTTACATTAAGTCTCTCTCTCTCTCTCAGCATTACTCCTCTCACCACTCTCTAGGCGAGGAACCCTGGAGGGTGTCATCAAACCATGCGAGGTGGTATTCTTACCGCCCTGCGTTCCTCTTTCCGTTTCCACTCTCCGCCGTCGCTCTGAGGGGGCAGCAAAGAAACTGCTGACATGAAAGCTGTGCTCGCGTGCTCTTTAGTAGCACTCCTCACCATCCCTCAGCCATTGTTCGGCGATGTCGAGGCTAGTTCGGAGCTCAAACAATTGGGCCTCTAAGGCCCTCTTCTCATCTCTCTCTACCAACCTCTCGACTCTCTCCCTTTCTCTCTTCCTCTCTTTCTCTGCTCGCTCTCTTTCTCGGTCTTCCCTCTCTAGCCAGAGGGTGATCCTCAGCTCCATGGCGTCCCGAGAGAGGTCCTCCCCTTGTGCATCTAAATGGTGCTACAAGTCCTCCTCTAGCTCTACTATCATGGCCTCCCCTTGTGCAACACGAGCAAGCATCATTTGCATCTCCCCTGTCTGTCATACCCACCATTGTTAGAGAAGTGGCATAACATGAGCAATGGGACTCGAGTGGTAAAATGTTCACCTATGCAGAGAGCATCCCCTCTGCCTCCGTGGCACGTTGCATGGCACGAGCAAGTTGCTCATGAAGCAAATTGATTTCTGAGGAAGGGATCCACAAGTTAGAGGAGGCACCATCTACCCCACTGCTGAGGAGATTACATCGAGCTGAGCACGCTATACTAACAAGAGGTGATAATTAGTGGCTTAACATTGGGAATCTAGGGTCATAATTAGGAGCATGCATTGCATACACACTCACTGAGAAATTCAAAGCTGCACGGGTGTCGCCCAACTATTGCCCCGTATCTGCCAAGAGAGCTCGCAAGTTCGCTATCATGGTATCACGGGCATCCTGCAGCCATAGCATATGAGTTAACATTCAAAAATAATAATAAATAAAAAAAAGAGCATTCACCTCCACAAGCCCCCCAGAATGAAGTCGCTCCGCATACATCCCCCTGTAGAGGCACAAGTAATCCTCACTGTCTTACACGTGCGACTCCATGAGCATGTCACCCTGTTGCCAGTCTTCATACTGCTCATGGAAGCGCACCCGCCAATTGACATAGGTTGCCCTCCTGCATGTCTTCCTCCCAACGTTAGGTGGCACAGCCACATCTACCCATTCTTGGGGAAGCCTTAAGGTCCTCATAGCCAATCGTAGCCGAAGTCGCTCGATTTCATTCAGACAATGAATCCAAAGGTCCCGTCCAAATCAGGCACGGCTTGTTATAACCCACGACTGGTCGACATCGACCATGCCTGAATAAGGTCTCCAAATCACCTATGTTAGGGTGTACATATCTTCTTAGTCATTAAAAAAACATAAAAAATAATAAAATAATAAAATAAAATAAAATATTCACGACTCCTACTGGCTCGCTCCATGGTCCTTATGCACACCCATCCCCATCCGTTTGAGTATCCTCCTCTGAGCGACCTAAAAAAGGGGGAGCAATTGGGTGAGCGAATGCTCAGTAGGTCTAGCAGGCAAGGTATAAGTGATTAACCAATTTAATAATGCTATCGAGAAAACATCAAACATGAAAATAACAAGGATCGCAGTGAATGATAGTCAATTAAATGGTGGGAAAAATAATGCAAGGACTAGTGTGGAAAGAATCATAGCAGTATCTCATGAATTGGCCGAACAAGCACGCAAGTATAGCAAGTCATGTTAGATCATAAAGTTCATGTGGAGATGAATGTCATAGACACATGCTAGCAAGTACTTGGTGCAATGCCACACCTTGTCATTACAAACTCCGCAAGGCACAAGTACTTTTGGGCACTCCTCTCAGGACCAGACTGGGTCCTTTATGGTGCGTTGGCATTAATTAGTGGATCCAAGATCCCAAAATCTAGACATTCATTGGAATCGGCCAAGAATTCCAAGGCTAAGTTTATGTAACATATATCTAAGACCAAGTGAAATTCCAAGTAAGTTTGAGATGAGAAGTCATAGGAATATGACTTGGAAGTCAAAGTTTGTGAAAAATGATCATGAATCAAGGCAAGATTTCACAGTCTAAGGCCACTGTTGGCACGGTTGCAACAACACACAAAAACCATGAGAACTACGTTCTGACTCAAAGGGGTTGCGGTCATACATGGATCGCTAAGAAGGATTTAACGATCCAACCTAGACCGTTTACCAGGTTGGGTACAATGAGGCGATCCATTCGACTTGGTCGAGTCCTCGATCAGCCTAAGGCAGGGTGGGACTGAACTGGGGTTCAGCCTACACAACCTAGGTCGACAAAGGTGACTTGGGTCGACTTGATCAGGGTTGGGTCGACTTGGAACAAGACTAAGTCAACTAATCAATCCGGCACACAGCCAGGTCAGAGGGAGCCTAGCGGTCTAGCCAGGGCCGCTAAGGGACCTTAGCAGTCTCAGGAGGGCCCATCCGTTTGAGGATGAAAGGTAGTAATGAAGTTCAGACGGGTTCCCAAAGATTCCTGCAATCCTTTCTAAAAATGAGATGTGAACCTGGGGTCTTTATCAGACACAATATTCACAAGTACTCCATGCAATCTCACTATCTCTTTCAGGTACAAAGTAGCTAACACATCCACTATCCACTTTGACTTGATGGGCAAGAAGTGCATAGACTTAGTCAATCGATCCACGATTACCCAAATTGCGTCGAAACTACCACAAGTTCTTGGTAAACCCATTATAAAGTCCATGCCAATGCTAACCCACTTCCACTGTGGTATCTCAAGGGATTTTAACTTCCTAATAGGTCTGAAGTGTTCTGCTTTTACTTGCTAACATACTAAGCATCTGTTCACAAATCCAGTCACTTCCCTCTTCATATTCGGCCAAACAAAAGGTCCTTTTCAAGTCCCAGTACATCTTAGTAGCTCCTGGATGGATAGCATACTTGGACCTATGGGCTTCTTCAAGGATCTTGTTCTTCATTTCGACCTCCGAAGGCCACTATCTTGAATTCCTTCCTTTTGGTCTGGTACGCGGATTACATGAGGCCGTTTATCAATCACAAGCGGTTAGACTCTAACCGTTTATTCTATTCAGTGGTCTGATATTAGGCCGCGTTCATCCCGAGATCCTCCTCATTCCACACAAAATCACATAAAGAGAAAAGGCCAAATTCAAATTTCATGTGATCAAACCATTTCATCCCATTCATTCATTCAAATCAAGCATTTCAAACATCGGGTCTCTATACATTATCAAAATCAAAGGAAAATCACTCAATCCTTAGTCGGGCATCCCCGCGAGGTCTAATCTCTCTCAACTTCCTCGCATACCCCTGACGCTCCTCTGGAACCTCCGCCACCTCTGCTTGTAGGGTGCATACCCTGTTGACCTCCCACAAGATCAGGGCACTGCTGACCGCTTGCTCATCCTCCTCTATCCGAAGCCTCCTCGCCTGTAGTGCATGGAGATGAGGTAGCGCTGGAACTGTAGTCCATGGGAGTCCAATCTATATGAAGCACCTGCGGGGGCTGTACATTGCCAGAGCAGTGTCAACCACGAGCCTCAAGTCCAACCCTAGCCTCCTAGGAAGCCTAAGGGTGGTGCCATAGAGGAAGGAGGGGCGCAT
The DNA here is from genome assembly GCA_024336825.1 of Amorphophallus titanum. Lineage (NCBI taxonomy): Eukaryota > Viridiplantae > Streptophyta > Magnoliopsida > Alismatales > Araceae > Amorphophallus > Amorphophallus titanum. The sequence goes on along the minus strand of JANBPO010003616.1, from coordinate 2,478,121 downwards.
CCTGAACCGGTCCAAGGGCAAGGTGTTGATGTAGAGGTGCCATTCATCGCTGGACTTTTTGTCTTCCATCCTACACTCAACCTGTTGAGAGAATCTGAAAGCGTCGCCAACAAAGAAGAGTGGATGGCTCCCAAAGATTCAGCTGACAGAAGTGATGTCCTCCCTAGCTGTGAACTTTAGTCTGACTCCCATCCAACACTCTAGGAGAATCATAGAGCCAAAGAGTGGACCCCCTAGGGCAACTGAGCTGAGACCCTCAAATAAGTAAGCAAGGACAGCCTGGGAAATGGAAAGACGCCGCCATAGACCACTAATAGTGCTAAGGATAGGGGTGTCTAGGACATGGTCGGCAGAGGGGAAGAGTATGGCCCCACATAGACAAATGGAACGGGCCTTGGCTATGGCTTCATCTAACCCACACTTATTCTTGCAATGAGGTATAACCCACTGGCTAAGGGGTAGCAAATGGATCTAGTGTGGGCTCACTATGGTGTTGAGCTGGATCGATTTTCCTGGTCTGTCGGTGAACCTTTACCATGAGGATTGCTTGCGTTCAATTGCTGGCAACTTTGGGACGGTTCTGCGAATTCATGAAAAGACCTCAGCTATGACTGATGCGTCGGAAGCTCTGGTGTGTATTGAAATGGATCTGTCAACACACCGTAGGGAGCGACTATGGATTGATTTGGATGGTGTAGGATTCTGGCAGTCTGTCAATTATCACCGAGTTCCTTCCCTCTGTTCCTACTGCCACAAGATTGGACATGCTGTAGAAGATTGCAAAAGGAAAATTGGAAGGACAGGCCGAGTTCAAGTGGCTCTAGACCAAGTACCTAAGAATCGGCGTGTTTTTAGGCCCCGGCCAGAAGGCCCCCCAGTTGCTCGACCAAATGTGACTTTAGAGAATAACTTTGAGGTATTGTTACAGGCCTACTTCATGAAATATGCTTATATGCTTATGAATATGAATGAATGCAGGTGGTTTGGAGGCCCTACGAGGGGATGTCAGATGAGGGCCAGCCTTGGGTTGTGGCGGGCCGGCCTCATTTCGGGCATGAGCTTTGGATTCATTGCCTGAATGAGATCGAGCCGTTACGGCTCAGGCTGGTGATGAGGACCCTTGGCCTACATCAGTAGTGGGTCGAGGTTGGAGAGCCCCGTGGGATTGGTAGGAAGACCCGCGGGCGTACAAAGACGACCGATTGGAGGATCCGATTAGCAGACCAGTGCGTCGACTGGTAGCGAGGCGGCACACGGGTGACTTCACATGCGGCAGACAGCTCTGAGTACCTCCGACACTACTGGGAGGTTTACACCGGCCAACCCCAGATGAGGATCATAGGGGTATGTATGAATGCACTCTTCTTTTTCTTTTTTCCTAAATGATATATGCCTATTATGCAACTAATATGTGATGAATGCATGATGCACGGGATGCGGTGGCGATGGACATGCAGGTTCATCTCCATAGCTTGGAGGCCCAGCTGGCGGCCACACGAGCTGATCTTGAGACCCTGGTGAGTGCAATCTATCTATATACAAATGGTTTTTTTTGAATTATTGATGATTAGCCACTAACAATCTTAATGAATGCAGCGTGCCCAGCAGGGAGCAGCAGCGGGAGGTGCATGAGGGGCTTCCAGCTCGAGGGGGCCGAGTACGGAGGCCACTGCACTGGAGGAGTAGTGTGCAGGAGCAGTTGCTCAGGCGGAGGAGGCGGAGCGCGACCTCACCACACGGGTAAGTTCAAACTCAAATTCAGTTCATTATATCATTATGTGCTCTTAAAAACTTATTATTTTTTCTTTTTTTCATCATGTTCAAACTGAGGAGCTTCAAGCGGCGTTTACCAGTATTGCGAGGGAACATCGTGATCGGAGTGCATTGGTTAGTTTATAAACTAATATTCATGTGTATTGTTTTCTTTTCTTTCAAAAACCAATGATGTGGATATGATGTGACATTTACAGGCTGTAGAGCTGACGGTGGCGAAGAGGCAGATAGCATTGGGGCATACAGAGATTATCACCCACGATCAGCGAGTCACGGAGCTGGAGCAGATGCTGGGGTGGCAGGAGGAACTACCCAGAGAGGTGTTTGAGCTGAGAGTCCTCCTCGAGATGGAGTGGAGGGAGCGCACTTGAGAGAGGGAGGAGCGCTCAACAGAGCGGGTTCATGAGCTAGAGGAGCAGCTAGCACGCGAGCGCGAGCTTGCGGACCTGAGGATGCAGCTGGGCGTCATGCAGGAGCAACTCCGAGTGACCGAGGAGTGCCTCCAGAGGGGCCGAGAGCTTGCACGAGCTGCGGGACACTCAAGTGCCTTTGCCAGCACTTCTTACATGACTGGTTCCTCGACTCGACCGAGGAACGAGGCGGAGGAGCCGGCTCGAGCTCCATCAACTTCTCGGGGGTCCATGCCCCCTCCACAGACACGCCATCAAGATGAGGCAGAGAGTAGGAGAGAGGAGGGGGGAGGCGAGAGCTAGGGAGAGACTTGTACTCCCCAATTTGGAATTCGAGATCTCTCCTTCTTGTATCTACATAAGTCTTTTGCCTTGACTGAGCCATTTGAAGTCTTTCTCTAATGAGCTGAATCTTCTCAGTAGTATCTCTTACTATGTCTAGGCCTAGTAGTTATTTTTCGCCAACTTCGTCCCAGCACAAGGGTGATCGACAACTCCTTTCGTATAATGCTTCGAAAGGTGCCATTTGAATACTTGCCTAGTAATTGTTGTTATATGCAAACTCGACCAGGGGCAAGTGATCATGTCAGCTCCCACCAAAATCAATGATGCAAGCTCTGAGCATATCTTCTACTACTTAATTCGTTCTCTCTGTTTGACCATCCGTCTGAGGATGAAATGCGGTACTAAAGTTGAGTCTTGTCCCCAACGAATGTTGTAGACCCTTCCAGAAGTGTGAAGTGAAACGCGGGTCTCGGTTAGACACGATAGAAATAGGAACTCCATGCAGTCGGACAACTTCTTTAATGTATAAGGCAGCAAAAACGTCGACTGACCATCGGCACTTGATAGGCATGAAATGTGCCGATTTGGTCAATCGGTCTATGATGACCCATATTCCATCATGTCCTCCTTTAGATTTAGATAGACCCATTATGAAGTCTATACCGATATCCTCCCATTTTCACTTAAGAATGTCCAGAGGATGTAGCATACCGGTAGGCTTTTGGTGTTTCGCCTTAACTTGTTGGTAGGTGAGAGATCGTGATATAAAATCTGCTACCACTCTTTTCATGTTGGGCCACCAAAAGGTCCGTTTTAAATCTTGGTACATCTTGGTAGATCCTGGATGAATAGTGTACCTTGATCTGTGATTTTCTTCTAATATCTTCTTCTTTAGTTCAGGAGAATCTGGTGCACAAGTTCTTTCTCGAAATAATATCCTTCCATCTGATGCTAACTAGAAATCTGGTTGTTCCTCCATCTTATTCTTGATCTCCACCAGTACTGGGTCATTGTCTTGGAGTCCTTGTATTTTGGAGAGTAGATCCGGTTGTATCTTCATATGTGATAAAGTAATACACCTATTCTCATTGCCTATTCTTATGTCAAGTTTAGAGAATTACTCCAGTAACTTCCACTCTTGAATCATACATTTGGCTAGTAGAGCTCTTGGCTTTCGACTGAGGGCATCAACTACAGGATTACCCTTTCCCGGATGGTATTGTATAGTGAAGTCGAAGTCCTTGAGATATTCAAGCCAACGCCTTTGTCTCATCATTAATTCCTTCTGAGAGAAGAGATACTTGAGTCTCTTGTGATCGGAGTACATGGTGAACTATTCTCCATAGAGATAGTGTCTCCAGATCTTTAAGACAAACACCATTGCAGCCAACTCTAGGTCATGGACCCGGTAGTTCTCCTCATGCTTCTTCAGTTGTTGAGAAGAGTAAGCTATAACTCTTCCTTGTTGCATTAACACACATCCGAGGCCAATGTCAGATGCATCGATATATACCTCAAATTTCTCTCCTTCAATTGGTAAGGCCAAGACCGGGGCAGGTGTCAAGTGATCCTTTAGAGTTTGAAAACTTCTTTCACAATCTTTTCAGGGGAGAGCAACCCTACAAGACACCTCCCCCGGAGGTCAAGGGAGTTCAAATCCCTCCTCCGTCAGGCCTTTACAGCAAGAGTGGGGGCAAGACAGCCCCTTCCTTTCTGAAATTTCTCAAAATGTCCAAGGGGAAGTAGCCATGTTAGGAGGCCAACCCTGTACCCGGGAATGCTCACCCGCAACCACCACAGTCTTCCGAAGCCCCGGATGCAGATGAAGCTTGCCCTGCAGTAGCTGATGAAGGGCAACAAGAGTCTAGCGCCAAGCAGAAAGGCGCCGAATCTGAGTCGGATGAAGCAGGTCCATCAGCGACCGCAGTCCAAGGCCCTCCCAAGCCCAGATGGGCAGAAGAAATGAAGCTTTCAAATGTCCGCGCTGGGAGCAGGATAACGAAGCTACTCAAGAAGCTCCCTGCAAGATTTACAATCTGGGAGATCCTTTCTTTGAGTAAAGAGACCTGGCAAGTGATCATCACTGCTCTGCAGACGCCTGCTCACTTTGAGACCTGTTTGGCCGAAGCGCTGCCAAAAGCCAGCATGACCTTCACTCAAGAAGACATGCTGCTCCCTACCATCAGCCACAACAAGCCGCTGTATATGAGGGGGCACTTGAATGGGCGGGAGCTGAACAGGATTCTAATCGATCCCGGTGTAGCAGCCAACATTCTTCCCTACAGAATATATGAGAGGCACCACTTCAACGTGTGTCTCGAGAAAGTCAGAGATATGCGTATCGTCGGCTTCAATCAAAAGTGTGAAGTGTCACTGGGAGTAGCAGAATTCACACTCACCTTGGCAGATTTCACTTAGAAGGTGCAGTTCCATGTCATCGACTCCCGCACCTCGTACAAAGTACTGCTCGGCCGCCCGTGGCTGCACGAAAACATGGTGGTGCCCTCCACGCTCCACCAATGCATCAAATACAGTCTCGAGGGGAAGAAGGAGAGGATCTTTGCCGACCTCCATCCGTTCGAAGTATTCGAATGTCACTTGGCAGACGCCAACCTATATGCAGAGCGGTCCCAGAAGACCTCTGAAGCCAAGACCCCTGCGGGGGCATCAAAAAGTACGTCTGGAGACAACTGGTATCCACCACCGCCGCGCAGATATGTCAAGTCCAAGGCGGTCTCTCACATCACCATCTTCGGGGACGTGGGCAGAATAGCACCTCCGGCTATATACTCCGAAGCAAATGAAGCTAAGGTCGATCGGCAGCACGACCACATTGGGGTCCCGGAAGGCCTCACCTAGGCAATTCCTGGCCTCGACGACCCTACTGTCAAGCCTTTCAAAGCTTGGGAGGTGGCGTAGATAGACGGGCCCAGCAGCTTCTTTTATACGGCTGAAGAGCACCCTACTCGGGAAGACACAGACTGTTGTTTGCCCGAAGACATGGAAAATCCGTCAGTTCTCGTCTAGGGCCTAGCATTCACAACGGATCGGATGGCTAAAATGTTCCAAAAGCAACACATCCCCTCCGATCAGTTTCATAAAGACAAAGAAGCTTTCCAGAAGATGTGGTATCCCGCAAGTCTGGACAAAGAACTGAGACGTGTTTCTCAGCGTTTCTTGTTATCACGGCTCTTGTAAGGTTTCGTGATACTAAACTTCTTCTTCTTGAATCGCCGATCAGACCGCCGGCTAGATTCTTCTCCCTTTTCTCTCATTTTCTCGACCTTCTCTAAAGTCCTTTCACACAAATAGGCCCGCTGAACCATCTCCTCATACGTACGGATGTTCTGGGTCCCCAGTTGTTGAATGTAACCGGGCCATAATCCGTCCATGAACCGATTTACGTTCAATAAATCGGTACTAATAAGATGTGGTGCATATGGTGCAAGCCTGGAAAACTGCAATTCGTATTCTGCTACTGACATCATCCCTTGATGAAGGGACGTAAACTCCATAGCCTTCCTCTCCTTGACGTGCTCCGAAAAATACTTGGCACAGAATAATGTAAGGAAACCTTCCCATGTGTATGGTGCATCGACTGGAGGTGTCGGGACCGACTTCCACCATGTGCGAGCATCCTTATTTAACTGGAAGGTAGCCAAATGCACCCTCTCCTAATCGGTGCATTATATAACGTCGAAAATCTGGTTCATCTCATCAATCCAGTTCTCCGCTTCGTCTGGATTAGAAGACCCATAGAAACATGGAGGGTTGAGACTCCAAAAGTTTTGATGTAAACTGTCAGCTCTGGCTCCTGCACCTGCCTGAGTCATAGTTTGTAGTGCCTGGGTAAGGCCAGCCATTGTCTGCTGCATGCTATCCCAGTCTACGTAAAGAGCCATTGAAAATTAAATAAGATACCTGAGAGAAATACAACAACTTGTTATTTCTCATGGAATTTAGGGAAACTTAATCTTAAAATAATTACCTATCTTATCCCGGGCTCGACCCAATTCTCACATGGGCGTGGAAAATTTCTTCCTTAGTTCATAGGTAGGGTCCTAAACCTTGGACTTATCCTATGACATGATTCTACTCCCTAAGTTCGGAGACTTAGATTCAGGCTCTGATACCAACTTAGCTGTCATGTCCCGAGCCTTTATTTACAGCGGAAGACTCGCTCGGGGTAATGCGAACAGTTGACATGGTAAGCGTCTCGCAAGCAAGAAATAACCAGAGCGCGTAACAATCACACACAAGATGCAATTGCACAAGTATTTACTCAAATTCAACTTCTATTCATTGATAATCAAAATATTCAATTTACAATCACTAATTCATCCTTTAACAGATTTGCTAGACTCAATAAATCAGAAAATTACATAGACTCAATCTAGACAAAGATGACTCCTAAGTCTTCTCTCTCATTTTGATCCGACTTTCATTCACTCTCGGACCTGCCGCTTGTATAACCTGAATCCGAATTTGAATTACTTTCATCTCCTGAAAAATATTTGAAATAGGTGATGAGCACACTTACCCAGTAGGTATCTTCGCATCAACATGAGGGCACTATTTAAGTATTAACATTTTAGTTCTAAGAATCAAGGTAACATCATGCGAATACGATGAACCAAAGTAACCAAGTAACAAGCAGAACCAGTATGAACCAGAAAGAATACTCAAGAATGATCAAGTATGTAATATGGCCTTTTATGAACAAGAATGTAATAAGAATGTACGCCTGCCGAGCCTTCTGACTTGAGGCAGTGGGGGTGGAGGAGTATCGGGCGAGGAAAGCCTCGATCTCTGCCACGATGTTGTTCAGGCGGTCAAATGACTTGACCTCAGCGCCGATCATCCTTTCTAGGACTTCTTTCTTCTGATTCTGCTTGTAAATCTGCACTGTATCTTCCTGGTGTAGTGGGCGTTTGCACCTCATGCTGAGGTTCCTCTACCTCTTGATGTAGTCTAGTGCAGATTCATCATTCCTCTGCCTGGTAGCATAAAGTTCTGCCATAGTGACCTCGCATTCAGCTATGTAGAACCTTTCCTTGAATTTCTTCTACATATCAGGCCAATCAATAATAGACCCAGTAGGCAAGCCTGAGTACCATTCGAAGGCGAGCCCTGTTAGTGTAGACCCAAAGAACTTCAGGAGGTAAGATTCATCTGCGGCTAAATCGCCCATGACGTTCACATAGTAGGCAATGTGCTCCCTGGGAGACCCTTGCCCGTTGAATTTCTCAAGCTTAGGTGGCTTGGTGATGCTTCACGGCAACTTCTTGGTGGTGTGATGCGCCGGGTAGGGTACCCGGTACACGTCGAATGGGATGTGGTCGCCGTCACCCCTCTCTGCCAACTTCATTTCTATCATCTGTTCTAGCATCAATCTGCTCACGGGCGCTGGGTCGGCCAAGCTCGGGTAGAAATGAGCCGGCTGTGCAAGTGGCATTGTTAGCACTGTCGCTTGTGGCGCAATAGCGGGCCCTTGAAAGGTGGAAGCCGATGGCAGGGCTGGCGCCGCAGGTTGTGGCTGCTGCAGAGGGGTGCCTCCTGTATGGTTGGGTGCTGGCGAGGGTGCCGTCACTTGCGAGGATGCCTTCGAGGTCTGCCCATTGCCCCCGAGAGTTTCGGGCAGTGCCGCGGTCTGTCCAGATGTCAAGGGTTGAGAATTTCTTTCGTTCAATTGCTTCCTCAATAGCTCGATCTCCTGCTGGTATCGCTGCATCATGTGCTGTACAGTAGGATCATTCATAGCAAAGTTGGGGGTCCCTCCCCTTTCTTTAGCTAGAGCTTCCTCAGATGAGGCAGATAGCACTCTGCCGTTGTCCCCAGTAGTGATGACATTCGCGGCGACAGCCGTTACGGCTTCTTTGGGAGCAGCATCTTCAGTGTGGACTTGTACCACCTCGCTCGCTGCTCTCCTTCTCCTGGTGAGAGGACCCTACCTTCCGACGAGCCTAGCTATCTCTTCGGGCTCAATGGGTAGAGCCCCGTACAGGTCGAACACCCCGGCCATGTTGCAGGTGTAGATCTTCACATCTCTACCCTTCCTTGATGCCCTTCTTGACGGTCTGCTAGGGAAGGTCAGTGTCATGCCCCAACGCAAAATATTACAGTACGACATGGGAGAAAACCCCTCACTCAAACATGACTAGAAATTTTAATTATATCACTTGATATAAAAATCTCAACTATAAAATTTCAATTTCTTATCAAAACTCTCCAATTAAACAATAGATAATTTCATACCACTAACTCTCCATAATTACGAGACATCTCTCATAACAAATGACTCTCAAATTTTAAATAAATAAAATGCTTATTTCATACTTACCCCTGTGGGTCTCCCAAGGTGGAGATGCCCTATGTAGGTCTCTCGGTAGCACCTCAAGTAGTCGATGTTGTCCTGTGCCTGCGAAACCCCCGGGATGCCACCCTACTGCCAGTCTTGGAACTGGGCAGGGAACCGTGCACGCCAGTCCACGATCTTCGCCTTCCCTCGGGTCTTCCGCCCGATGTGGCTCAGCTCCTCCACCTCCACCCATTCCTGGGCAAAGCCCAAGGTCGACATCACCAACCTAAGTTGAAGTGGCTCGATCTCGTTCAGGCAATGGACCGAAACGTCTCACCCAAAATGAGGTCGGTCGGCCTTGACCCATGGCTGGCCCGCGTCGTACATGCCTAGGTAGGGCCTCCAGACCACCTACATTCCATACATGCATCATGTAAGTTCTGCATTTGTAAATTAATTAAATATACACAAAAAACAAAAAAAATCATACCATGGCCTCAGGGTACTCTGACAACTCACGTCGGAGCGACAACGACTGATAGGAGTGTGGCGCCGCAATCACTATTGACCTCCACCGACAGGCCAGTGACACCACTGCCAAGTCCTACTCCCTGGCTCTCCCCATTTGGAAGTAGTAGTAGCTCCACACCTACACCCATCACATGCCATTAGTAATTGCATAAGCATGAAATAGAACTAACTGTAAATAATAATAATAGTTATTATTATTAAAAACATTTACCTAGAGAAATGGTGTGAAGCCACTAGCTGTCGTCTCTTGATCTGCCCCGTGGGATAGGTCGATGATCAAGTGGGCAAGTAGGGCCACTCCCCATGCGTAATGCCCCACTCGATCTAAGTCTACCAAGATCCCCAGGATGCGACAGTGGATGTTGTCTCTAATCGTCCCCAGCAACAGGCTGCCCGATAGGAAGAAGATGAACCTCCGGATGTTCCGATCCGCCCGCTCACGATCATTGGCATCCTGGCAAAACACCCTGCGGGCAGCTCCCTCTAGCTGTGCCAGGAACTCTACTGGGCTCTCGCTAACGTGCTAACGGGCGTCAACGAATCCCACCGCCTCCATCAGGTTCGTACGATAGAGCGTCCTGCTCTCCCACTCCGTGGCACTCATCTCCAGCCCCAATAGCTCCAGGGCACTCTCTTTGTAGTCGGGATAAGTCAACCCGCTGACGGCCTCCCCGTCCACCCGTAGTCCGGTGATCCGGACCACGTCCTCTATGTTGGGCACCCTATGCCCCTAGGGCATCAAGAATGCCTTGCTCACTGGGTCCCACCTCTCTCGCAACACTTGGATGAGGGGCATGTGAAGTTGGAGGGGCTCGATCAATAGGAATGCCCCAAATCCCGTAGCATCCACTTGGGCGCACTAAAAGTCCGATAACCCTCTATATGTCGCTACCACCGGATACCAACTAATTTGGGTCCTCATCACGCCCTGTACATCACAAGAAAGAAAAGAAGAACATAATGTCAATGAAAGCAGGAGCCAACAATAAATAAATAACACTAATAACGTATAAGAAATATCACAAAAAAACAACAACAACAATAAAAAAAGAATCCTTTTGGTGCTGTAGAACCTTGGTGGCGATCACGGTTCATTTCTTCTCTTCATCGCCCCTACTTTCATTATTCACGTCGCATATTTTTGCATTGTTCGTTTATCAGTTCGGGGCGGGGTACATTAGAACAATCCTTTGTACTCACAAGTAGCCCCTTGGGGTATTTTCTGGCTATTTCTTTATTTTTCCAAGGTGCACAGCATATCTCTAAGTCTCTGTAACATTACTTATGCTATTATTCCTTGGTGGCAATCACGGTCCTCATCTTCTAGCTATTCATCACCCCTTCCCTTTCCTTGTATTACATAATTCCTTCATAATTGCTTTGTTGTGGGGCACACATTTGTTGCCTACATCTTTTTTGGTGATCACGGTGGGACCTCTAGTGCCCATCACACCGCTCTCGCCTTCCTATCATCTCTCTGTGTGTGTCTAGCTTTCTTTAGGTCATATTTTTATTGGTTTTCTCGTTTATTCTTGTTGTTTTTGGTTCTGTCAAGGTCGCGGCCTCTTCAGGGATCACGTTCATATCAGAATACAGCTCCTGCTCAGATTGCGTTCATGTTCTAGAAGCCCAGGGGCAACACTTTTAGGTATCTCGCCCACTTGATTTCCTTGAAGCAATCTTGATCATCAATCTTTGAAGAGCATGAGTAGCTTTATTTTCCTTACTTGATAGGACAAAGATGAAAGGAGTGCAAAGGGTTGGATTCCTCGACACGGAGGAGTGGCAGACATCAAACTGGATGAAGAAAGGATAAAAATAAAGAGAGACGAGGGCTAGAACTCCCTTGTTAAGACATAGAAGCCCTGATAACAAGGAACCAAATACAGAATAAATAGGGACAGCTGAGATCAAGGCAGGCTAAAGTCTCGAAAGCAGCAAGAGAAAAGGTGACAATCCCAAAAGGGTGAGGAGGAGTGAGTAGAGGAAGGAGAATAAGAATCATCTGACGTGGTCAGAAGAGTAGAATGAGAATCACCCGCCAAAGGTGAGAAGAAAGTAACACAATCACCCGACAAAGCTGGGGAAGGGGAATGAAAATCACCCGACAGGGTCGGGGAAGGAGAATGATGATCACCCGACAGGGTTGGGGAAAAAGAATTATAAACACCCGACAGGGTCAGGGAAAGACAATGAGAAGTAGAACCCGGGGATATCGGAGAAGGAGAATCGGAAGAAGTCCCAAAAGTGGGATGAAAGGATGACATAGGCCGAGGCCTAGAATAATGAGAACGTGGAAAATCGTGCGGCTCCAAACTAGGAAAAGGGAAGTGGGGGTTCACGGACCCGGGAGGAGAGGAGAAGATAGTAGAATTGGACGAAGGAAGATACACCACCCAAGGGTGGGAGCTGAGCAATAGAAATGAGGAATGAAAGGAAAAGGAAGAAGGAGAAGTGGGCCCCTGAGTGCGCACTACACGGCCCTTAAACTTACGTCGCCGCCTCTACTTGGCAGAAACTATCTTGTAACGGACCCACCCGGCACGGACTTGGATCTTCGGCCTCCTTGCCTTGAAATAGCTTTTCATATAATGGGCCCACCTGACAGACGGCCTAGCCCGATCATGAATATGTAGTTTTATCAGGGTAGCTGCCCCTAGACACCCGGTGCTAACCATAGGCAGGCATCCTTGAACAAGTAACTCCTTAGGATGAAAATCAAAAAATCACGGAGTCTTGTCACTCGGCACTAGCAACATGAGATTCAGCATCTCCATTCAGAAATCGGGCATGAAGCATAGCTCCCTTACCAGAAGAGTAGGACAAAACTGAGGGATAGTAATGCACGCATTAACGTGGCTAATTAACTAATAAACCGAGGGAGGTTGTTTAACAAGTGCAGAATGTCCTTAGAAAATCTCGAAAATATGGCCAATTGCCCCTTGAATAGGGAATCCATCAGGCTCTTGGCGGCCATATGGGTTAGCACAATCTGAGTAAAGAATCCTGCTTGGCCCGTGAACTGAACAGCAATCGAGTGAGAGGTAATAACTGCATCAATAGTCAAACCTCCAGCAAGCAGTGAGACTGCCACCAGCCTCACTGGGGATGAAACTGGCACTAGTGCAAAGGAGGTCCTCCTGGCAACCGTCTTCAAAAGTAGAGGCTCCTTATCCCCAAAATAGTCAGGAACTAGGACTCGGACCGACATGCGGCAAATGAAATCCTGAATCTTATAATGCACAATCGAAACCTGGCTCGGCTCATTATCCCCCTGGGGACCAGACCCGAGGGGCACCAAAGATAACGCACACCCTCTCTGTGGGGTGAAAAGTGATAGAGAAGGGGTAGGGGTAAAAGGTTTGGAAGGTGTTGGTGAAGGTAGTGCGAGTGGCAGAGGGATAGCGATGATGACAGGCTCGGGTGGAGGCAAAGGCAAAGGTGGAAGTGTAGGCGTAGGTTTAGCCTGCTCAGGCTCAGACAACAATGGCGAAGGGGGTGGCAAAGGCGGTGAAGATGATGGAGGTGGAACAAGGACCTTTGGGGGAGAAGGCGATGAAGGCGATGGTGATGGCAGTAGGATTAGTGGAGATGGTGGAGAGGGGGATGTGGGCAATGAGGGTAGTGGTGGTGAGGCAGAGGAAGTGGAGGGTCGTGGCGCCCATCTTCGACGTGTCGAGACGACACATCAAGTGGTGTCGGGAGTAGAAGCGGTGGTGGAAATGGAGGAAGAAGAAGAGGTAGCACTTGCTTGAGTAGAGGCTTGGGTTAGTGGAGGTTGTGGGGGTTGAGTAGGAGATGGTGAAGGTGAGGGGGTAGGTGGAGGAATAGGTAACGGAGCGGGTGCCTTAAAAGAATCACAGGACTGCCCCTGGTCTTGAAACGGAGACGACTGCCTGGGTGGCACTTGCTGCTGCTGCTGCTTGCGGCTGAGATCTAAAATAACTTCATGCATAACAGCCCAATCAATCATCTTCTTGTCTTCCAAACCCTGAACCAGTTCCTAAAATTCGGGGCAATCCTCGACCAAATGCCTCTGCTGACGATGAAAATCGTAAAAATGGAGCAAACCTCTGACCGTGGGTCGGCAAGGCTTAACCGGAGGGAGCTACAATGCGTGGGTGGCCATCAAAGTCCTGAAAATGTCTGTAAAAGGCTCCGACAATGACGGGGAAGGAGCCCGCTTCGGGCAAGGTGGATGTCGAGGGGTATGGGAGGATAATGGAAATGGTTGTGGGGGTTGCGTAGGCAATGGCGCGTGGCTAGTGGATGGAATTGGTGATAGCGTATGTGGAGTGGTATGAGGGGGTATGTAGTGGACGGCATCCACCTGCTCATGGTGTGGTGTTTCCTTGACCGGAAGTGGAGGCGTGTGCAGATACGAAACAGCGGAGGGCTGACTGTGGATGGTGGCGGGTTGACTCACGGATGGTTGACACGTGGAGGTGTATAGGTATGTAGGAACGGGAGGTCGACTTATGGAGGGATATGTGGTGGAGGGCTGACTCGTGGGGAATGATGGATGGGAAGTGTATGTGGGTGTAGCAGGTGGAGGTGACTCGGGGTCAAGGGAACCTAAAAGTTGCTGGCGGATGAAGCGGGCTCGGCTATAGAGCTGTTGCCAGGAAGTGATGCCGTTTAAGACTAAGATGCACCGATACTGAGGCGTTGCATTAGAAATGATCATCTTGATTTGCTCTCCCTCTGAAATATGCCCCGAGACTTGCGCGGCCAGGCGACGCCAGCAGTCAGCGAAGGTTGAGAACTCCACGTCGGGCTTCATCTCCTCATGGGCCAGATCAACTATAGAGTACTTATGCCCATCCTGGTCCTAAAACTGTTGAATAAATCTCTCTTGCACACTTGAAAATTCACCACTTGAACTTGCGATAATGCAAAGAACCAATCCCGAGCCGGGCCTTCTAACGACAGACCAAATAAATAAGTCATCAGGCGTTGGTCATGTCGGAATTGGGCTGACTTATAAAGAAACTCCTTCAAGTGCACATAGGGGTCACCGACTCCACCATAGCGGCATACAGTAGTGATGTACTCTTCGCGAGGATCGTTTCGACTATTTTTACAGATTTTTATGAATTAATGTATTTTTGGCACATTTTACGGATTTTCAAAAAATTAGAAAATATTCTAATTTTCTTTTATTTAATCCCAAAACCACCCCCCTCTCACTCGCGCGCTCACTCTCTCTCTCCCTCGTTCTCTCTCGTTCTCTCTCCCAGAGGTGCCCGACTGCAGACTGAGCGATCCACAGGCGAGGTGACGACGCGTGGGACTTGCTGAGACGCGTGGTGGAGCGAGGAACGACGTGGATTTGGCGCAATCCTGAACGACGGATTCGAAGCTGGCAGTTCGGTTCACGGTGGCGTTCTCGGGGCGGATTAGTCACCCCTGGCGCTCAGTTTCTTCGGTGGAGGTAGGGAGATGGATCCTCTCTGCGTTCTGCAAGTTTTGCCTGTAGTTTCGCGTAGTTTGGTGGCCGATCAGGGGAGATCGAGCCTGTTTAGCATAAACTGTAGTTTTTGGGGTTCATAGGGTTGGCCAGAAAATGGCAACCTCTCGCGGCGTAGTTAGTGTTAAACTGACCGCTAGGATGTTAGGATCCCAACCCCACCAGTTTCGCGTCGATTGGTTGTCATTTGGGGCCGGTAGGAGTCTGAGAACCCCGGTGACTCTATGTGGGTCGATTTGTCTAAATCGCCCGGATCTCACATTTTAATGCATTTTGGTGTGTGCATGTGGTGGTTTCAGAATCTTTGAAGGATTTCCTACAGTCTGGATGTGTTTCCCCTGCGCTACGGCGTGTATGGGGCGTGGAACGGGCCGAACAGGTCATCCCACCATTTTCATCATCGGGTCGACATAATGGTCCTACCAGAGACCGCTATGTTGCATAATGGTCCCGCGATAGGCCGTTATGCTCTATTCATCGTTTTTGTCTTCGAAGGCCTTGGAGCATAACAGACCAGCCCTAGTCTGTTATGTGGGACATAACGCCCCCGCCCAGGTGCATTATGGTCGGTGGATTTTGAGGATCTGACATGTCAGATCGCTCATTGATCGTGCCTACCTCGAAGATTGTGTCAATCAGTTTGCATAATGGATTTCTCCCCATACGTTCTATTTAAGATGACGCACAGGTGTAGAGCCGTTATGGTTCGTTGACCATTGCTTTGGCTGGGTTGGGCGGTTGGTATAGCGGTCCTCACCCAGTGCGTTTTGTGGCTATGACGAATGGGTGGTGGTCCGTTATATGCCCGTGGTTTGTGGTTGCGCGTTTTGATGTCTGTTGGGTATAACGCACCTGCCCTTGTGTGTTATACCTGTATAACGTGACGGGTGGTGGTCCGTTATACTTCTTGTGGTTAGCGCGTTGGTCTGTCGAGCATAACAACCCTAATGTGGTGTGTTACGTTGGTATAACGCCCCTATGTTGGCGCGTTATATTGTTTGTGCGTGATTTCAGGTCTGGTTGGCATAACGCCCGTATGGTGGTGCATTATGTGTGTATAGCGCCCCCTTGCTGGTGCATTATAGTCCTGGTGGTCGTATGGGCCGTTTGTTTATGTGTTGTGTGTCCCTCTGTCTGTTAATGAAGGGCCAAGGCCGGCCAGAAAGGAGCGTGAAGTGCTCCAACGGCTGACCACGATCCCAGGCCATCTAAGCTCTAGTCCACTGAGAGAGGTAAGTCGCCATAAGTTTATTTAATTCATTTCATTACTTACATGTTCTTCCTCTCTTCTTCCTTCTCCTTTTCTTCTCTTCTCCACCTCAGCTTCTCACTGGCTCCAGGCATTACTCCACCTTAAAGTGGATGGCCCCCATGGTCAGTGCATTGCCCCTACAAGTGATACCCATCTTGAAGTCTTGGCATCTACACCCACTCTTAGTGCTAGGCAGGAATTACCGGAAGCTATCCTTAGACTGGCACAGTATCTCAGCCTTGATAGAAATCTGGCATCCTCAGACCCATACCTTTATTTTCCCATCTTTTGAGGCCACTATCCTACTAGAGGAGGTAGAGACCTACTTTTCCTTTCCTAGGTCCAAGACGGGTGAGGAGGATTTAGTGTGCCATATTGTTGCCCCTATAGACCCTAGCCTAATCTTGGGAGAGTTCATACCGGATAGCAAGGATATCTGCACCTTTATGGGCCCACACCAGATCCATCTTCTTCCCCTTGGCCAGTGGGCGATAGCACATTGCAAGAACAAATGTGGGTGGTATGAGGCCATAGCTAAGGCCGCGTCTATCTGCCTTTGCAGGGCCATTCTGTTCCCCTCTGCCGATCACGTGTTAGATACTCCTATCCTTAGCACCATTAGTGGCCTATGGTAGAGTCTTTCTATCTCTCAGGCTGTCCTTGCCTATTTGTACGAGGGCCTTACCTAAATAGCTCTGGGCGGTCCACTCTTCGCCTCCATGATACTCCTAGAGTGTTGGATGGGTGTCAGGATGAAATTCATTTATAGGGAGGATATCACTTCAGCTAGTCGGATCTTTGGGAGCCATCCCCTCTTCTTCATAGGTGGCGCCTTCAGGTTCTCTCCACAGGTTGAGTGCAGGACATCAGACATGAAGACCAGGGATGAGTGGCGACTGTACATCAACAGATTGCCCCTGGATAGGTTCGTGATGCGTCCTGACTTCCTCTATGACACTGCAGTCAGACTACCTAGGGGGCGAGCTTTGGACCTGAGGCTCGTGAGCGACACTGCACTGGCGATGTATAGCCCCCCACCGGTGCTACTTACAGGTTGGATTGCCCAGGACCATACTACTAGCACTACCCCATCTTCCCGTACTACAGACGAGGAGGATTGGCACGGAGGAGGACGAGCGGGCAGTCAGGAGTGCCCTGATCATGTGGGAGATTAGTAGGGTGTGTACCCTGCCAGCGGAGGTTGCAGAGGTTGCAGAGACACGCCAGACTTACATCAGAGAGTTGAGAGAGATACGCCCCCGTAGGGATGCCCAGCGGAGGACAGAATGATTTTCTTTTGTTTTTCATGATGTTTACTCATGTTAGAACTTGAAATATGAATAAATGAGTTGGTTTGAGTGGAATAAAGCTTGAGTTTTCAGCCTTGACTTGTGGTTTGTGAATTGAGATTCTCAGAATATACGCGGCTAAGAATGGACCGCTCAGAAGAATGCTAGGGGAATGACCTCCATATCCTCAGAATCAAAAGATGGGGAGTCAGCTTTCTTGAGGTTGTGAGTGGGATGATCAGGTCTGGGGTGGGACCTTGCTGTTCTGGGGGTTTGACTATGGTAAGGCTAACCCCCTTGGGGGTTGGGACTCCCATGTTTCGTGGGCAGCTAGCATGCCATGGGCGTGGGATAATTGGGGCTCTCTCAGCTTTGTCCACTGTGGGATACACAAGCAAGATTAAGGGGATCAGGCGCTCACTCTCAGCCCGATGGGCAATAAGAAACGATACTAGATAAGCAAATGATATACCAAGAAGGGGTAGCCAAGCACTCACCTGATCGGTTTAAAGAAACCGATCCTGACTGGAGACAAGGTGAGTGGGGAACGTGCGGTGCCCCCGCACATGCGTCGGAGAAGCTTGATGACCCTGTTTAGTACAACCTGTGACACCTCTCACTGGAGGGCCGACTTTAGAAGTGGGAACGGGAGTTACAACCAACACTACCTCTGTTAGGTCCCTTGGGTGCAACCGGATCTAGAAGGGGGGGTTGAATAGATCTGGTACAAACTTTGCCCAATTAAAAACTTAACTAATAAACACATAAACTTCTGCTAACATGCTAGTGGAACACTTAAACATAATGAACAGCGGATCTAATAACAACAATACAAATCAATGACACATGACACCTTACGCAGACTGTTGAGTCAACGCAGCATGCAAGGTGGAGTCGACGCAGTGGCATTGAGAGCTCAACAGTTAGATAGAACTGCTGCACGTCAAGCTCCTGGTGTGTGTGAGCAAGATGTTAATGTGATCATTGGAGGACAACTAAAAGTGTATGCGTTGAAGTTGGCACACGAACCTATGAATGGGGAAAGAAGACATGGAACAATCACACAAGTCACAACCCACTGCACAGGGATTTTTAAGGTGGTTTAGTCTGCAAACCCATAGACCTACGTCCACCCCTCACCAAACCCGATGAGGCTTTACCACTCGCTACAAATACAACATGAGGACAAGTCCCCAACACACACGCTAATACATAGCTTACGGGGATGAACCCCACACACATACAAGAACAAGGTTCTCACGAGGACAAAGTCCTCACGCTGCAAGACTACAGTACACGGGGACCCCCCCCACACATACACACAAAATAAAAATATGTTGTAAGTGCAACACGAACACCGGGACAAACCCCCAATCACACACACAGCTATAATCAGCCAGACACACACCGGTCTCTAGGCATAGCACATGCTGCCACAGCAGCACCACACGGTTGATAGATTAATGTTGCAAAAGAAAACACAAGCAGAAACAAGGAAAAGCAATTGTGGCTTCAGATGAATATCTAGAAGCTCTTTTAGCAGATCTGGACGTAGGTCAGATCTGTGATTTCTTCTTGGGCTCAGGCCAACTACAAGGAGGGCTGCTCTCCTTTCTCTCTTTTCCTTCTGTTGTTCAGCACTGGACTGGGACACACTAGGTGCTAGGCTACTAGCTCTCTTCTGACAGAATTTCTTTGGCACACGTAGGCTTTTCTCTAAGGCAGCAGTAGCTCCTCACTCAGAAATGCTTCTTTCTCTCTAATTTTTCTCCTGGATTACTCTCTCGCCTCCAATGGGGATTTTCACCACTAGCAGTGGCTTTAGCTCCCTTCTTTCTCTTGGATGGAGTTCCCCTTAATTTATTGGGCAGAGATTCCTGGCAAGGTATCAGCGAATCAGATTTGTCCATGTAGGATCTGAATATTCTACTCATCGTAAAGTTCTGCCATGTGGACATCTATTTTTTACGCTAAAGGAATCTCCAGAAATATCTTCACTTAAGTGGTCACGTGTTGGATTACGTGCCACTTCATTACTGGATCGAACAAGTCAAAATGGTTATGGATCCTGTGTTAATAACTTGGAGGATCTGCATCGACCTTGAGTTACCATCAACAGTACCTGCATTGACCTTGTAGCCAACATCAACTTTACTAAGTGTTCACAGAGGCATTTCATCAAACACTCTTTTCCTACAGTAACTAAATGTGCACAGACCTGGTAAGAGATAATGAATAAATGTGCATTGACCTTAATAGCATATGAACACATGTGCTCTGACCTTGATGAAATATAGAATGAATGTGCATCGACCTCAATGACATTGTGAGCAATTGTGCATAGACCTTAATATTGCAGTTCTTCAAAACGTGCACAGACCTATATGTGTTACATGTAAAACATCCACAGACCTTTTAGACAAATGTGCATCGACCCTTGCTAGCATTAGAAAATGTGCATAGACCTTATACTTGCTTAGACCTGAAATGTGCTTGGACTTAAAAACAAGCTCAGACCTGCCTAATGCATGTGCTTCGACCTTGTGCATGCAATCTTGTGCATATGCTTGGACCTAACCATGTGAACAATGTTTTGCATTGACCTTGGTTGCTGGAGAGCAAAACTAGCATTGACCTTCTATATGGACAAAGTAAATGTGCTTCGACCTTAGAAGCTTGAAGGCAAAACTAGCATCGACCTTCTATATGCACAAAGCAAATGTGCTTCGACCTTAGAAGCTTGAAGGCAAAACTAGCATCAACCTTAGATGTGCACAAGCCAGAAGTGCACCGACCTTAGATGTGCACAAGCCAGAAGTGCACCGACCTTATATGCAATGAACAGTGATGTGTATCGACCTTCATGTAATGAATAGTGATGTGCATCGACCTTCATGACTGCATAGTGCACATGCCTTCTATATGCATGAATAGTAATATGCACATACCTTCTATATGCATGAGCAGTAATGTGCATTGACCTTGTATGCATGTGTTCTACACTAGCATCGACCTTATAAGTGTAATAAACAGTACATGCATCGACCTTACTAGCAACCAAATAGTATAAGCATCGACCTTTATGCATAAGACACTTGTTGTCCCTAAGTTCCTCGTATGGACAAGAAGGGGGGTTGAATTATCCGCGCCAAGCACGATGATAGTTTTTAAAATTAATGTAGCAGAATAAAATTAACTACCAACTCAAGAATTGAAACCACAAGATTATCAATGAAGTTCTCTCAACCTCTCTATTCTCACACGATTAGAAAGTGAAAGGGCAAACACACAAATCACAATCACACCGCGAGAACCAAAACACGGAGACCTGAGGGAACACTAAGAACCCTCACCACATCTGGACACACAGATCGAGGTAGAATGATGTCTCGAAGTATCCAAAACCAACGTCTCGAATTAGGCAAGGCCACCGAGACAAGACAAGGCCTCCTGTCAACCACTAAGCCTACCCGGGTTGACGGGAAACCAGACATGACACGGACAGACTCAGACATCGACACATTAATACATCCACCGTTGCCGCAACACAAGCAAGCAGAACCACCAGGAACACAGGCGGTGGAGGATGACAACATTCTGGGCAGAGCAACTCATCAGTCAACTGCTAGGGGAACCCAATAGTTAAGAGATAGCCGATACACGACCAAAGACAAGGATAGTGGTAGCTTCTAGATAAAATCGTTAGGGTACTGCCGTAGTCTAGGAAAAGACCACACCCAGTCACCTAACTGACCAATCCGGAAAGCCACCGACAGACAACACCGCCTTGAACCGGGACCTAGAACAAACAGACGCACCACACACAGGCACACTGCCAATACGGCCAACAAGACTATAACGCACCGACTGAGGGGCGCTATACACACATAACGCACCACAAGAAGGATGCCCAGTGTTTCTTGAAGAAAATAAATGAAATTTATCACATGTTTGAATCATGGACAACAAGATACTCATTCAAGCATTCATTTAACTTCCATATGATGTCCACCAAGAATTTTGTTCCTGTAATGCAAGATGATCAAAATATAAGCACCTTGGTTAACATGGATTCTTCAATGGAGATTTTAAAAAACACATGCACACAACAATCTTCCTCTTTTTGATGATGACAAAACGAATGATGTGTGCGTGAATTTTTCAAATGACAATCAATTGACAAAATGTATGTATGAACTGTGTGATTGAAAGCTTTGAAAGTGTATATGCTGTGTATAAACTAAGTGACTACAAACTATAAAGTAACAAGTGTCAAGTGTATGCACCACTATGCAATGTGAACTATGCAATGTGACTGCAACGCACATTATTCTCCCCCTTTTTGTCATCAACAAGAACCGATGGACAATGGGGTTATGAGAAATGATATGGACATCTAAGACCTAAAGATATGTACAAAATAAAGTGTGATATGTATCAAATTATTCAAGTAAGTAAGCAAGCAAGCAAGTATCAAAGCCAATCAAGCATGTAATACTATAACTCCCCCTCAGTGGGGTAGAAGGTTAGCAATTGGATAGTTGATTTAGAGTCAAAATGTGAGACATGAAGCATAATAAAAAAAAGTTGTGCATGCATAAACGAGAGGCACTACATATACCATGATGAAGACAAATTTAGAGTATACATTCATCACAATAATACTCAAGAGTGAGAAGTGCGACAATGAAAAATGAGCTTCAAAATATATGGATATCTAGAATTTTTTAATAATACTAGAGGATCTTCTCTACATTTTCATTTTAGATCCTCGACTATTGGTAGTTTCGTACAACCCTGTTTATTTTTCTTTTATTAGACTTCACCGTTCGGCGCGAGTCTCCTCATATGTGTCAATGGGGATTTTCGGCTACTATCCGTCAAGACCCAATAAAGATCCGGCAAAGAATCCAGGGTGTTACATTCCTCCCCTCCTTTAAGAAATGTCATCCTCGAAATTTAAGGACAAACAAGGGTAAGGCAATGAAGAACAACTCAACAACTACCAACATAAAGCACGAGAGACAGAGCTCAGAGGAACAATGTCAGATCGTTATCACGAGGATATGCTCAGGAGTGAGCACGACACAAGTGAACATAAGTCCGACACCTCTGAAACAAGGCAACGTCGCTTACGTCTCATAGGAAAAGAGACATGACTGCCAGAACCACAGACATCAAGGAAATGGAAAGACAGTGACGACAGGCACACAAAGCATCAGCTTACACAAGGAAACATAGTCCTCTCAGCTGACTGCTTGACAATATCATCGGTTCCGATGCCAAAGGCGATAGGGAACACCTGGCACATAGGACACCAACGATAAATACACGGAAAGAATGCCAGCAAAACAACAGCACTGGACCATGAGTAGAATCGAGTCAATCCTCAGCTAGATAACATGTCTGACTGAGCCACAAGCTAATCTCACCAGAAAAGGAGAGTACAGCAATGCTAACTGACAAGATAATGGTCCATGACAAAGACACAAAACCATACAAAAACAACACGACAGCACCTGTAGGATCTTGGCTCTAAACGACACACAGAATCGCAGAACACATCTGCAAGTAGGGTTACGACAAGGCATAACAGTAGCTGATCATCCGACTACAAAGAACGAGTCATGCGTCAGACTACTCACCAAGGAAGACCCACGACACGAAAATGTGACGCAACCGACAATCTCAAGGGAATGCTTCTCAAGGACCACAGCAATGCCTAGAGAGTACAACACCCACGAGAAAAGATGTAGTGCAGAGGGTACTCAATCAACAGACAAGCCGACAAATTCCCCAACACTCGCAAATGCTAATGCCAACACCAGAGAATTACTAGCAATCGCACGGCAACAGATGACATCAAGGCACAGGAAGCCAAGATGAAGTCACATCGAGAAGAAGCAAAATCTCTCGACCAACAAGAATCTCACCATAACGATCCTTGACCAGTGGGTAGCCAGCCCACACGCTTCCGCTGCGCACTCTTTACAACGCACATAGGCATCAGGAAAGACTTCAGCAATCGCATCTTAGCATACGTACGGCGGCACTGCAACTCATCAGAATCACAATTAACACGCCACGAATACTGATCCAGCGAGCAACCGATCACAAGGAACCTAAGTGCAATGGAAAAGAGTACCAGCTTCAGCACAAAGCACAAGGAAAATGCTAATCTCAGCTTACTTTTACGTCCTGAAATGGTAAATGAATCTTCTCAACACATCGGCCGTTGGACACAGCACGACGGACATGGTACGCTACAGCTCTTAACACCATAATGGAGTCCAAAGCTAAGCAACCAATAAACGAGGAGTAGATCAGACTCAAAATAAAGCTGTCCACCCTTAAGCAGACACAGGACTGAAGCATCACTAAGATAGCAATTCCAAGGCAAGCCTCGAAAAAGATTCCACCAGAAGGGACGAGAAGCAATAAGCTCAATTATTGATAATTCTATTGTATCAGGAGTACGACTCTTGGCCAGGATCATCTTCCCCATGCCCGAAGCATGGAGGTATCGTCTCTAACTCTATTGGCATTTTGCTTGTTCCGTATATATTCTTCAATGTCACTGCATGAGAGAGTGATAGGATAATCTAGCTTGATATATTTTTTATCACCGCTGCAAGAGTGAGTGAGTGCGTAATCCATCCCATGACCCGATCCGAGCACGGAAGAGCCCAATGTCCTTGACTCACTGCCGGTTTCTCAACCGTGCACATCCATACGCTTCCCTCGCTTGGGACGAGTAGCGAGCTTGCCAAGAGTCTCAGGTCCCGCATCCAATTGGTACGGAGTCCGTGTCGTCATCCGGCTTCAAATAGGTATCAGAGCAAGTTGAGTCTGGGGTAGTCATTGTTTAAAAAAAAATGTCTTGGTTTGCATTTCATCCCAATGCACGGTATATCAAAAGGCATTACCGGACCGATAGGTTACGCCTATTGGGAAGGTAGCCCACTTACGTGAGAGGATCTTCGGATGCCCATCTTTTCCATATACTGGATATTGGTTAGAGTCTAGGTTTGCAGTCGAGTCTGCATTCCAACTTTGCATTGCTATTTTAGGATCGTGTTAAGTCCATTAGAGAGTCAGCCGGTCTTGTCCACTTTGTGTCTACATGTCCACCGTGTAACATTCCTACAGTTTCAAATGGATTCCAAGTCACCCAGGCAATATCACTGGTTACAAGACACCCATGGGCTTGGCGACCATCCCCTCCACTTCCGTAGGCCCGAAGCCTCAGACTTTTATGGCTCCAAGGTCCCGAGCGACTACCTACATTGGGAAGCCGCCATGTACAAATACTTTGAGTGTTATCCCATGTCCAAGGCCAAGCAATGCTCTTTTTCCAAAGAGTGGCTTTTTAACAAAGCGGCTGAAAGGTAGAGAAGCATTGAATGCTTGACAGAGATTAGGAGGCAATGGCCCATCAAGTCATGGTGGGACATGAAGAAGGAGCTTAAAAAGGTCTACGTGCCCCACCCAGTCCCCTCCAACCAGTCCCACCCAGTCACCTCCAACCTTTCCCACCCAGTCACCTCCCACCACGTGGGTCATAGTCAGAGGGAAAGAGCCCCGCACTTAGATGAGCCTCGACCCAAGCCTAGGTCAATTGAGAATGAACAACTCCACCACAAGGCCCTAACTCCAAGCCCCACTTTTGCCAAACTCTTGCAAATGATTTTAGATCGGTTGGATAGGAGGTGTTCTTGTCTTGAGTCTCTAATTCCCCCCTGCCCACCTTCGAGACAGGATGAAGCCATACTCGAGCTTAAGGAGGTCGTAGCTGGTAGTCTTAACCCGGCGTCGTCTACGGAGTCCCCAGGTCCTCTCCCCATCATGGAGGACATCCTCTCCCCATCAGAGGTAGATGTTTCACCACAGCCTTCACCCTCTGATTTTATTTAGAGCTATCTCAGCCAGAGCCACCCCTACTTCTAACGGGGAAGCTACTCATAGATGAGCCACTACTTAGCTGGCTCAAGAAAAGCTTGGTCCCTAGGACACCTTCACTCCCTCTCTCTCTCCCACGATCACTCTCTCTCCCCTCTCTCACCCTCTCGGTGGATCGACCACGCCGGGTCACTGCAAGAGGCGCGGGAGGTGTCATCGAGGAGCCCGAGGCGTGAGGAGTGCGTTGACGTCGATGTGGAGGCGAACCGCGGTGCGTAGAGGTGGGAATGTACGTTTGAAGGCACGGCTCCCCTCGTCTTGCATGGCGGGTTAACGCCATTTTCGTCACAAAATAGGTAGGGGGATGGATACCCGACCTCGTTAGGATCGATTTCATGCCCATACCTATCATCGTTATATCTTAAACAGCCTAAACATCGTCGTTATGTTTTAATGGCATGAACATCATCCTTTATCTTTTAAATCCATCCATGGCCATTTTCGCTGGGTTTTTAGGCATTTAACTATTGCGGGATGATGGTGGAATGGCAGGGAACATGTCAAATGTTCATTTCCCATCGATTTGGATCGCTTGGGAAGGGATTCCATGAGGTTTCCCCCATTCTCGGTTCTCTGGTAGGTAAACGGTCCTACCAGGGACCGTTCAATATCCACGGTCTTACTCCAGACCGTGTTCATGTATTAAGCGGTCCATCGATGGACCGTGTGAGAACTGGAGCGGTCGTCGTATCGACCGTGTTTGACCGTTGACCGATAAGGCGGTGGAAATGGCATGGCCCAATATGGGACCGTTTATATTCTTTGGACGGCCAATCGTGGAACCGTCTACCCCATTCACGGTAGAACTTTGACCATGTTCACTAACCCTATATAGCGGTGTGAACTGCGCGGTCCAGTGGGAGACCGCTTAGCTTAATGGCGCGATCCGTCGTTCAACTGTGTTTCAACAGTAGCGGTCCTGTTGTTGACCGTGTATTTCTTACAGATTATAATTTCAATTCTAGGCATTTAATTTCATGTTTCGTGATGCATGATCACCATGTTTAAAGTATTTTATGAACTATGGCACATTTGTATATCCCAATAGAATTCTTTCTCTTTCCTTGTGATGGAACCACTAGTCGTAGCCCGACGACCTCTAGTGTCGGCCCACCTGGGAGAGATGGCAGGGTAGTCCCGGTGTACGGTTTGTAAGCTAGTTTCCGTGGACTCCCTTGCTTGGCAGTAGCGTCCTACTGGGGGAAAAAACTAGCTAGAGACCTGGCTCAAGGCATTGAGCCTGTGTGTGCACACATGGTCAGGGGCTTTGACTGACACTGATGAGTGTGTCCCTGACTAGTTCTTGACTTCGGTTACTGTTATGTGTCTCACTTGCCGCGTTCCAGACTTGTGGAGATACTTGAGACACAGTGTAAGCCGTCAGTGGACGCATCTGATTTCTTTCTTCTGGTGGTCTTCTCTTCTCTCTCTCCTATCACTTAGAAATATTGAAATTTATTCTATTGGTAGATTTAGTTTCTGACTCTCGTGTTTAAATTATAATTGGCATCTCGCTTAGCTGTCTTTACTTGTTCAGTTAGGTGTGCAGCTTTAAATTGTCATTTCTTATGCCAATGCATGCTTTAATTACTTTCCTATATTTAGTTGCGAGGTAGGGATCCACGTAGAACTAGGTTGATGCTCATTCTGTCTGCTCTGCTCATAAGGTCAATGCATATCTTAGGTCTGAGCACACTCAAAGTCGATGCACATTCATGTAAGGTCGATGCACATTCTCCTTGTGCATATAGGAAGTCTGTGCACATGTGACTGGAAGGTCGATGCACATTACTGTTGCATATAGGAGGTCTATGCACATGTGATCATAAGGTAGGTGCACATTACTATTGCATATAGAAGGTCAGCGCATATTATTGTTCATGCATATTCAATGTCAGAGCACATCCGCCTTGATCATACTAAGGTCAATGCTTGTCTTCTATAGTGTACATAGAGGGTCGGAGCATGTTACTGTTCATGCATGTTCAAGGTCGGAGCACATCTGCCTTGATCTCACTAAGGTCGATGCTCTTTTTCCCCCTGCGCACTTAGAAGGTTGGTGCACCTTTTTGCTAGCACAATGTAAGGTCGGAGCACATTTGCGTCTTGCATTTCCAGGTCGATGCACACTTGTATTCAATGCATAAAGGTCGATGCACATCGCCCCTTAGCCCTACTAAGGTTGATGCACATCGTGCCTTAGTCATTCTAAGGTGTGTGCACATTTTCAAGCCAACTGTTATAAGGTCGGTGCACATTTCCACCTAGTGCTAACCAAGGTCGGTGTATGTTTTTAGTTCAATACACAAGGTCTGTGCACATTACTGTTCACGCACATAGAAGGTCGGTGCATCTTTTGCTAGGGTTTGTGCACATCTGCATTATAGCATTGATAGGTTTGAGTACATTTGCCTTAGGCTTCTATGAGGTCTGAGCGCATTTGCCTTAGGCTTCTATGAGGTCTGAGCACATTTGCTTTGGGCTTCTATGAGGTCTGAGCACACTTGTATTAGTGTTCTATGAAGTCAGATCACATTGTGTTGCATAACACATTAGGTCTATGCACATGTATGGACCGAAGTCTGTGCACATGCTAGTAATGGCAAGAAAAGTCAGAGCACATGCATCCTTCAGGTCTGAGCATATGTGCAATGCGTGCAGCATAAGGTCTAAGCACCTTCACATAAGGTCGGTGCACATATTCATTCACAAGCATGAAAGTTTGAGCACCTTCACATAAGGCCAGTGCACATATTCATTCGCAAGCAGAAAGTCTGAGCACTTTTACACAAGTCAGTGCATATGAAGGCATCAAGTCAGAGCACATGCTCTTGAAGTCGAAACACATTTTGCTTCGTGCAAAATAAGGTCGATGCATATTTCTCAAATATGCTTGGTAAGGTCTATGCACATGTATGCATAAGGTCTGAGCACATGCCTTTAAGTCAGCACACATGCACTTTAAAGGGCAGAGCACATTCATGCAAGTCCAAGCACATGCGTAAAAGACTTAGTTAAATTCAGAGCACACGTTGCACCAGGTCTAAGCAC
Source organism: Amorphophallus titanum (assembly GCA_024336825.1). Taxonomy (NCBI): domain Eukaryota; kingdom Viridiplantae; phylum Streptophyta; class Magnoliopsida; order Alismatales; family Araceae; genus Amorphophallus; species Amorphophallus titanum. The sequence goes on along the minus strand of JANBPO010003616.1, from coordinate 2,449,803 downwards.
ATGCATTGAGAGTCTGAGCATATGACTTCCCTTAGCATTTTTCAGAGACTAATTCAAGCACATAAGGTGTTTGACAGATTGACCTTATTCTGATTGGCAGGAACTTAAGTCACAGGGACTTAGGATCAACCTATGAATAGTAGCATGCCTTCACTGAGCTCGGTCACGTGGCTCAGGCGCATGATCCAAGTTGCTGGCACGTGATCCAAGAGTAGGATCTCCTTTGGAGACTCTGCCACGTGGACAAAATATCTTTTCATCTTTACACATGGACTACCAGCTACGCACCTCTCTCTAGAAATTATTTTGGTGGGAACATTCCCTCCACGTGCCCTCAAGGATGTCTGGTGGGAGACCACAGTATTCATGCCAAAAAGGACCAACTGGAATCAAGACTTCCGGAGCCCTTGTTTCCCTTTGAATAAGGACTCTCCTCATCCGGGCTTCACATGCAGTACCGAAAAAAGAGCAGGAGAGAAGAAGAAGAGAAGAGTGAGTAAGAGAATAAGAGAAAGGTTTGATAAAAACAGAGTGCTAGAGAAAGAGTGAGAGGAAGAAGAAGAAGCCAGGAAGAGTGTAAATTCTAACTTTTGGATCAGGTCCAGAGTCAGACTCCTCTATTGAGAGGCATACTCCCTCCTTCTGCTTCCACTTTTCTCAAGTTATTTTCTTTCTACTTTGAACATTCATTGTAAGCTGTGAATCAGCAGAGCAAGCTATGGTGCTCAGCAGGAGAGGGTTTTCCTCGGTCAGCAAGCTGTGAGGCTCAACTGTGTGTAGGGATTTCTATTCCCGAAGCTGTGGATCAACGACATTCAAGCTATGAGCCAGCAGTAAGATAAACTCTGATTAGAGTGTGGGGTGGATGTAGGTGAAAACTGAACCACCTAAAACCACTGTCCAGTGCGACTGCTCTTGTCTTGTGTGTTTGCATTCGATCTTACTTGTTGGTTTGTTGTATGCTTAGGAACGCCAAAGTCACGCATGCATTTTACTGTCTAACTGGTCATCTGGTTTTCTGGCTTAAGTCTTACATCCAGTGGTATATAAAAAGGCATGGCTGGAAGGATAGGTTACCCCCTATCTGGAATTCCACCCCTTGCATGAGGAGAGCCTCCGCCAGGTACTGCATCTTGATGTTAGACTATTGGTTGATGCATACCACTACATTCTCCTATGACTTGCCATTGCTGATTGGCTAAGGTGAAACTCATTCCTCTCTTGACTGCGCTTGGAGTTTTTCATCTTTCATACTGCTTGCCACTCTGCATTGATATTCAGATAGTCTTTATTCCACATCCATTACTCTATCCTCTTGTGTGTCATTAAAAATTTGGGGTAGATTTATTCACCCCCTCTAGATCTGTGTTAACCCGTGCACACCCATCCTACATAGACACTGGTAGTGGCCCGAGATAGCTCGGGTAAGCGTCGGATTGCTGTGAAGGGAATTGCCCTGTCTTTGTTGCATTTTTGACAGGCTAGAATTGTTGACTGGGTTTTATGTTGTTTGTTTACCAGGTGAGGACCCGGCTGCTACTCTAGAGATGATCCAGGAGTTGGTTAATGCTGGCTCATCTGTGGCCCTCCCCTCTTTCGGGGGTGAGCCTGAGTAGATGGCCCCCTTGCCTCCATCTGTTGCTGGGGATGCACTAGGCGTACTACCACAACTACTGATGAGGATGCCTCTCCCACCTTTGCCCACTGTAGTGTCAGCCTGCACCGTGGGACTGGTTAGGTCCTCTAGCATGGGACCCTCAGGTATGTGACTAAGTACTTAGCTATTTCTGGTGGGGTTTTCTGGTTTGCCCATTAATGCTAAGCTCCCTTTGGTATTGGTTGTAGGTAGTTCTTCCCCTCTAGAGGAGGGTGAGCTTCCCCGTGACATAACCATGGTAGCAGGGGACAAGCCTACTGCCAGAGCTTTGACTGGGAGTGAAGAGGAGATCGTTGATGTCGAGGGGGTTTCCAAAGGGGGTACCCCTGCTGGTGATTTTCTTGTCTGAAACCCTTGAGCGTAAAGTTGTCTTCACATGAGGTTGAGTTGCATAGTGACCCTGCATGGTTTATTGCTCTTCAGGTGCCCCTAGCTCACCTGTGTCTGGGGGCTCGTCGGAGGCCTCGTCTGGCTCTTCGAGTAGGGGCAGCATGGCGATGGAGACGGAGGAGAGTTCGAGTTCAAGCTCTTCCTCTTTTGAGGCCTCTTCTGGCGAGGAAGCTGAGATGGAGCTTGCTTCAAAATGTATGTGGGGGTTCTTCCCTTCCCCACTTAGCCCTTGTTTGAGTTTTATCACCAGGTATTGATACTACCATGGTGCGAATAAGGCTGGAGTCTGAGGAGGGGCACGTGTCGGCTCCTGGCGAGAGCGACCGGGAGGAGCCTTTCATCTCGCCAATGGTTACAGAGAATGACCGTGTGTTGGGGACGGGATTTCATCTTGAAAAGATCTTTAATTCTTTTTATTTGGTTTGTTTATTTAGGTTTATTGATTAGGCGTGCCAGTCACCAGGGTGACAAATTTATTATGCGCTCGTCTGACAGGTCAGACGATTATGAGGCATAAATAAGCTTTGAATTTTAAAGAAATTAATAAGGTTCTAACATCTCTATCTATCTTGTAGGAGAAGAAAGGGAAGGAGAAGAGGAGTTGAGGAAGGATTGAGGATTTCATCTACTTCCATATATTTCTAGAGATCTTAATTGAAGAAACAAAAGAGCGGATCGAGAAGAGGAACGCGTGAACATTCTCATCGTCAGTATTCGGCTACCCTCCGACCCAAGGATTAGAGAAGAACATCTACAGCCCTTTCTACTCATGGGGATTTATTTCTACACCTTGTTTGCATCTATTTCAGTCATTTACTATTGGTCTATGAGCTTGTATTGATCACATCTTTATTTTTCGAACTTGGACTCTGTCACTGTGTCGACCGTCTGCGAACGGTTGTGGTGATATTATGCCGCGGGTGTTGCGGTTTGTTTGTGTGTGTCTCTTGATCCCTCGTGGATCGTGTAGGAGACGACGTATCCATGTCTTTGGAGTGAAAGCTCTATGCGCTTCATTTCGAAGCGAGTGGATCCTCATCGTTTCAGTGAGGGGTGGACGTAGGGAGTCCATCGTGGTCCCGAACCACTTAAAAAATCTATCTCGCATCTGTGTGGTTGTGGTTTGCTTGTTAATCATTCTTGTCTTAATCGTGTGGGAATAGAGAGGTTGAGAGAACTACATTGATAATTCCATTTTTTCATTTCTTGAGTTGGTAGTTAATTTTATTCCACTACATTAATTTGAAAAACTACCACTGCGTTTGGCGGGGACAATTCAACCCCCTTTCTTCTCCATACGTACTTTAGGGTCAACAATCTGATATCAGTGTTGGTCTCTGATCTTTAGGACAAGCTCACAGTTGTAGAGCAAAGATCTTTTGCTATGGCCAACAAGGGAATGCTCCCCGAGGCACATTCGATTCATAGACCACCCTTCTTTGATGGGACTAATTATCCCTATTGAAAGAATCGAATGACTGTGTTCATGCGAGCACAGGACTATGATACTTGGAGGGTTATAAACAAAGGTCCTTATGTCATACCCACCAATGAAGATGAATGGGAAGATGAACACATTATGAAATCATGTGTGAACAATGGAGCTATGAACATTATTCAGTGCGCTATACACCCTGACGAATACTCACATATTTCAATGTGTTCATCTGCGAAGAAAATGTGGGAGAAGCTCACACCAATGTATGAGGGTACTTCAGAAGTTCGTGAAACAAAAGTAAACCTGCTTGTTCATGAATATGAGTTATTTGCAATGAAGCCCGAGGAAAACATAAAGGACATGTATGCAAGGCTAAGTCAGATTACGAACAGTCTAAAAGGTTAGGGAAAGGAGTACTCAAATCAAGATCTGGTCAAGAAGGTGCTGCGGTCACTCACACCTCTATGGCACACAAAGGTGACTGCCATCGAGGATTCAAAGGATCTCACCACACTCACGGTGGATCAACTCATTAGATTGCTAATGACTTACGAGATCAACATAATGAAGCTAGCTGAGGAGGAAAGTAAAAAGAAGAAGACGATTGATGGGGACACGGCAACCCCATCACTATGGTTGGGTGCATCATCATAATTTGCATTCATGGCATACATTGCATTCATATTCTTTACATTATTCTCCTATTTAATAAGGCTTACCCCCTTGACCAAAAATCAAGAACTGGTCATTTCCTGACTTGCTACCGACAAGGGGTTAAACCTAAAACAGATTTAATCTATTTTCTTGTTTCATGTGTGCAGGGACAGGTTGAAGATAAGATTCAGCATTCCCATCTCTGCACGGTCCTTTGGTGACCGTTTTGAGCCCTACAATGGTCTCTAGAAGACCGTTCCATTCTTTGAACGGTCTCACTCAGACCGCCTCTATTTTCCAGAACTGTCAGGTTTCAACGGTCTACACTAGACCGTCCATAAATCCACACGGTTCATATGTGGCCGTTCAAACCTATCCACGGTCCATCGATAGACCATCCAATTCCTCAAAAAACCTTTCCTTAACCCTCACTGTTAATCTGATACACGGCCTAAGTCTGGCCGTTCATTCCCTAGCGCAGTTGGATCATGACCATCTATTAGCTGAGCGGTCTAACTATGGGCCATTTTTCATCACAAGATCCTATCTCAAACACACTCAATCACAAGGAAGAAAGGCCAAACTCAAGCTCTATTTATTCAAACCAACTCATTTTATTCACATTTCAAAATTCCAACATTCATTCCTAATATGTCTACATCATGAAAAGAAAAAAATCACTCTATCATCCGCTGGGCATCCCCGCGGGGACGTATCTCTCTCAGCTCTCTCACATAAGCCCGGTACGTCTCTGGAGCCTCCGCTACCTCTGCTGGAAGGGTATGCACCCTGCTAACCTCCCACATGATCTGGGCGCTCCTAACTGCCTGCTCATTCTCCTCTGTCCCGATCCTCCTCGCCTTTAGTGCAGGAAGGTGGGGTAGTGCTAGGAACGTAGTCTGGGATAGTCCAATCTGCAGGTAGCACCGGTACGAGCTATACATCGCCAGTGCGGTATCACTCACAAGCCTTAGGTCCAAGCCTGCCCTCCTAGGAAGCCTGAGAGTAGTGCCGTGGAGGAAAGTAGGGTGTATAATGAACCGATCCAAGGGCAGGGTGTTGATGTAGAGATGCCACTCATCCCTCGTCTTCCTGTCGGCTGTCCTACACTCGACCTATGGAGAGAACCTGAAGGTGCCACCTATAAAGAAGAGGGGATGGCTCCCAAAGATCCAACTAGCTGAAGTGATATCCTCCCTATGAATAAATGTCATCCTGACACCCATCCAACACTCTAGGAGTATCATGGAGCCAAAGAGTGGACTCCCTAGGGCTATAGAACTAAGACCCTCATACAAGTAGACAAGGACGGCCTGGGAGATAGAACGACCCTGCCATAAACCACTGATGGTGCTGAGGATAGGAGTATCTAACACATGGTCGACAGAAGGAAAGAGAATGGCCCCGCACAGGCAAATAGACGCAGTCTTAGCTATGGCCTGATACCACCCACATCTATTCTTACAATGCGCTATCACCCATTGGCTAAGGGGAAGAAGATGGATCTGGTGTGGGCCTACAACGGTGCGGATGTCCTTGCTGTCAGGTATAAACTCTCCGTCCTTGTGGTCTGCCCGCTTTCCCGTCGGTGCCTCCTGACATCCTATGAGGGCTAAGACTATGTTATAAGGTAGCTAGGAGTCTTCTTGCTTATGGTAGGATTCTCTTTCCTACTGTTGAGTCGTCATTGTCTGGTTTCGGTCAACCTTGGGTCATCAAGTTATTGACAGGTACCCTTGTGTGTCTTGACGATTTTGTCCAGATCGAGACATGGTTCTGGCTACAGTGGGGTATCATCTTACCTCGTTCTGTGTGTCCAGATGTGCTGAGGGTCCTCGGTGTTCCCTCAGGTCTTCGCGTGTCATTTCCTCCGACAGCGTCGTTTTCTCTGGCTTAGGTTTAGACCGATTGGCGGCTTGTTCCGCTCTGTACGATGATCTTGACTCAGAGTCGTGAGACTCAGGGATCGTTGTAGTTTTAGGTCTATTTGCCTTGTCCTGTGTCTATCGGTAGTTTCCTATACTGCCATCCGTGCTTTGTAGTACGGGTGACAGTGCATGATTAGCCTGTCTGTACTTCAGCACTCGCACTTTGGAGTCGGTGTTTCGTGAGCCTTCACTAGTCGTAGCCTTACATCATATTACGACGTGACGGCTCTTGTAGCAGGGCACCTTCCCGATATACAGTTCTTAAGCTAGTTCTGTAGGCCCCCGGTCCAACCATAGCGTCTAGCGGAGGGGGAATACTAGCTAGAGGCCCGGCTTAGGCAAGAGCCAGTGTGTGCACATGTGGTCAAAGGCTTTGGATTGACGCCGACATGCGTTCCCCTATCTAGTCACTCGTGACGGTACTTTGGTTCTAGTTCTGACAGTGCCTTGGTCTCGGCCTAGTCCTTACGGTAGGGTACGCGGATAAGACACTAGTAGGTGCAGCATAAGACGTCAGTGGACACAGCTGGCTATTCTTCTGGTGAGAGGCATGCCAGTCACGTGGCATGTGACTCTTCGCGTTTCTCTTCGTGGTTCTTGTGCATCGTGACCGTCGGGATAGCCCTCTGTGGCTGTACTCGAGGTCAGTGTCCTACCATATGCATGACGTTCTAGTCATATGTGGGGCAGTGTGCATGACGTCCTAGTCGTGTCATCTGGGTCTGCGTCTGTCTAGGTTTTTCCTAGGTTTCTTTGTCTGCTTTGCAAGCCCCTTGCAGCGTCTACAGATCGGCAACTCCTGACTTTGTCAGCTTAGAGTCACCTTCCTACTGCTGCTTGGAGTAGTTTGGGGTGCCGAGGTTAGTTCGGCAGCCGCTTGTCTGGTACAACTTCCTCCCCCTCTTCCTAGACTGTTCTCTACTCCTGCTTCATGTCTCTTCTTTTATTGCTTTTTAGCATAGTGTTACAACTTTATAGTTTAGTTTTCCTGCTTTACTACCTACTATTTTACTTGTTTCGTGTTACTACGTGTTTTTCAGTGGGGATCCGCATGACCCCTACTAAGCCAGTGACACGAGGCTCACCCTTACTTTTCAAGTGGGTCGTTGTTCGTTCTACTTCCGCGGGTCCTAATGTGTGAGTTCGTAGCTGCCAGCTGGTACCTTCGTCGAGCTTCCCCTGACTTTCTGGGTACGTCTTTACTCTCCCACAGACCAATATCACAACTCGATCCAAATCTTGCTTGGACACCACAACCGATCTCAAGCCTCACACCAACTCAACCCTCTCAGGAGAGAACGACGAAATCACCTGACAAGATCTTGGTGTCTTTAGTCTTCAACTCACTCGACTCAGACTTATAGGGAAAATCCTCCCATGCTGGTCACAGACCAAGGACCGACATTCCACATCAACATCTCATTAGAGACCTCCACACACAGGCACTGTCCTTCGTCTTGTCTCATCAAATCCTTTACCTTAAAATGATCCAAAAGGACACCTGCCAATCCTGATTCCGCTCTTATCACAGAGCCTTAGGACACAACCTCTTACGATTCACGGCACACTTCTCCAGAATCGACAAGTGATGCCTGCTACCACAGCAAGTTGGTCGATAATGACGCGACCAATGCACATGGGTCCCCAGTCAATACACTTCTTACCATGGTCGATTACTCGGCCAACCTCGCCAGCCGCTCACAACAACCAACCGGGACCCACAATCTCTCGGAGATCTCTCCCCCATAACATGATCTCGTCTGAGGGCACAACTTCAAACATGAGAATAGGGTACTCATGCGGCAACCTTGCCAGCACATTTCCCCAACTCTCCATCCAGCTAGTGCTACAAATCACAATGCCTCAAGTAACGGCACAACAACAACACGTCTCACGTAACCCGAGATAATCTCACACCGAGGAACCAATCCTCTGACGCTCAACACATCCTATGTAACTCCATAGGCTCCGATTAACGACACGTCGGAAAACACAACACCAGCCACAAGTTCTCGCGAACACTACCCAACTGGCACGCATCCTTCCGGAGCAGCGCCAACACACCCTTACACATCATGGGATGGGCAACGCTTCTCACACACAACCACACACTCATGAACCAAATCCAAGGCGATCACAGTCTAATCCAAGAAGATCCTCTGCTCATCCGAGCACATCTTGACCAGAGCGCCCACTCTGCCACCTCAAACCACGATCTCAACACCTTAGGGGCTGGATAAATCCTCAACTGGAGTGGCCAACCCGATAACAACTCCCTCAGAACATACTCACGGCCACTCAACCATGGACAATCCTCACCAGCCACCTGACTTCGCTGCAGATCCCTCGAACGCAGCACCGCAGCAATGCACCTGCCGGCAACCTCTGCCCAACGCAGTGTTGAGTAGTGGATGGCAGATCTAGAGGGGAGGGGCGAATAGATCTGTCCCTCTTTTCGCAATGCAGTCCTCTTTATAGCTAGTTAAAATAAATTGCAGCGGAATTAAACTATCTTAACGAAGAACATTCGGAGTAGCTTGGCAAGATGAATAAGTAATGTATCAATCCAAACCTAAGCATGCATCTAGAATAAATCAACCCCACAAGCAAACCACAGCACAATAGATTTTAAGGTGGTTCAGACTGAATCCCCAGTCCTATGTTTACCCCTTACCAAACCCCGGTGAGGCTTCACTAGTAGCACACCAAATCGTAAATCGGAGAACCATCGATTGCCATCCTTCTAACCACCGGTAGGGACGATATCATCGGGACACCCCCACAACCATCCACCCCATTCCCCCTCTCATCAACCCTGTTTCCCACCTATCATCTTCCACCTACAGTTCCCTGTTTACTGGCAGCAGAAGAGGTCCCAGTTGCAGCCCTCCCTTGTCGTCCCTACAAGAAGTATGGTGGCAAGCCCTACACCTCTAGAAAGGTCGTCCAGATAGCTTCGTAGGCGAGGTGGTTTCGCCTCCATCCGAGCTCCAAGCTATCGGGTAGAGCCATTCTTCACTGACTGCGCAGGATAGGTCCGGCCAGCGACCTGTGTGACTTTCAGAAGCTCCTCTGGCTTCATCCCCCATCTTATGGTCAAGCCCCTTGGAGAATCCTTACTAGGGTCATCTAGATTTCAGCCAAAGTGGTCCCGACCCATTTGGAGTTCCCAGTCGAGAGCACCGGCATCAACAACCCAAGCCTGTCCTGCAGTCCAAGTCACCAGCGGCCAGAACAAGTAGTCCACCACAGGGAGCACCTCGATCTTTGCCGTCTTCTTCTGACCTATAAATTTGGAACAGTTAATCTGAGGTCAGTCAGATTTCAGTCAAGCTTGGTCTCACCTCATTCTGATCTTTCCACTGGGAGTAACGCCCCCAACAAGCCTCCCCTGTCTGGCCGGCGTCTTGGGCAGCGTGACTTCACAAGAATCAACGGTGCCAGTGTATCCCACCTCAGAAAGGGGTCATTCCAGCTCTAGAGAATCCCTAAGATGTCCCTCTTCGTGACGACTTTGGCGCCACCTCGTTCCAGCCACAAATTGGACAGCTGCACCCTCCATCAAATCAAGCCCAGATTTCTGTCCTAGGACTAGCACGACCTTGCTAGAGTCCAGAGGCTGCCATCAAGTCGTCTCGACGAATTGGGAGGAGATATTTGGCCGGGATATACTAGAGTGGACTATCTTTCAACCAGAGTTGGTCCCACCTCGATCTGTCACTCCAGCTGGGAGTACGACCCTGAACAACGGCTTTCTGGTCTGTAGCAGTGATGCTCAACGCAGCCTCACGGAATCCAGCACCCCCGGCGCATCAGAGCTCGGAATGAGACAATTCTTCCTCCTGGAGCGAGCCAAGGCATCCAGCTATCCAATGCATCCAGTCCTGATGCCGTCAGATGTCCCAAGATGGAGTTACATTTCCAGAGAGGTCACTGGTTACAGAAGATAGAAACAGCAACCTGAAGGCGATGTTAGGAGTCAGTCGGCTCCCGACCACCACCGATCCCCACCCTGCCTGGCCGGCTGACCGCCCCTCCCTATGTTTTAACGACCCAGAGCTCAGGGTACCGATAATCCGATAATATCAAATTACTGCTACCAAGAGCTGGGGACGCCACCCAAGAGGCTGATGAGGCCCCTGAAGGGTTAGTAAGTTTGTCGAGGAGTAGTATAATAAATTGGGATTACAATGCATAAATTAATTTAAACGATAATTAATAATTAAGTGTGAAAGTAAATTAAACTAATAGCATGATAAGGTAAATACAATAGTCCAGAAATTACAACAGTACAAGTCCCACAACTGAAAGAAAGGTCCACAAGTACAACTACACGGGGCAGCTCACGAATTCTGTCACTCCTCCCTTCATGTTTGGCCACCAAAAGGTCCTCTTCAAATCTCGGTACATCTTTGTAGCCCCTAGGTGAATAGTATACTTGGACTTATGGGCTACCCCAAAGGTCTTATTCTTCACTTTGGCTGAATCAGGGACACAAGTTCTTCCCCAGAATAGCAATCTGTCGTCGTCGGCCGATAGGAAATCCTGTCGACTACTCAAGCTTCCCTTGATTTCTACAAGCAACAAGTCTTCATCTTGTAGGGTCTTAATCTCTGCCAACAATTCTGGACGAAGCTGGACACGGGCGATCACTACTGTAGTGACCCGGGATCCGAGTACTGGAAAGGAACCGACGTGACTCGAACCTCGGCCTGCCTCCCATGAGCCTGAAGACTCAGAAGGGAAAAAGGGATGGTGTGAGGGTGTGTAAGAAGCTAAAGTAACTACAGAGATAGCACAATGGACAATTGAATAATAATGCAAAAATTAAATAAATAACTAAACTACTATAAGGTCCAGTACATCTCATGTCCAAATGTGAAAAGTACAAGTACACAGGACATCCCCCGGCTCTGGCAACTGGCACTAACCCTGGCCCGTAGAACCATGCTGCAACTCCATCGCGCCACTCGAAGACCCAGTCTCACCTGAAACATGGTGAAAACACGCTAGGAATAAGCCTCATTTCACAGGCTCAGTAGGGATCCCACGGACCCCCACCTCGCATGAAAAACAAGGCAAGAAACACAGGAGAGCACGAAAGGCAGCTCTATCTAACAGAAGTATGGTAAAGTCAACAGACAGTAATAAATAAACAGAAAAGCCAACTACGCTATTGTACCGTACAGACTCACCTCAGAACGTCAAAACATGAGTCCACACCCGTCAGGAGACGGGAGCACTGTCCACTAAAAGAACAACCGAATGCATTCCCTGACATCTTATACCGCGTCACAAGTGTCTCCCTACTCACCCCAGGCAGAAACTGTGACACGCAACAAGTACCACGAACAAGGACTAGCTGGGGTCACTCTCATCAACGCGCATCCTGAGCCCCCAACTACGTGTGCACACAGAGACCATCTGCTCTAAGTCGGGTCCTCTAGCTGGTTTCACCCCAACCAGACTCGGGCTGCAAAGGCAAGGGGCCCTATAGCAAATCAGCCTAAAAATCATCTCTCACCGGGTCACGCTCTCCACCACTCCTGAGTGGGTCTGCACCCGCATGCGCAGGAAGCTACGACTAGTGGACAGGTCACTGGAAGAGCAGACTCTCTAGTCATGAAAAATGACGTCTGAACTGAATGAGTACAAGGACTGCCCCTCATACCGACACCGACTCACGGTGACACAAGTCGAGAACACGCCTCCCTGGACCCCATGACACCCTAAAACATGGCCCCCACATGATGCCCAGTATTAGTCAGATCACGGGTCAACACGTGGATCGAGATTCACCTGGCCGGGACTTGAATTGGTAAGGAAAGAAACACCAGTTAGACAAGCACAAGGGACGATCCACCCTGGGCCGCTCCAGTCTAAACAGTCTACCAATTGACCGTTTACAGAGCACCGATACACCGATCAACCTTGGAAGAGACTGGGAGAGACAGGGATTGGAGAATGGTTGTGGGGCCCTTGGGCTGGGAGGAGAGCGTGACCCCCAGGGGAGTTCGCCCTCCCTGGGGCGAACTCCCCTCGGGGTAGCCGTGGCCACAGGAGGTAGTCTCGGGGACCTTCTAACATTATTTTATGTCTTCCTTTGGGGGACCAGGTGCTCTGGGGTGCTTGCATTGGCCCATGGGGGCTTGTCATTGTCGTGTTGTCGCTGCCACTCGCAAGGCATTCGGGGGAATTCCTGACACACTTCAGGTTGTCAACTAGCTTGGGTAGGTGACTGGCGGGCCTTAGATTTGACCTTGGGCTGAGGGTAGGGGCTTGTAGGAGTCGAGGGAAGTCACTTCGGGCGTGTGGGCCTGGTCTTTGTGGCGTATGCCATGTTGTATGGTGGGTTGGCTGGCAGCCCCAGGTTGGCCCGGGGCCTGAAGATAAATGGCTCGTCGTCGCGTGTCTGAGGTCAGGGGGGGCCCCGACATGCTGGACGGTTGTTGTAGGACATGGCTGGATTGCTGAAGCCATGGGTTGGCCCTCAGCTTGTTGTAGAACAACTGAGATATGCATGCCTACAAGGTGTTCAGGGAAATTCCTGACACTCGTGTATGGGCTGCATAAGGGTGCTGTGAGCTTCTAAAGCCTGTGGTTGACCAAGATAAGTCTTCCTTTGACTTCAGGAGGCTGGAGGGAGATGTCTTGGGGGTGGACCCCGGCCTCGTTGCTGGGTGTCACGTGTCATGGCTTGTCGTCAGGGTGCCCCCGATCGAGTTGGCCCGGGTAACTGTGTTGAACGTGGGTAAACCTACAAACTGAGTAATTAGCGGTGGCCCCAATTAATTGTTGATGTTTCCATGGGTCACGGCTAATTGGTTGGGACCCTTGGTTGGGCCCGGTGAGCCGTAGGAAGGGCTTGGTAGCCCATGCTTCAAAGGTGTTCAGAAAAATTCTTGAAACCTTATTTCTTAATATTTTGCTGGGAAATTATCTGGGTACAACAAATGCCCCCCACGGGACGTGCATCGGAGGCGGAGACGAGGGCGTACGGCCCGTAAGCTTCTCCTTTTGTGCCATTGTAGTTGTATTTTGACACTTCCTGTGCACTTTTGTTAGCACCTTTGCATGTGTTGATACCCGTATGCTTACCATTTTTGTGCAATTATTTTACAGCTATGGCGACATTCGGCAGGGATGACCGGGTTCTGAGGCACGTGGCCCTTGAGGAGGCCCACTAGGTGAGGAGGACTGGGTGGCCCTTGCCCCCTTTAGGCATGCCCGTTGTCACTGTGGCTAGCATGGACTAGCTTGACCTGGGGCGTTCGTTGGTAGCTGAGGACCCCGTTGGAGAGGGGGCAAATGTGTTGGGTTTAGAGAACTGCTCTGATACCAAGTGTTGGGATCGGAACAGCTCTGATACCACGAGTTGGGTTACACGGTGCTATGGATTCAGAGGGGGGGTGAATGAATCGCCCCTTTAAAAATTTTATCTCTACTGAAATCAAGGATCTATTTCCCCAATCTGGAAATTACGTTCTCTCATTCTCTCCCTCTTTGTTCTCTCTCCTCTTCTCCCCACTACTTCGGCTGTAGACGGGGAAGACCTTGGGGATGAGGTGACGATGGCGTGGAGGTGTCGTGAAGTGTGAAGATGTGAAGAATGGAGCGTGGTGTTGGCACAATCCCTCGGTGGATTCATAGAATCACGGTGTGGGTTCGTGTGATGGTTTCGGCATTTCAGCTCGGGTGGTCGTCGAACGAGATAGGGGGATAGATTTCTTACCTTCTGTTCTACTTTTCCCTTGAATTTTGTGCCAATTCGTGTGAGTTTGAGTGGGTTTTCCATTTTCAGGGAATTATAGCATGTTTTGGGGTGTGTGCCATGTTTGCTATTTTAGGCGACGACTTTTGATTTGAATGGTCTCATTCGAACCCTTGGCATGTCTGGATGCCATCCCCGCTGGTTTCTTTGCGATTGGCCGTTATTTGGGGCCAGTAGGAGTTCGATTTCCCTCATGAGTCATTTTGGGTCGATTTGTGAAAAATCACCCATTTCGTGTCGTTTTGTGCATGGTTTGATCCCTTCCGGCTTGTGGAAGGTGTGTAATGTAATTTTAGATGTATCCTCATCATTCTGGAGATGATTGGGGCATGGAATGGCATTTTCCACTAATTTTTTTGGTTCCCGAGTTCGGCGTATTAACGTAGAGCTCCCAGGGGGTGTGTCTATTAACGTGCTATATCGTGTGACCTCGCTCATCTAAGAAGATGGATAGTAGCGCGGTGAGGCGGTTAGGAACATAGTCCTCGTGTTGGATGCGATCCTGAAGAACATGACCAAGGTGACCGGTGGCCGTGATCTTCTGATCGCGCTCGAGGTCTCAACCGTGTTCTTGGCTTAACGCGCTCGAGGCTATGGCCGTGTCTATTAACGCGACCCTAGCTTGTGCCGCGTCAAAGCATTGATGCTCTGTAAGGGTTGGACGCGTTCGCTTGGTATCGCGACGCATCTTTTAGACGCAATTATCATCGCGATGCAGGCATGTATCACGTTCATGTCTTCTATTTTTCAGGTATTGTTTGAGTTGTCTCGGGCTTCGATTAACCCAGTATTCAATGCCTTGTTGGCATTTGACTCAACAGATGCCTTGGGTATTCTGTGAGAGTTATATTTGTTTGTCGAGGGATCCTGGAAGAGTGGTTTCATCTCAAGCAATGTTTGGTGTTTCTTCCATGTTTATTGGCTTGACTTTGACCCCTTGGTTAGCCTATTGTACGTGGATGTTGTGGACGTCCTATGAGGGCTGTGACAGTGTTATAGGTTCTTCGAATGTGCCATTGCACCGAGTAGTGTTTTGTGTATTTCGAGGGTCATTATTATTTCTGGTCAACCCGGTTGTGACCTAGTGGTTGACACGTGATCTCGTGAGCTTCTCGACTATCCTGTATGGATCGAGACTCTAGTTTTAGATGCTTGGAGGTATCATCTTAGCTCAATTTATGTGCCTATGTAGTCTGAGGGCTTTTGATGGGGGCATCACTCGCCCTTCACAATTTTTTTGGGAGCCCGGAATGTTTGTTGGCATGTGCCATGATGTTCATGTTCCGAAGACTCATCAGAGAAAAATACACATAAATATCTGATAAATATCCGAAAAAAATCTAGGGCATTACAGCCCTCCCCCCTTAAAAGAATTTCGTCCTCGAAATTCAAGACAAGAACCAAGCCACAAGGGGAGAATGCCATAAACCGACTGACGACACCGTTAGGGCCCCAGCCAAACCTCGATACTTGTAAAAATCACGATCTTGAGGGATGCGGCCAGACAATGATCGCAGACATGCCTCATTCACAATCCTAGACACATCGATCATTAGAGCAGGCACATGCAAGAAGTACAAGTCTAGTGTCGCCTATGCCAACACGAAAATCAACCACAACAACACAGCCACTATCTCGCTCACCGAGGGCACGCAACCCTTATCACAGACACTAACACTGAGCTTCCACCAGCTCACACCTAGCAAGCCGTGCACCCTCAGCAACACGGCCAACCCTGCCAGAAGATAAACTCCAAGCAAACCTCAGATCCAATCTGGGAAAAAGCACACCTCATAATCGGCCACCCAAGGCCCCGTTGGCATACGGCTCACGCCATTCTCGAGCACCAACAACCAGCATCTTCTGTCTGTGAAAGACTATCCACTGGTCACTAGATACACATCAACGGGAAACCTCCACCGGCCCAACCGGCATGCTCCAAATCACGACAGGCCATCCGCTGACTCTCCCACAGACCATTATCACAACTCGATTCAAATCTCGCTCGGACACCACAACCGATCTCGAGCCTCACGCCAACTCTACCCTCTTAGGGGAGCACGGCGAAACCACATGACAGGATCCCTCCTCAGTCCTCACGCCACTCGACTCAGACTTACGGGGAATCCTCCCATGTTGGTCGCAGACCAGAGATCACCATATCCAACGCCAACGTCTCTTCAGAGACCTCCGCACACAGGCACCATCCTTCATCCTGTCTCATCAAATCCTTCGCCTAAAAATAATCCAAAAAGACGCCTGCCAATCCTCGGCTCCGCTCTTACCTTAGAGCCTCGAGATACAACCTCTTACAATCCACGGCACACTTCTCTAGAATCGACAAGTGCCGCCTGCTACCACAGCAAGCTGATCGATAACACCACGACCAATGCACACGGGTCCCCAGACAATACGCTTCTTACCATGGTCGATCACTCGATCAACCTCACCAGTCGCTCACGGCAATCAACCGGGACCCATAATCTTGTCAGAGATCACTTCTCCAAAAACACGATCTCATCCGAGGACACAACCTCCAACACATGGATTGGGTACTCGTGCGGTAGCCCTGTCAACATATTTCCCAATTCTCGATCCAGCCAGTGCCACAAATCACAATGCCTCAAGCATCGGCATGGCAACAACACGTCTCACACAATCGAGACAATCTCACATCGAGGAACCAATCCTCTGACGCTCTACACATCCTCAAAATTCGCATGTAGCATCCAACGCTACGATCCTCCGCTGCGCACTCAGATCCACGTGTACAGCCACCACAATGACAACTCGGGATCCTCCATCCCTGCAATCCTTTGCAACTTCGCAGGCTCCGATCCTCAACACATTGAAAATCACAACACCAACTGTAAATGCTCACAAACACTGCCCAACTGGCACTCATCCTTCCGAAGTAGCGCCAACACACCCTTATGCATCGGGGAATGGGCAATGCTTCTCACTGGCAACCACCTTGCCAATACAGGATTCGTCTCGCACGGACTCCATGGCACACGAAGGCCAACCAATCCAGACACATGATGCAAGACAACGAACCTTAATCCAACCCGATCTCCTCCAACCAAGAGAAAAACTCAATACACCTCCGACCAACGAAAGGTCCCCATGCTCGACCTGACCTCAAACCTTGCATACGCTGGGAATAACACCTTCCAGCATCGGAAAAACTATCACTTCTGTCAGGTCAGCACCTCCGACACACTCACCAAGTGTCTTGTCGGATCACGATCACAGCATCTCTCAATGCACCACCGCTGTAATTCCTCGAACCGTAACACACCATGTCTCGAGCCGCAACACGAGCCATAGTCGGCACCCGCCAACATTCATCCTCGAGCCGCAAGCTCGTCATTGCCACATGATCTTGAACCAAATCCAGGGCGACCATAGGCCAATCCAAGAAGATCCTCCGCTCATCCGAGCACATCTCGACCAGAGCGCCCGCTCTGCCACCTCAAGCCACAATCTTGATGCCTTAGGGGCTGGATAAATCCTCAACTGGAGTGGCCAACACCAATAACAGCTCCCTCAGAGCACACTCACGGCCACTTAACAACAAACAATCCTCGCCAGCCACCTGACCTCGTTGCAATTCCTCGAATGCAGCACCGCAGTAACACACCTGTCGACAACTCTGCCCAACGCAGCACAATCGGGGTCACCATCGATGAGGGAGAAGCTCTCGATCACGATCCTTCGACCCCACGCCGGCACTCCGACGACGATAGCAACCACCTTCACAGTGCCAGCTCAGCGCATACAAGCATTTACACGGGAAACCAAGCGAAAAATAAGCACGAAACCCTATGCCAGCTACCGACTGTACAGGACCTTATGGACTCTGATCACTGCAATATCTCAAATTCCCATGTACTTTCACAACCATAGCTCTGATACCAACTGTAGCGACCCGAGATCCGAGTACCGGAAAGGAACCGGCGCGACTCGAGCCTCGGCCAGCCACCCACGAGCCCGAAGACTCGGAATGGTTAAAGGATAGGTGTGGTGTACACAGAAATAGGAAATAAAGCAGGGCAATAGATATAACAGAAATAACCAACTAATTGCAACAGAGTCCAGTCCAACAAGAGTATAGTCTAAAGTAGCAAAACATATCACATGCCAAGTGAACACTCGGCCCGACAAGCTGGCAACTAAGAACCTCCACACAACGCCCTCGAACCTCGTGGAAGAACCGCCACACCTGAAAACCAGGGGTGAGCCTCCTATCACTGGCTCAGTAGGGATCCCGCGGAATCCCAACCGAGAACAACGGCGGTACGGAAAGCAGTAACTACAGCTAGAGCAACAGCAACAACAAGAATAGTAAGACTCGGTGGCTGATGAAACTTCGGCTCTATAGCTACTCCTACTGTACCGGGACGAAACCTAACACCCCGATCCCACGGTCGGGGGCAACCAGACACAAACCACCAGACTACAGAAAAGAAGTACGGTAGAACCAACAGGCAGTAATAAATAAACGGAAAAGCCATCTAGACCAACCGTACTGCACGAACCAACCTCAGACCGACAAAACACGAGTCTGTACCTGCCAGTAGACATGAGCACCACCCACTAGAAGAACGACTGGATGCGTCCCCTGACGTCTTACACCGCGTCACGAGTGTCTAGCTACAACGCCCCAGGCGGAGACAGAGACACACTCAGTAAGCAGTACCACAAACAATGACTAGTTGGGGTCGCGCTCGTCAGCGCCGTCCGACACCCCAACTTCGTGTGCACACTCAGACCATACGCCCTAGGCCTATCCTCTAGCTGGTTATTCCCCCGAAGCCCAGACTCGGCTGCGCGTGGGGGCCCTACGGTAACCAGCCTAACAACTATCTCTCTCGGGTAAGCCGCACCACCACTCCCAGGTGGGCCAGCACACACGTGCCGTGGAAGTTACGACTAGTGGACATGTCACTGGAGGAATAGACCCTCAAGCCAGCGGGAAAACAACGCCTGAATCGGACAAGTACGATGACCACTTCCTCGTACCGACACCGACTCACGGTGACACAAGCCGAGAACACAACCTCCCGGGACCCCACGGCACCCTAACTCATGGCCCCCACTTGATGCCCAGCATCAATCAGACCACGGGTCAGCATGTGGATCGAGGTCCGCTCACTCGGGACTCGAATCGTGTGACGACCCGAGATCCGAGTACCGGAAAGGAACCGGCGCGACTCGAATCTCGGCCCGCCTCCCACGAGCCCGAAGACTCGGAAGGGAAACCAGATACGCGTCAACGGAAAACCTTGACTTGCTCAGCTTCTTCCTTCTTTCCTGGTCTTGCACCAGATCTGAAGGACACATTCTGAATCTCGACAGGCCATCCGCTGACTCTTCCACAGACCGATACCACAACTCGAGCCAAAGCTCGCTCAGACACTGCAACCGATCTCGAGCCTCACACCAACTCTACCCTCTCAGGGGAGCACGGCGAAACTACATGACAGGATCCCTCCTCGGTCCTCACGTCACTCGACTCAGACTTACAGGAAAATTCTCCCTTGCTGGTCACAGACCATGGATCACCATATCCAACGCCTACGTCCCATCAAGGACCTCCACTCATCTCAATCACAACTTATCTCAATCACTCCCAATGGACGCCTACCAATCCCAATTCTGCTCTTACCATAGAGTCTCGGGACACAACCTAAATTATTCACGGCACACATCTCCAGAACTAACAAGTGCCACCTGCTACCACAGCAAGCTGGTCGATGACGCTGCGACCAATGCACGCAGGTCCCCAGACAATACACATCTTACCATGGTCAATCACTTGGCCAACCTTGCCAGCCGCTCACGGCCACCACCCGGGACCCACAATCTGCCAGAGATCACTTCTCTAAAATACGATCTCATCCGATGACACAATTTCTAACACAAGAACAGGGTACTCATGCGGCACACTTGCCGACAGATTCCCCCAACTCTCCATCCAACCAGTGCCACAAACCACAATGCCTCAAGCAATGGCATGGCAACAACATATCTCACACAACCCGAGATAACCACACACCGAGGAACCAATCATCCGACGCTCAACACATCCTCTGCAACTCCGCAAGCTCCGATTCACAACACCTCGGAAAACACAACACCAGCCGCAAATTCTCACGAACAATGTCTAACTGGCACGCATCCTTCCGGAGTAGCGCCAACACCCTTACACATCAGGAAATGGGCAACACTTCTCACAAATAGCCACACTCTGCCACAGTAGTTAAGCTAGCCGCTGCCACACGCTCCTCTCTTACGCCTATCTCTGATCTCGAAACTAATAACATGCCAAATGCTTACCAACAAATGATGAAAAATCCACCAAAATGCCAGGCTTGAAGGTCGCAACATCTCTAGCCATCGGACATCATTCTCTCGAACATGTCCGTGCTAACACCAACCCATTCTCGAGCTACCACCGCATGAACCATCACGCTAAGAGCCGCAACACAAGCCATAACAGACGCCTGCCAACGCTCATCCGGGCACATCTCTCGACCAGAGCGTCTGCTCTGCCACCTCGAACCACAATCTCAACGCCACAGGGACTGGATAAATCTCAAGCTGGGGTGGCCAACCCGATAACAGCTCCCTCAGAGCACACTCACGGCCACTTATCCATGAACAATCCGCACCAGCCACCTGATCGTGCTGCAGATTCCTCGAACGTAGCACCGCAGTAACGCACCTGCCGGCAACCTCTGCCCAACGCAACACACCCGGGGCCACCACCAATGAGGGAGAAAGGTCTCGACTACGATCCTTGGACCCCATGCCGGCACTCCGATGGCGCATGATTTATTATGAAATGTATGACTAATGCAAATTGTTTAAATGCATGCAGGGAAAGCGCAGGACTCAGATCTCCTGACTCCAGGTCCAGGCAGTGTACCTCACACTGCTGGACTTCCAGCGAGAGCGACTGGCGGCCATGGGGTTCGACAAGTTTCTAGGAGTGGAGGTGACGCGGCTCGAAACCGCACTTCTGTACGCCCTGCACGATCGGTGGGATCAGGTGAGCTACACGTTCCTCTTCCTATGGGGCAACATGGTCCCAACGTTGGAGGATGTCACTCGCATCACCGGCCTGTGCGTGCACGGGGCACCGGTCAGCGGGAGGACCTTCCCCAACTATCGGGAGCTGGCCCCGAGGCTCCTGGCCCTAGAGTTGTTGCGACTGGAGTGGAAGTCAATGACCCTGCAATGGGCGAAGCTACAGGAGAGTCTCGATCTATGAGGAGTCAGGATTGTGACGGGAGAGCTGTCGGAGCAGCACCTAAGATGGCTTGTGGACCGAGCATGATCACGAGTAGCAGTCGCACTGGGGCCAGTGGCAGACGTAGTGCTCAGGCGATTCTTGATGTTGTTCTTTGGGAGGCTCCTCTTCGCCACTCGGACAGACGTGGTCAGCTGCCGCTTTCTGCCACATCTGGAGGACGTCGACCGCGTTGGAGACTATGCGTGGGGAGCGGCCATCCTCACCTTCTTGTTTGACACACTCAGCTCGACAAGCCAGCGCACGATGCTGGGTGGGTTCTCTCCCCTACTACAGGTACAACTCAGATCCCTAAAATGATTATGCAATTGCTATATGAATTCTATAAATACTGTATGCTGACACTTGTTGTGATGCAATGTAGGTTTGGGCCTATGTGTACCTCCGCGTGCTCGGGAGAGGAGAGGAGACCTATCCGGATCGGCTGCCCTTTGTGAGACGGTGGACGACACCCTGGGAGGTAGGATCCCTATGACGCCAGGTGCGGGCAATCCAGGATGACCTCGATATGCTACCCTACGCTTCGGTAAGATTTTGAACTTGAGCTTTGTGAAAAATGTAACTATATGCTTGGGATGCTAATGCAATTTCTCTGCTTAACAGGCCCAGTGGACGCCCTACCAAGGAGAGGGGCATGAGGGCCAGCCATGGGTGGTGGCGGCCCTGGCTAACGCGGGTTGCGACATCTGGCTTCACTGCATGAACGTGGTGGAGCCACTCTACTATCGCCTGGTGATGAGGACGATCGGCGTCCACCAGGCAGAGGTCGACTTCCCTACACCTGAGAAGCCGAAGGAGTGCGTTGGGTGCCATGCACAGGGCCTGGCGATGGAGACCGACTGGATTACTCGAGCAGCAGAGCAGATCCAGGATTGGACATCACTCGGGTGAGTGGTACGTGCCCGGGCTGAGAGCGAGGAGGCCTATCTGACGGCCTACGCCCGACGCTATGGAGACCAGGTCTTCTGTGGCCCTCGATGGCCGGTATGATTCTAAACTCTATATTTTTTAATATGCTTTTGAGTATGATGCACTGACACTTGACCTCCTATATGCAGCTCGTCCCCCAGGGGTGGATATGTAGTGTTGGTGCCTAGTATAATCTAAATCTGTGGCTGCATTAAACTTTGGCACGCACTCATTCCATGCTTGAGGCTTGAAGGTCCCATCTGATATATTATTGTTATCATATTGTTCTATCAGCAACTCTAGTAATTTTGCATCTTGAAAGTTGGTCCAATTAGGTGCACGACTCTTTCCTCTCCCCCCTCTCACTGATGAACATCCTTTTTGACATTTGAAATCAAATACAAACTAAATATGTGTAGAACATAGGCCCAATCCCCTTTGGCACACTTGAATGTGAGGAACATAAAGTTGGAAGCAATTTATGAAGCTCATGCGCATAATCAATTGACAACTGAAGAGGGGTGATCTCGCGTCAGTCCTGAGCCGTGTGATCTCGGAAGAATCTTGATCACGATCACAATGTCTATGTAAACTACAAGGAAGGAAATGGATCAGGGGTGCCCAAGGATGAATCCTTAAGGAAAATCCTCTGATGCTTAAGTCAACGAATAAGGTAGAGCATAGATGCATGGGGAGATGGCAGGAGGAAAAGAGGGGCACGAGATCGCTCTCCACCAAGAAGTGTGGTGGCTCTTACTCAAGACTGTTGCCTCCTCCACTGGAGGGCCTTCCAGGGTTTATAGAGCTTGTCCATTTAACGTAAGAATTCAGGGAGTCTCGGGAGCAAAGGGGATTCAAGAGAAGTTACGTCCTTATTATAGGCTCATTATAGTACAAGGACATTTGCTCTCCTTCATCCTTTGGAGTTCCCTACTACGTAACGGATACGTTGTTGAGCTTCCAACATTTGGGCCGAGCCTGGGACGCCAATTGGGGGCCTTCCCGAGCGGAGAGCGCGTAGCTCAGAAAGGGTGTTTTGGGCTCCCGAAGGGGCCTTCCCGATCGACTTGTCGCTTAGACTTTTGGACCCAAGGGTCGCCTAGGAACTGCTGGCCTGACTAGGTTTTGGGCTTGGCGTAAGTGGGCCCAGATTGGGGCTGTCACTTTTGGGAAGCTGGCCTGGTTCGGTCAAATTGGACTTGGTTGCGCCGTGTTCTCAGGTAGTTGATTTTTCCCCTCACCACTTGCCCCGCCTTACTCCCGAGCCAAAATTGGGCTCGGACGAGTAACATTGGCAGGGGTGACGTCAGTGGCTCAAAATGGGGTGAGGATTTCTCTCCAATAGTGGCCATTTAATGCGGCTATCCTGGGAATACGCTCGTGATGATGACTGTCTTGTGTTGATGTGAGGAGTCCCTTCTTGAAGTGCGAAACGTTACGCCACCTCCCGCCAAACTGCTAGGAGTATAAATGTCACATGGGTTTATGTTTCGCGCCTCCTTTGTTTAGGGTTCTACCTCTCCATCACTTTTACCTTTTGAAAAAGCTCATGCGTCACGAGGGGGGTCTGGAGGAGTGGAGACTTGTCGAGGGCTTTACAGAGGTAGTAGAGATCGTGGTAGTGGTGATTCGTCGACTTTCACCTCCACCTGGGTCACCTAAGTTGACGTCTTCCTCCTCTTCCCCTTGTTCCTCTTGCTCGGCTATGGCGGAGCAATACCCCACTGTTGAAGAGTAGGAGGTTGCAACAGGTACCACCAACAAGGACTAGTTGGGGTCGTGCTCATCAGTGCCCATCCTCTTCCCCCAACTACGTGTGCATACACAGACCATCTGCTCTAGGTTGGGTCCTCTAGATGGTTTTCCCCCCAGCTGGACTTGGGCTGCAAAGGCAAGGGGCCCTACGAAAACCAGCATAAAATCATCTCTCATTGGGTCACACTCTCCACCACTCCCGAGTGGATCTGCACCAGCGTACGTAGGAAAGCTACGACTAGTGGACAGGTCAGTGGAGGTGAGACTCGACTCACGGAAATCACCAAGCGAAAGAAAATGAAGCGATGGTCCAATCAAGACTACCCCTCAGCCTAGCGGTCCTCTCTGGACCGCAAGGCGAGCCTAGCGGTCTCCATTGAGACCGCAAGGGTCAGCCAAATGGTCAACCCATGACAGCAAGGGAATTGAGCCACAGTTGAGCCTAGCGGTCTATCGCCAGACTGCTAGCCCATCCAAACGATCCTCACTGGACTGCAACGCAATAAGAAATGGTCGTGCCCCGACCGCTACCTAGCACGTGGCTCCCAACGGTCGAAAATACGCACCCCGAGGGCGCAACGATCAAACGAGAGAAACGGTCGCCTGGCGACTGCCAACCCGTGGGTAGCGATCTATCGCGTGACCGCCACACCGAGCCTAGCGGTCCTGGGAAGACCGCTAAGGCCTCTCGACAATACAGTGTTATGAAACGGTCTCCTAGAGACCACCAAGGGCACCTAGTGGTCCCTCGAAGGGCCGCAAGGCTCATCCGAGCACGAAAATGGCAGGAAACACTAAAAACTCTGATCTACGCCCCGATCATCGCCCAATGATGGGGAAACAAAGGCAAATTCATCCCCAAGCCTCCTAGCATGCATCTACGCCCTTAGATCGATCAAAAACCCCACGGAACGGGAGATCTGGTGCTCAACCCCAAATCATGAAATTTGACCCACCCGGCTCAAAAATGCCCCTCTCGACCTCCCCTCATCCTACAAATCATGAGGAAAGCGGTAAAGAGCATAGGGATCCATCCCCCTACCTCGATGGAGCTTGAAAGCCACCGGATCGCCGTCGATCTTGAAATCACGCTTTTAAACCACGATCTCCATGCCCCACGCCGCGATAATGCCACCGCCACGATCACCACGTCGCCACCGTCGGTCAGCCGTCTGCAACCGGAGGAAGGAGGAGGTGTCGCGGGCCATGCACGGGAAGAAGCCACGGTCGGGGAGGGGGCCAATCTGCCCCACTATCGCATGAGTCCCACGGAACATGCCGAGCTAAAGCGGTAGGTCGATGAGCTGATGCAGAGAGGGTCTATTCGGGACAGCATTAGTCTGTGTGTTGTACCTACATTACTCACCCCAAAGAAGGATGGCACATGGAGAATGTGTATTGATTGTCATGCCATCAACAAAATCATCGTGAAGTGCAGGTTCCCTATTCCCCGCCTAGATGATATGCTTGACATGATGGCAGGCGCCACTATCTTTTCGAAGATCGATCTTAAGAGTGGCTACCATCAGGTGAGGATTAGGCCAGGTGATGAGTGGAAGACGAAGCCAATCCCACCAGAAGTCCACACATTAGACTTTCAGGCTTTTGAGAAGCAGAAGGAAAAGGCCAAAGGCGTCGCAAACCCTCCACCACCCAGATCCACGGAGTGGCAGGAAGGCCCCTCGCTGAGGGAGAAAATGAGAAATAAGTTATATTCCTGTTCTTGAGACAAGTCTGGGCTCCTGTTCAAATGGGCAACCATCTACAACAAAATCATGTTGCCAGAACCGAAGAGGCCCGGTGACCTAAAAAAGAAGGATGACCCTCACTTCTGCCATTACCATCAGATGTTGGGACATACCGTCAAGGACTGTTATATTTTCAAGGACGTAATTGAGTCCTTAATCAAGAAGGGGGAGCTAAACATGGGGGAGCATAAGGTGGATCCTCCATAGTCGCATGAAATGCCCAACATGACTTCCGGCGTCAACATGATATCTCTGTATCAAGAGTTACCTGAAGAGTGGGCGGAGGCTAGCACCCGTGCTACTTATGAAGCTTTTATGGTATCGCCGGCCCAGGATCAAGGAGGTTGACAGTCTGCACCAAAGACGTATAGGAGAAGACGGGCTCCCGGGCCCGCCCCAGAGGTTCATGTGAGGGGTGTCTCTCCCCGACTAGCACTGCCACCGGTGAACCCTGTATGGCATGATACGGTCCCTCGGCTGGTCATGAGGCAGCCTACCTACAACAGGAAAGAACATATCCTGGCACGGATGCACAAAGAGGTGAGTCTGGTAGTTGAGAGACTCCAGGTCATCATTGATGGGCTTGAAGATTATGAACAGCCGAGATCCGGCCCATTGAGCTGAAAGAATATGTCCCCTGGGAGGAGTTCGAATCCCTCGAGCTGGTCCCGGAAGTAAAAGCCCAAGCAGAACAAGAGCCTCCCCTGTGGGGTGAGCTCCCCCAAGAGCGGTCTCCGGCCATTGTAGAAAAGAAGAGGAAAAAGAGAAGACCCGGGAATAAGAAGAAAAAGGAGGTCGTCGTTGCCTACAATACCCTTTCGGCGCTATTCGGCACTGCCCTCTCTCTGGGTGAAGAAGAAGAAGAAGCATCATGTGACCCACCAGAGGTGAATCAGGCTAAAGCATCCACCTCCCAGCATGCCACCTAGTCAAGGAAGAAATGGGGACGCCCTCCTCAGGACAACCGCAACATCATGCTAAGGGGCGAGCAACCATACCAAGTCTCCGAACCCAAGGTTCGAAGTACGGAGATCCCCCCACCGTTGGGTCTTTATCTCGAGAAGTCGAAGAGTCAAGGCACTCCCTCATTCGCTAAGTTCCTTTGGGCCTGCACAGAAAAGTAGGTGTGCCCACAAGGACCCCGGCCAACCAAGGGAGCCAGCAGCCTCCCGGCTCAGCCTGCAAGCAATCCTCCGGCTCTACTGGCAGCGGTCCCGCCCCAGCCGGCAGAAGAATTTGACAGCATCCCTAACCTTGTCGAATTCAGGAAGCAAAAAGAGGAGGCCCAGCAGGCCCCGCAGGCTCAGGTAGTTGCACCAGATCCAGTGGAGGAGTCACCTTCTGACCCAGTGCCCCAAGCCCGCGGCAGGGGCAGACGTGGCACATACTCGGAGAAAGGTTCCCTCCAGTGACCTTACCGTCCAGCGAGCACTCATCGAGTGAGCACTGGGACCGGCGAGCACTTGGCTGGAGGATCTCTATGGCTCTTCAGCCTTCAACAATGATCTCTCTCTCTCTCTCTCACCTGCTCTTCTCTTTCCTTTATTATCCCGTTGCTGACTTAAGCATCGGAGGGTTGTCCCCTAGGGTAACACTCGGGACTCCTTCTAACGCCTCCTGTTTCCTGGCGCTTGCAGGCCTCCACGGGTGCGAGATGACTTCCCCATTCAATAAATAGAGAAGGTGGTACGTGGTGTGAAAATTAGATTTCTGCCTCTACACTTCTTGGCACCGTCTGTGGGAATCGAGCAGAAAGCTATGGTGCCCCATGGAAGCCTCTGCTATGCTAGTCACCGTGGGCGTGGTTCCCATCAGGGACCCAACTCACGCTGGGGCTCGCAGGAAGCATCCTCCGCCCATCCCCGACAAGAGGTCACCCCTGGTGACCTAGAAGAAATCTGTCAATAGATCCAGACCCTGACAGGACTTTGCCAGGAGCTCTTGAATCGGCCAATGAAACCCTGGTGCGTTCTGCCCGAACGACGATAGGATGAGGTGGCGCAGGCCGGGGAGGATCCTCACCAAGGGCGACTGGCCTCCCATGCCTCGGTCGCGAGGACTCGACGATCGCACAGCACGCCCACACAGAGGGTATGTAGCCCACTGCACTCCAACCCAGAGATGGATCGTCGGCTCCAGCGCATCGACGAGATAGAGGACAAAGTCTGATATCTGGACGATGTCCTCCTGGCCGCCAAAAATCACGGCCTGATCGACGATGACCAAGACTTCCACGCTCCCTTCTCCAGGGAGATCATGGAAGTCCCCATCCCGCCAAAGCTCCAGCTGCCATCATTCGCCTCTTACGACAGCACCACCGACCCGGCCGACCACATGCACAGCTTCGAGTCTCACCTGGTGTTCCACCGAGCCTCAGATACTGTGAAATGCCTGGCATTCATCACGACTCTTCGGGAGAACGCCTGAGCCTAGTTCGGGTCCCTTCCGGCTGGGACTATATCCTCCTTCCAATAGCTCGAGAAGCTATTTAAGGAGAACTTCGTTGGCTGCCGAAAGGTTGCCAGATCAGCGGTGACCCTGCTTGCCCTTAAGCAAGGGAAGGAGGAGACGTTGTGGGATTTTGTCTCCCACTTCTACGCAGAGGCACTTCGGATCCCACACCTCGACATCAGCATCACAGCTATGGCGCTTACCCAGGGGACACGGGACCATATCCTCCGATGTGCCCTCGGAGTCGAAGCCCCGACGACCCTCCTTGACTCCTTACCTTAACATAGAAGCATGCTCACTGCGAGGAGAACACTGCGGCCCTAGGCTGTGGGCCAGAATCGACCGGTCCAACCAGAAGAGATCCATCGACTCACCATGGGAAGGGTGGGGCAAACGAGAGCGACGCGATAGAGATCGCCATGATCGCCCTGAAAGAGAGAGGGGTAACTACAACCATTACATGCCCCTGATGGCTCTGCCTGATCAGATCCTAATGGAGATCATAGAGAGATATAAGGAGAGAACAAGATAGAGGTGGAGGGGGGTTAAGAAGATAATAGAAAAAAAAGTTAAAAACTAAACTGTGCGTGTGTGAGTGAGAAGGGAGGCCGAGAGAAGATAAGAGAGCAAGAGCGTGGAGAGCAGTTGTGTGTGCAAAAGAGGATGGAGGTGAGAAGGGCACATAGTGTTGTGAGTAGGAGAGGGAGATAGAGAGAGTAAAGAGAGAGGGTGAGAAGAGAGAGAAAGAGAGAGGGAGAATGGAGATGGAGGGGGGGTCAACTGCGTGTGTGTGTGTGGTGTGATAGTGTGAGATGGAGATCAGTGCAGTGGTGAGTGCAGTGTATGTGCATGAAGAGAGGGAGTGAGAGGTGAGTGGCCGGTGGTCACGAAGGTGGAGTGTGAGTGTGTGCAGAGGGTGCAGTGGAGATGAGGGGGTGCATGCATAAAGAGAGAAAGGCCGGGAGAGAGGGAATGTAGAGAGGGAGAGGGGAAGGGAGAAGTGAAGGAGGGACTGCCGATGGTGTGTGGGAGAGAGAGAGAGAAAGAGCAGCGAGAGGGGGGTGAAGAGCAACACTAGCGGAATGGGAGGTCGGATAAGAGGAACGGTGCCCCTATTCAAAATAGGGGCGCTAGATCTTGAGGGAGAGAGGGGTGAAAAAGAGAAAGGAGAAGAGGGAAAGGGAAAGAAGAGAAGAAGGGGGAGAGGGTGGAGTGGAGAAGAGAAAGGAGAGAGATCAGAGAGGGAAGAGAGGGAGAGGAGAAGCCCTACTGACTATTGTGGGGAGGAGGAAGTGAGAAGAGAGAAGGGGGAGAGGGACAACTACAAAGGGAGGAGGGAGAGAAGTGAGGAGAGGAGAAGAAGAAGGGGAAGGGAAGAGAAAGAGGAAGGGGAAACCCGTGCGAAGGAGAGAAGAAGGATGAGGGGAGAAGGGAAAAAGAGATCAGAGAAGAGAAGGGGGGAGAAGTTCTCGTAGAGAGGGGGGAATTACGGGTTTTATAGGAGCATGGGGTGCTCCCATCGCACTACCAACTACTGTTGCCAGCATGTTAACCCTGCCATCACCGCTTGCTGTGCATGGGAGAGGACTTACTGCCATCATCCGGCTACCTGCTATGCATGGGAGAGGGCCTACTGCCATCTGCCACCATGCATGCACCTTCCCAACCTACCGTCGGTCCTTCCCCATGCTACTGTTCGCCTGTAGCTAGCTTCGTCGTTTTCCTATGGCTACTACCCTACAACTGCTGCACTCACCTGCTGCTACCTCTGCATCTGCCTGCCTGAAGCTATGCTTGCCGACTCCCTAGGCAATCCTACTGGCTCGTTGGCTCCCCATATGATCTTCTGAAGCTAATAGCTACTGCACGTGTATGCCCCTGTGAATGCCTACTGCTTGGAGGCCAACTTGCTATCATGTTCGCCATGCCATCGTTAGCTGCATGCGAGAGAGGTGAAGCCACTGTGCACATGGTTTTAGAAAGATACAAATAATTATATTTCGGCCCCTCCATCATAAGAATTTATCAATCAAGAAAAATTATGCCAATCCCCTTCAACACACAATAAGTTTAGTTTGGATTCTGTTGTGGAGAATAAGTGGGTTTAGTCTTCTTTTGAATAATGATTGTAAATATGACTTTTGAATAGAGATACGTAGAACATTATATATATGATGTAAATTATGTGTATTTGTATTATGAAAATGGTATGGTTGCACTATTGGAATATGTGATGGTTTGGACTTTAACGCCTTGCAAATATCTCGACCCACAACACTCCATCTATCTGCTGTGACGTCCCCGGACACGATACGGGATCGTGGGAAGGGGGGGCACAGGAATACTCTAAGGTTGCTGGGTGTACCCATATGCCTAAAGATGTGAAACTTGTAATGGCCAGGCACCTACGGAGAAGAGAGTTGTGATGCAAGAAAAGGAAAAAAAGAAGAAAAGAGATGAAGAGACAGTTAGCAAAAGAGCAAGCGACAGCGACGAGGATGAATGCGCGTGGACACCCAATGATGAAGACCAACAAGCGCGTACACACCAGCGTAATGTGTATGTCACGGTGAATGATCCATATGAAGCGCAGTTTCGTGAGGCAGTACGTCAGAGTAGGGATGAGGCAAGACATCTCGAGGAGACGAGAGTGCGAAGTCACGAGACGGCAAGGACCGGAGCATCAGGGAGTGGTGGTTCATCTACGACTCGACAACCACGGGACATGTGGAGTTTTTTCACTGGTGACTCGGGTTCACAAAGCAAAAGGACACAATCGATCAACATTGAAGATGTGGAGCCTGGTGCACTATTCTGAGAGCATGGCAAGCAAATGAGGATGGATGATGCATATGGCCAGAAGGGGCCTGAATGGGAACTTGGACAAGCCGTTGCAAAATGGTGGCACCACGCGGGTCTGCCTTTCAATGTGGCCAACAACCATTACTACAAACCAATGTTTCAGGAAGCACAAGTTCCTGGGTTACACATGCAACCACCTGCATCGAGAGAGTTGGCCGACATATATCTTGATGAACAAGTTGCTGAGATCGAGAGTTATGTTGACTCATTCAAACAAAAATGGACAAAGTACAGAGTCACACTAATGTGTGATAAATGGTTAGGTACCACAAAAAGTAGCCTGATCAACTTCCTTGTTTATTGTGACAAATAAGTTTTCTTTTACAGATCAGTGGATACATCAGGCCAAGTCCACAGTCACCAATATATTTTGTTATTGATGGAATAAGTGGTGACCGAGATTGGGGATGAGTACATTGTTCAAGTGGTGACAAACAATGGCTGGAAATATGAGAAGGCTAGGGATGATCTGATGAGGACCAGATGACACTTTTCTAGACCCCCTGTGCAGCACATTGTGTAGATCTGATGCTGATATAGATTGGTCAGCTTCGTGTAGTCAAATCTGTGGTCGAGGTGGCATAAAAAGTCACGAAATATATCTACAACCACACACTTGTACTGGCATGGATGAGAGAGTATTGTGGTGGTGAACTGTTGAGGCCTAGCATCACACGATTTGCCACCAACTACATCGCATTGTAGAGCCTTCTGAAGCACAAGGATGGGTTGAAGCAAATGTTTAGAGGTGAGACCTGGCTGAGTTCCTCTTTTGCTGCTCGAGTGGAGGATGTGAGGGCTGGTCCCTTGCTGGTAGAGGGCTAGCAAGGTCAGAGGGTCTCCCAAAGGGGTATGGCTAGTCCGATTCTAGAGGCCGACTCGGTGCCGAGGGCACGGGTAATCACTCACTCCCACGGTGGTCACTCGGAAGTCCGGGACTTGCGAGATCGAGCACTCTCTCACTGGCCAGCAGAGGAGGGGTGGAGATTCAAGTTCCACATCACAGTTTTCTGGGTGTGCTTAGCGGCCGTCGATAGACCATTTTTGTCCCTTTGCGGTCTATCAGGCGACCGTTTCCCTTATCCTTGCAGTCTTCTCAGGACTATTTTTTGCGTCTGCACCTGGTTTTCTCTCCCGTAGGTGGGTGTGCTTCGCTCGACTTCTTTCCAAGGTGCTTAGTGTAGTTTTGCTGCATTATTTACTTTGGTGGCGATCACTTCTTTCTTCTTTGGGTATTTGTCATCATATTCCATCTCTTTTATTTTCATTGCTTGCTTTTAGTTACTTCACACCCACGGTGTGTGCTTACTTTATTCCTTCCTTTGCTCCACGCCCACGGCATGTGTTTAGTTTCACTTTTACTTTATCTTACACAGTTGAGATGACATGCCCACATGCTTCATGCTTGATGTTGTTGGTTGCTTGAGTTAGCACATATCACTCATCTACACCTCTACATCTCTCTCGCATCACATCACAATATCTACACCCTTGATTTTTTGGCGATCGTAGTGGGACATCTAGTGCCAATCGTGTTGAGTGATTGTTTGTCCTACCCTTCTTTATTTTTCCCAGTTTCCCTTCTATTTTATTCGATTTTCTCATTTTATTTCCTGTTGTTTTCTTCTCTCTAGTTCCCTGGCGGTCTCCTCCCAGCCGTTTGCGGCTTAAAAGCAGTCTAGCGGTAGACCGTCTTATCTCCGTAGCGGTCCACCAGAGATTGTTTCTCAAGTTATAGGTATGCATCACGAGATTGTTATTATTTCTGCATTCTTTGCTAATTTCCATTGTTCCTGGGTGCTACATGGTCTCCTCCTTGGTTGTTGTGCATCTTTATATCATTGTTTGCATATTGTTTGTTAGCTTTTAGGCTAGAAATTGCATGCACTACGATGCACAAAGGATTATTCATCTTCCATATCCTAGTTGCATTCCTACCTTGGTATATGATCCTCTCGCATCCATATTCCTTGGGATCGACTAGGTGACCACATCCGGGACCTCCATAACTCTCCGCGAGTCGTGGATTCTCACACGGACACCGGGCCAGTTATACCTTTGCCACCCTGTGTTTAGGTTGCATAAGTGAGGGAGAGTTTACACCTAGAGTCAACCAAGTCCTCACTATCTTTTCCCCATTAAGAACCTATTGTTGGAGAAAATATTTTATTGAAATCATTAAGGTTCTAAAGGAGAAACAAATAAAAATTTGTGCATCATCATAACTTGGTTGACTTTGGTTGCCTTCTCATCTCTTTTCTTGTTTGCATATTCTGCTTATTGGGATCATTTTGCTTAGCCACTTATTGTTGAATTGTTTGTGTTGTTGTCATTTTTTTTAAGTGCCACAGCATATGAGGTGCTTGGCCTTCTACACCTTCTCCAAGGTCGGTGCACATGAGAGACTTCTTCAGTGAGGTCGATGCACATGAGGAGCTTTCTTCAGTAAGGTCGATGCACATGAGGAGCTTTCTTCAGTAAGGTCGATGCACATGAAGAGCTTCTTTCAGTAAGATCAGTGCACATGAAGAATAAGGTTGACGCACATGAAGAGCTTCCTTTAGTAAGGTCGGTGCACATGAAGAATAAGATCGACGCACATGATCAAGAGCTTCCGTTAGTAAGGTCAGTGCACATGAAGAATAAGATCGACGCACATGAAGAGCTTCTTTTAGTAAGGTCGTTGCACATGGAGAGCTTTGCAGGATTTCTTCACACCTGGACACATCAAGGGATGTCATGAATTTCTGAGCCAATTGGCTAATGACTCATGGTGTGACATTATCAAAACATCATGTACATAACAGCTACTACTACTGCTATTGTTACTGCTGTTATTGGATGCTGCATGCTGCTGGTTGCTGCTGTTGGCTACTGCCGTTAATGTTGATACTACTAGTTGCTGATGTTGCTAGCTATTGATGCTGATGCTACCAGCTGCTGGTTATGCTGCTGTTGTTGTTGTTGTTGTTGCACAATTGTGGCTGCTACGTCGATGCCGTATGTCCATTGCATCAACTCAGTCTTCATGGTCTGCCTTGCTTCATGAATGTCTATCGACTTCATGGGAAATCAGTCGACTGACTTTCATGTCTATCGACTGAGTTGGAACTCAGTATACTGATATTACCTTTGTCAGTTGACTAATTGGCCAACTCCTCGCACCTTGAGCTTAATGATTCCATTCCCTTTACTTGTACTGTTGTTGCTACTGGCTTGCCTTGTTGATGCTGCTTGGTCGTTGTTTGTGTATACTGTTGCTACTGTTGCTGGCCTTGTTGCTGCTACTTGGTGCTCCATGTTCTACTGTACTACTCCTGTGTGACCAAGTAAGTCGACACATCTGTAAAATAGGTCGACTGATGTTCCCAAATTTAGTCATCTGACTTGCATATCTGTCGACTGAGTTGGAAGTTAGTTGAGTGATATTTCCTTTATCAGTTAACTAACTGGCCTGCCTACAAACTCTTCAACATGCTCATTGCTAAGTTGACTTAGCTCTTTTGTCTGATGCCTTGGACTTGTCTCAGTTAGCTTTAAACACAAGGTCTTTAGCCCTTTCTTTAAAGGTTGGTTGAACACCCAGTCGGTCGACCGAACACAAGCGTTGGTCGATCGAAACCTATAACAAATTGTTATCTTTCAATTCTAGAAAGTTTGATCGACCGGACCCTATATGTCGGTCAATCGGCCAACTACCTGAGTTGACCTGATTTCCTTCGTGTGTTGACTCAGCTGCCTATTTGTAAGAAGGTCTATCGACTTGGGCACATATCAGTCGTGAACTCAGTCAACTAATTTTTTCTTGTTTTTGTCAACTCCATTTCTCCTAAGTCAACTTTTAAAGGACTCATTCACTCACATCATGAGAGGAATAAAGATCATTCAAAATGTTATGAATATTAGAGTTTAAAGGCCAAGCTAGTCCGCGTAACCCCCCCCCAAGGGGGTTTAGGCGGACTGGCGCTAAGAGAGAGAGGGGGGGCGGTCCCACCCTATAAAATTATATTTTTGTCCATGTTTCTCCCTAAATTAACTAAGAAGAAAAGGACATTTTGACTGGGAGGTACGTGGAAGTCAAGACTTGTGCACGTTGACCGGAGAGTGAACCCATCGTGCTGTCACTCTGTGCTTCCGCATGTTGATTCATCGAACTAGTACACCACACAAACCGCGTCGTAGGTCCGCAAATGGGATGAACCGGAGCTAGGTGGGGTCGTGGGACCTCCGGGCTGGAGGGAGGGCATGACCCCCAAGGAGGTTCACCCTCCCTGGGGCGCGTGGCTGCCCCTGGGGCGAACTAGCCCCGAGGGAGGTCGTATCCCCGGGGGATGGCCCCCGAGGGTCTTCTGGGTTCGTTCGGGGCTGTCCTTTGATGGACTTTGATCTCTGGGAGGCTGGTACGGGCCCATGGGGGCACCGTTCTTTGGGTTGTCATAGCCGCCCTCAAGGTGTTTGGGTGAATGCCTGACATATCCCAGATTGTCGAACAGCTTGAGTAGGTGGCTGAGGGGCCGCACGGCGGGCCTTGGGTTGATGACGGGAGCTCGTGGGAGCTAAGGGGAGGCACTTTGTGGCTGTGAGTCATGCCTCGGGCTGTGTGTCATATTGTTCGGTGGGTTGACAGGGTAGCTTCAGGTTGGCCCGAATGCTAGAATTAGATGGCTCATCGCCACGTGTCTGAGTGTCGGGGTCGACCTTGACTTGTCGGGGAGTCGTTGTAGGACCCAACTGAGGGGCTGGAACCACGGGGTGGCCCGTGGTTTGGGGTAGATGGGCTGGAACATATGCGCCCACAAGGTGTTCGACGGAATGCCGACCATACCCGTGTGAGCCGTATATGCGTACGGCGGACCTCCAAAGCCTGTGGTTGACTTACTCAGGTCTCCCTTTGACCTTGGAGGGTTGAAAGACAGGCTTCTGGGTGGGCCCTTGGCCCTTTTTGCTGAGTGCCATGTGGCGTGGCTTGACGTCGGGGCACCCCCAGGTTGGCCCGGGCGGTAATGCAGGATACGGGCAAGGCCCATCTGTGAGTGGCTGGAGTTGACTCTGGGGAGTTGCTTGTGTCGCCGTGCATCAAGGCAAGCCAGTCTGGGCCCCTGTAGGGACCCATGGGATTGTAGGGAGGGCTGGATAGCCCATGCTTGGAAGGTGTTCGTTGAAATGCCCGAACCCTTATTTCTTGTGATTTTGTCGAGAAATAGTCCAGGTACAACAGTGCACATGTTGAATCGTTGGATAGGCCATTAGGTTGGAAGGGTTGGGGGACGATAGTTCTATCTTGCACGTTGTGGTTGCAGATGGTGTCCTGACCCTGGTTCGTCTGGTCTAGCAATACTATTCTTGAGTATCTTCCTATTTTACTTTTCTTTGCATTCATTTTGATGATTTTTTTTTCTTTAGCCCAGCATACATGATGTGACACAAGCTAGGACCTACTAGCAAGCACAATAGCGAACCGAAACGGGCCGTATTTGGCGGCCGACTCACCTATGGTGGCCGGTAAAACCTCGGCTCTACAGTTACTCCTACTGTACCAAAAACACGACCCGGTCTCCCGTCGAGGGACAATCAAGTCACGCACCACCCTAGCCACGCTACTAGGAAAACGTCACGATGCCTCAGTCGCGAAAACTTGCCCTCACAGAAGGGCCCAAGTTGAAACCACACGGCCAGGAACACAGTCACGACCTCACCGTCGTGAACTCAACGCTATCTAGGGAAAGCCCTCGGTGACGCTCATTGGAAATCCCAGACCTTGACTACAAAAATGCTCTCGAAAATAGCACCTAAAATATTGTCTCGTAAATGAGAAACGAAAATTTGAGACACGACAACTCACGTCACGTGACGGGAGTACCACCCACTAGAAGAACGACTAGATGCGTCCTCTGACATCTTACAACGCGTCACAAGTGTCTAGCTACAACACCCTGGGTGCGAGACTCAGACACGCACAGTAACCAGGAGTACTACAAAATAAGGACTAGCTGAGGTCGCGCTCGTCAGCGTGGGTCTGAAGCCTCAGCCTCATGTGCACACTCAGACCATACGTCCTAGGTCTATCCTCTAGCTGGTAATTCCCCCACCAGCCTAGACTCGGTGGTACACGGGGGCCCTATGATAACCAGCCTACTCACCGTTTAACTCGGGTCACGCTCTCCACCACTCCCAAGTGGGTCCGTACGCACGTGCGCAGGAAAGCTACGACTAGTGGGAGTTCACTGAACGTCAACATTGAAAACCATGCACACACCCATTGCGAGTAACATAAAGTAACATGTGACCCGAGGCCACCAGACTCTGGACAGCCCACTAGACCTACTAAACTCAACGGTCCTTGAGTCACGAAACTCGGGGTCAAGACTGTTACACATGACAATACTGAGCCATCAATCTGGCCTAGTCCCTAGGTCTGAAACCACGGTATCACAGAACCCATGAACACCTCAAAACACTGTCACGAAACCTCTAGGGTGTCCGAGACACTCACGAGACCGAAAGTCGACCACTGTGTCACAACCGGGTCGACTGGAGTCCAACACAACACTCAAACGATCATAGGACAACCCACTATATCTATATCTCTTGGCAACCTCCTCCACCAAAAGCCCGGTGTTAGTCCGAGACAATGAAGGCACCCAAAGGCCGGTATACTACGTTAGCAAGGTGCTTCTAGAGGCCAAAAGAAGGTACCCCACAATCGAGAAACTCGTGCTAGTGTTGGTAACCTCGGCCAAGCATCTCTGACCCTACTTCCAAGGACACTCCATCGTGGTGCTAACAAGTAAGCCCCTGATGAAGATCCTAGCTCATCCCGAAGCTTTAGGTCACCTCGTCAAGTAGGCCATACTCCTCGGGGCCTACGACATCTCCTACCGACCCCGCACTACCATCAAGGGATAGGCCCTTGCGGACTTCATCGTAGAGAGCACTGCCCCCGCCGAAGAGGAACCCCTACTGGCGACGTGCCCCGCCTAGGACATCTTCATCGACAGATCCTCCAACGTGATTGGATACGGGGCCAGCATCCTCCTCCGATCCCCCGAAGGAGTAGAGCCTTGGGCGACAGCATCTTCCTCCAGTCATTGTCAGCCGCGGTGGCTGCCTTGGTGCTTCCCACGCGGGCTCGGACCTTGGCGCCTCCAGCTTGCATCTTTTGGCTGCTGCTGTCCCGGGTTCGAAGGAAGAGTTCCCGCCGCTCCTCGGCGCGGGGCTCCCTCCTTCCGCCACGGTGCCGCGGGATGGCTCCACAGCGGCCCTCCCTCCTTCGAAGTCGCTGGACGCTGCAACGCCCTCCTCCTCCGACGGGGTCCCGTGTGCAGAGCTGGGCGCCGGCCTCCTTCCGTCTTCGACGCCGTCTGCGACCGCGCCCTGCTCCGCCGCCCCCCCCTCCGTCCTCGCCAGTGGCCTGGCGCCTCCCGCCGGTGCTCCGGTTATCTCCTTCCCCGCCCACTGCCCAAAGATCGACTGCCACGTCTTTTCCCAGCCGCTCACGGTACCTCCTTCGAATGCATCTCACCCGTTGATCCCCCACCTACCACTGTCGCAACCTTCGCCTGGCGGCCACGTACACCTCCAATCAACCAATCCCGCACCGTTGACCGGCCTCTCATGTGACGGGACTTCGACCACTTCCGATCCCCTATTTTTCTCCCACCCAGCCCGAGCTCCGACAGCCCCTGTTTCCACTTCTCATCTCCTTGGCTCGGACGCCCTGCCGGTGCCCTTCGATCCGCCAGCGGCTTCCGTGGTGGCTTCCGGGCGGCCCGTGGGAAGCTCTGCTCGCGCTGCTGCCGGCGAGGGAACCCGCACCGGTCTACCGACGTTCGGCCCGTGCCTTGCTGCTTACGGCGTGCCTCCCTCTTCGCCTGCCCTGCCTCCGGCCGCCGTGCCACCGGCGTGCGCGGCGATACCGTCTTCATCTCTTGACGTCGCCCCTGCCGGAGACGGTGTTCGCGCCTGTGCTTAGGTTCTGCCGCCGCCGGCACCGCGCTTCACCTCTCATGGCGCGGCTTCCAACTCTCCTGCTCCGACTCCGACCGGCGTGCCTCCGGCGTCCCATGCGCCACCGCTCCTAGCCTCCGATGTCGAAGCGTGCCAGGCGTCACTGGCGGTCGACCTCAGCGCGACCCTCCCATCCATTCCTCGACACGTTTTTGGTTCACCCAGCACGCAAGCGATCGCGGCAGATCTTGGTGGGTCTTCGCGCGTTGACTCCCCATCTCAACCATCGGTTGTCCCTTGTCTGGGCCCCACCGGCTACCACTTGGATGGGACCTTGGGCGAAAACGGTGCTCTGTTTTCGCCCAAAGCCCCCCCTGTTTCAAACCTTCCAGCGGTTGGGCGGCCGACGACGTTCCCCCGCACGGCTGATGAAGGGCCGATCGTTGGGCGCCTCCGCCCCCTCCCTGCTCGTCTTCCCGCGGCTCCGCCGGTGACGTCCACCCCCCCGCCAGCTCCCGGCAGGGCCGACGAAGGAAACCCCATTGCTCGCGTTCCATCTCACGCTGCTCGTCCCTCCGCGGGGACTTCGGCGGTGTCTCCTTGGCTTGCCCCGCGGCGTCCTGCCTGCTCCCTCGCCCCGCATGGCGACCCCCCTGGCCCTTCCTTCGCCCAAGTCCTCCAGCAAGTCCCAAGAAGCGAGACCCATCGCTCCAACTCGGACCCCGAATTGGTCGGCTGTGCTGAAGAAACCCAGGCACTAGGCACTGGGGAACTGGCACTACCTCCAGTAGTCTCCAGAAAAACTCAAGAAGCCGCAAAGAACGACCCGGTGCAGGCTATCCCTGGCTACCAAAATCGCCCGCTCTAGTCGGCGACGCACTCCAGGAACCCGTGAGTCTCCCTCCTCCATGCCGGGTGGGACGTAGCTTTGGATGAACTCGAAAAGGTGGCGGTCCAGGGGGAACTCCACTGAATAGCCTCCATTGTGATCATAGGTGTACAGCCCACCTGCCTCTGAAATCTGGGTCAACTCTACAGCCCCAACTCCGCTCGCCCCCTTGCCAACGGGGCCCTCAGCTACCACTGTGTGCCCGGAGTCAAGCTGGTCCACACCAGCTACAGTGATGACTGGTGGGTCTAGAGGAGGCATGGACCACTCAGTCCTCCGCACCCAGTAGTCTTCTTCTCTGGACCCACTCGTCTCTGCCAAATCGTGCCATAGCTGCAAGACAAAGCACGAAGATGATCAGCACACCAGAAAGTCAACATATACAATGCAACAAAATGAAGGCACATGAAGTGTCAAAATACAACTACAACAACCCAGAATGAGGGGTTCACGGGCTGTACGCCCTCGTCTCCACCTCTGACACACGCCCCGTGGGGGGCATTTGTTGTACCCAGACAATTCCCTAGCAAAAATGCCAAGGAATAAGGGTTCAGAAATTTCCCCGAACATCTTTAAGGCATGGGCTACTTAGCCTTTCCTACAACTCAGTGGGCCCAACCAAGGGCCCAAACCAGCTAGTCATGACACACAACGACACCATTAATTGATTGGGATCACTCTCGATCACTCAGTTGCGGGCTTTTCCCGCGCTCTACAATGCCACCCGGGCCAACCTAGGGGCACCCCGACTATAAGCCATGCCATGTGGCACCCAGCAATATGGCCGGGGCCTACCCCAAGACGCCTTCTTCCAACTCCCCAAGGTCAAAGGGAGACCTAACTAAGTCGAACACAGGCTTTGAAGGCCCACAGTGCTCATATACGGCTCACACGCGTGTGTTGAGCATTTCCCCGAACACCTTGTAGGTGTATATATTCCAGCCTTTCTACACCAAACCACAGGCCGGCCCACGGCTCCAACATACCAACCAGGTTCCACAACAACCCTCCAGTAAGTCAGGGCCACCCCCGACCCTCAGACACGTGGCGATGAGCCACTTATCTTTAGCTCTCGGGCCAACCCGAGGCTACCCTGCCAACCCGCCGTGCAACATGGCACATACCACAAGGCCAGGCCCATATACCTAGAACGCCTTTTATCAACTCCCACGAGCTCATACCCTCAGCCCCGGGCCAAATCTGAGGCCCACCAGTCACCTAGTCGAGCCGTTTGACAACTCGAGGTGTGTTGGACATATACCCGAACACCTTGTGAGCCGTAACTAAGACTTGATAACAACAGCCCCCATGGGATAGTCCCTGTAAGTCCTGTGTCCTTAGCGGATCCTTAGTGGTTCGGATCTACCACTCCAGAACTCTATTTTTGATGAAACCAGCAGCCAACACCTCATAATTGGACCAAGGTCTTGACTGATTTTTCTGGAATTCACAGGTTGTCGGTGCAAGTCAGGGAAGAGCCACGAACAGGGTCTCTGCTTCCTGGTTCTATCTGCTATAGAGCCACAGCAGCAGGAATTTGAGGCCGCCACGACCACTCCTGGACTCAGAATCGAGCGTGGCAGGATGCGTTGGAACCTTTGACAAGTCACCGTCGAAACGTGACCCACAGGGGTGCCAGCCGATGTCGGAGTAGGCCGGAGCAGTTTGGCGAGTGACACGGTGTCTGCTCAGTCCCAGAGGGGATAGAATAGCGTACTATGAGGAGAAAATTAAGAAGTTGTTGCTCCGTTCGCTGAATGGAGTCCCACTTCTTGGAGAAGGAAGAAGACTCATCGTAGAAGGTCCCAGACAAGCCCTACCTTCAAATCTTTTGGTGGCGAAACATGGTAGCCTCTGCAAGTCATATCTAGTTGACAGTCAGGATGCAGTTGCGCAGTCGAGGGAGATCACCTGCCTCGGAAAGCCACGAACTCAGAATGAGATGAGATGACCACCGTTGCGAAGAAGACCTGAAGATGCTTCCAACGGTATCACTTGGGCCTCCTGAGACACCTGGATGAAGTCACAGTTACCTCTGCAAACCACTAGTACACTGCTACCTGTGAACTGGGAAATGCAGGTTGAAGATGATGGGGGGAAAATGGGGTTTATGGTAGGGGAAAGGGGGTGGATGAGTGTGTGGGAGACCCCTGGCTGTGAGGGGATCTGGGAGGGGGTGTTACAAGGTGTTCCCTTACGATTGCTGAGATGGACCAGCTTCAGTACCTCTTACTCCTCGACCTCGCTCCGCACTCCCACAAGGAGGATGCGTGGGGTAGAGAGAGGTCCTTCTCTGTTAGGTTCACTTACACCTTCATCTCTGCCCGAGGGGTGTGCCACAGCCTTGCCCTGTAGATCTAGAGGCCGAGGAGTTTGCTGAAGGTGAAGCTTCTTACTTGGAGGATTTTCCATGGGAGACTTTCCACTCGACACAGGCTGCTTCAGTTCCTCCCGGGTATACAGTTGACCTATTGTTTGTGCGGTCAGGAGGACGAGACCCTGGGCCACCTAGTTGTAGGGTGCTCCTTTTCGCGGGAGGTTTGGAAAGGGTTGGCTATAAGAGCCCGTTGTTCACTTGGCCTCTAGGGAGAGGTGCAACATTTCATCCGGTCTTGGGGCAGGAGGTGGCCCCTTAGAGGAGACGGGATCGTGTGGTAGCTGTTCCTACATGCCACTCTATGATTCTTGTGTGGTGAAAGGAATAGTAGATTCTTTAGAAGAGAAGCTAGAGCTGAGGACTCTCTTGTATTTTTCATTTGTCATAGAGTGAGGGAATGGGTGGAGTTGTTCTGTGATGTTAATTCTCTCAACTCCCCTCCTTTTGTTTTGCTAGTGGATTAGCGTGGTCCTCACCACCTTGGTGTGACTTTTTGTATAAGTATTTTTTGAGAGCTTATTGACCATACTTGTACATTCCTTATCTTTTTTACTACCTTGCTTGAAGATCTGTTACTTCTTGACTCGTGGATCAAATCCAGAGTCACTGTGCTCATTGGAGCAAAATTCTGATTGTCTTTTATTTTCTTATCTTTTTCATTTATTTTTGTCAACTTGTTTGTGTGTTCCCTGATTCTCTGGAATGAGATTGGGAGCCCCACTAGTGTAGAGGAAGAGAGGTCTGTGACCTCTGGGTGGCTAGTGACGAGGTGTCACTTGTGTCTTCCCTCCTGGTTTGGAGGAAGAGAGGCTTCGGTCTCTGGTTTTCCTTCGGTTTGGAGGAAGGGAGGAACGGTCCTCCGGGTTTCAAGTGACTGTGTCACTTGGGTTTACCTCCGGCGTTGAGGAAGAGAGACTTCGGTTTCTGGTCTGCTAGTGACGGGGTGTCACTAGTGTTCCCTCAGGGCAGGAGGAAGAGAGGAGTCTGTTCCTCTGGTCAAGCTGTAAGGTAGCAGTTGTTGGCAAGCTGTGGTGCCCAGCGAACGCAAGCTGTGAGGCGCAGCAGTGAAGCCACACTCTGTTTGAGTGTGGGGTGGACGTAGGTCTGGAGGACCGAACCACCTAAAAGTTCCTCATGCTATGGTTTGTTTGCTTAATCAATTCACTAGAGGCATGCATAGGATGATCTATTGTGTGTCCAGCTAATATCTTGAGTTGCTTGCTCTCTATCTGACTCTGGTTTCAAAAGGTCCTAACTAATTTGATGATGCCTCTTCACGTCCATTGAGCGTACTGATTGTATGCTCAGTGCTTGAGTGAGGTCATCCACGTTCTTCAGTCACGTTGGAGTCTATGTTGTTCTAATTCCGCATTTCTAAGTGTTAGAGCTTTTAATTGGGTGAAAATTTTATAAGGGATTCATTCACCCCCCCTCTGAATCCATCGCACCTATCTCATCAAGCAGTGGAAGGCCGAGCGTGAGGAGCTCGAGGGCCGAGTTCGAGAGGTCGAGCGGCAGCGGGCGGGGCCCAAGGGCGCGCGGGCCATAGCTGAGAAGAGATTGTTCGAGGCAGGGCGAAGAGCAGCCAAGCTTGAGAGAAAGGCGAAGCTTTCCGGGGTGGAGGTGCTTGAGCAATACAACTGCTCGGAGGGTTACCAAGCAGCTTTCCAGAAGGCCACCTTCTCTTACTATGAGTCAGGCTACCGTCGGGGCCTGCGGAAGGGGTTCTCGCAAGACTTCCATCAGGCTGTCCTGGGGGCTCAAGGCCAAGTGCTTATGGACCTCGTGTTCCCTTTCGGGTAGCATTATGACTCGGATTTCGATTCTACCGATTCTTCCTCCCTGTCGTTGAGTGAAGGGGGAGGCCAGGACACCTCCATTTTGTCTGAGTGATCGCCAACATCGGCGGCCTTGGGAGGGCACGCGGTCGAGACAGTTCCCACGCAAGTGGGGTCAGTGCCCGGACCGACAGTCACTGAGGGTGCTAGGGGCGGGTCGCTTGGTGTCAAGGATCCTTCATCAGTC
Organism: Amorphophallus titanum; assembly: GCA_024336825.1. Lineage (NCBI taxonomy): Eukaryota > Viridiplantae > Streptophyta > Magnoliopsida > Alismatales > Araceae > Amorphophallus > Amorphophallus titanum. Next base: position 2,405,684 of record JANBPO010003616.1, on the reverse strand, counting down.
GAGCTTCGCGATGGGCCGGAGGCTTGATGTATTGGCTTTTCTCTTTCTTTTCTTTCATGTGTCCATGAAAAAGTTTCCTTGTATATATGATGACGGTTGTCTGGATTTATCCCGGGTTATTCTTTCTTCCACGTAGTGGAACGTGTCAGACTGAGCCAACACACTGGCTGCGGAGCCTATGTATATGTATACCGTATATTTCTGGTTACAACACCTGGACTTACAAAGAAATGCCCGGACTCGACCCTTCTGTAGTTGAACACGAGCTAGTAATACTTCCAACAGTCAAGCCAATCAAGCAAGCTCAAAGACGTATGCGCCATGAGCTGGAGCTGAAAGTCAATGCTGAGGTTGACAAGATGCTCGACGTAGATTTCATAAAGCTTTGCATATATCCTGTGTGGCTCGCTAATATAGTCCCCGTCAAGAAGAAGAACGGTCAAGTCTGAGTCTGCATCGACTTCAGGGATTTGAATAAGGCATGCCCAAAGGACGACTTCTCTGTTCCAATCACCGAGACAATGGTTGATATGACCACTGGTCACGAAACCTTGTCCTTCATGGATGGGTCATCGGGCTACAATCAAATCCGCATGGCCGTCAAAGACAAAAATCATGCGGCCTTCCGATCTCCTAAGGAGATCTTCAATTACAAAAGGATGACGTTTGGTCTGAAGAATGCCGGCGCAACCTACCAAAGGGCCATGACCAAGATCTTCGGCGAGATGCTACATGACATTGTCGAATGCTACGTCAATGACTTGGTCGTCAAGACAAAGAGGCGGGAAGATTACCTGGCCGATCTGCGTCGAGTCTTCGAAAGGCTTCGACAGTACCAGCTCAAGATGAACCCAATGAAGAGCGCCTTCGCGTCTCCAGTGGCAAGTTCCTTGGCTTCATCGTTAGATATCGGGGCATAGAAATCGACCTCGACAAAATCAAGGCCATCAGAGCACTGCCTCCGCCCAAGAACTTGACAGAGCTCAGATCTCGTCAAGGAAGACTCGCCTATATTAGGCGGTTTATTTCTAATCTCTCGGGGAGATGCCTACCTTTCGGCAAATTGATGAAAAAAGAAGCACCCTTCATATGGGATGAAAATTGTCAGAAGGTCTTCGAGCAAATCAAGAAATACCTGCTGACTCCTCCAGTCCTAGGGGCGCCTGTCAAAGGGAAGCCCCTTATTCTATACATTGCCGCCATGGACACCTCTTTGGGGGCGCTTCTAGCCCAGATCAATGAAGAGGGCAAGGAGCAACTGTTGTACTACGTCAGCCGGAAACTGATCGGGCCTGAACACCGCTATGCACCCATGGAAAAGGTGTGCCTAGCTTTGGTGTTTGCCATCAAGAAGCTAAGGCACTACCTTCTAGCTCACAGAGTGGACCTCATCTCAAAATGCGATCCACTAAAATTTTTGCTCAGCCAGCCCGTCCTCTCTGACAGACTCGGTAAGTGGGCACTCATCCTCATGGAGTTTGACATCACCTTTGTCCCACGCAAGGCGATCAAGGTACAAGGAATGGCGGAGTTCTTAGCAGCGCACCCTGTGCCAGAAGACTTGTCACTCAACTTCAAGCTACCCGATGAAGAGATGCTGGTGCCTTCTCAAGAAACTGGGGAGCATTCCGAAAATGTCCCACCACAGATGGAACCGGGTGTACTCACCCTTAATGTTTCTTTTCTAAAAGAACATTGGATGTGTTTTCAATTATTTTTCCTATGCGAAATAATAATAAAATACGAAAATAAATTCCGCGTCCAACAATCACCCAGACTCCTATTAGCTATCTCAGTCTGCCTATCAGTCTGGGGGTGATAAGTTGTGGAGAACTTGAGCTTCGTGCCCATATGGTGCCATAGGGTCTTCCAAAAATAGCTCACCAATCGTACATCCTTGTTGGAGACAATAGTCTTAGGTAGTCCATGCAGACGGACAATCTCAGCTAGAAAGAGACGGGTTACTTCAACGCATCGGATGTCCTGGCGTAGGGGAGAAAGTGAGCTATTTTGGAGAACCTATAGACAACCACGATGATAGAATCGTGCTGGTGGATCGTACGTGGCAACCTTAGAACAAAATCCATACTAACATCCTTTCATGGATGATCTAGCACAGGGAGGAGAACATACAGACCAATGTTCTGCTTTTGTTGCTTAGCCATAGCGCAGGTGCGGCACTGTCACAATGCGGGCCACATCGCATTTCAAGCTAGGCCAAAAGAACTAGTACTCAACCAACTCGATGGTCTTGTTCCGGCCAAAGTGGCCGATGAGACCTTATGCATGAACCTCTCGTATGGACAGAGATCTGCGGAACACATAACCTATCCCCATGAAAAGATGACGTTAATCACTGTACTCTCGAGAGGGTCCTGATTAGAGTGTCGCATGGATAGGACCAAAATCTGGGCAATCGAGGTACTCCTCTCAAAGTCTCTCAAACCCCGTGACCTTCGTGTGGACGACAAATAAGAGGGAGGATTGACGACTCAATGCGTTTGTCATATAGTTCTCCACACCCGCCCGATGCCTAAGGATGGATGTATAGGTCTGAAGATACTCTACCCATCGATTGTGTCGGGGGTTGACCTTTTTCTGGGCATGGAGAAATCTGAGGGCCTTATGATCCAAATATAGTACAAACTCTTGCGTTAGTAGATAGTGTCTCCAATGCCTCAAAGCCTGCACTATCACATAAATCTCTTTAACATAGGTGGAGTACTCCAGCTTTACATCATTCAATTTCTCGCTGAAGAATGCAATTAGGTGGCCCTCCTGACTCAACACTACACCTATGTCGGCATCAGAAGCATCACACGAGACCTCACACACTTTCGAAAAATCAGACAATCGAAATACAGGTGCCTGAGTCATCAGCTCCTTGATGTCACGAAAGGTCGAAGTAGCGGCCTTCATCCAAACAAAGGCTCCCTTTCAAATATAGTTTGTGATCGGAGCCATAACAGTGCTGAACTTGCGTATGAATCGACGGTAGAAGGTAGCCAAGCCAAGGAAGTTGCACACATCATGGATGATCTACGGCTCTGGCCACTCTACGATCGACCTAACCTTCTCTGGGTCAGCGGAGACACCCTCATTGGAAATAATGAACTCTAAGAATGTAACATGATCAGTCATGGAGGCACATTTCTTGAGTTTGCGATATAAGCTCTCACGACGAAGGGTGAGACACACCTAGCGCAGGTGGTCCACATGACCGCCCTAGTGGGACTGTAGATACCGAAGAGATTTTGAGATTTGCAAACAAAGGGAAGTTCTCCATTCTGAAATAAAGAGTTTATAAAAAGGAGACCTGCCACCTTGGCAGAAACAGAGGGAAACATAAAAATAAGCAAGTAGGGGCGCCCTTCTAAGGGTATATCCCGGGTACATCATCACGTGCCCCAGTCTCATCGGGCACACGTGCATCAGCAGCTCTGGCAGGAGGCGAGTCCTCGTCCAAGTCCACCACTTGGCCTCCCGCCGCTGAGGTGTCCGCAGGTGCTCGCTTGTTAGTGTTAGGCACCAGCGCCAGCTCCTCGGCTCCAGCACCATCAGGCTCCCCCTCACCGTTGTCGACCTCCGGGCCATAAGGTGATAAGGGGGGAAGAAGAGGTGGAGCCACACGGCCAAAGCTCGCCTCGGTGGCCTTCACAGTAGTGCTCTAGCCCTCCCGGAAGCCACGGTCGCGAGCCAACCCGTAGAACTCCAGGGCCACTTCCGTCAGCTCACCCCGGTAGGCCAAAGAAGAGCAGAAGTGCTCCACCGCTTCCTCACCCACAGTCGACATCGAGGAATGTAGCGCGACTAACTCTACCTTGACTTCTCGAGCATGGGTCTCCATGGCTCGGACCTCCGCCCTAAGCTTGGTCGCTCGCTCCTTGACTACGTCAGCTTGTGCCCAGAAGGAGTCCCGATCACGCTCCATGCCGGCAAGGGTCAGTCCTTGCTGGACGGACTATTTGTGGAGCTCAGCTTTGGCTGCCTCGGATCCCTTCAAGCGCTCCTCGAGCCCCGCCTGAAGAGCCTGGCTAGACTCCAGCATCCGAGCAAGGCCCTGGAAGTGATGCCTCCACAAATTGAAGGCATTGACGACTAGACAAGCGCTCCTCGAAGCCACTGTCATCAACTCCTTCTTGGCCCCAGGGCCGAACTCGTTGGTCTACTCGTACCATTGCACACTCCTCCCCATGAGATCGACGATCGTCGCGATCCCAGCCAGCCCAGAAGTCAAGTCCTTGGGAGAAGAAGATTGGCCGCGCTGAGGAGACACCGATGGAGAGGGTGCATTAGCGTCCTCCGCCACGGGGGCCTTGCCCTTATCTTGCGACCGCGCCATAGGGACTAATGCAGAAGTGGCAACCACCAACTCCCCAGCCAACAGCGGCGGCGGAGCCTCAGAAGAGGGTGGCTCAGATGGTAGAGGAGGCGGGACACGACTTCGAGCAGAGGTAGAAGTCCTCACTCTCTTCCTCGCCCGACGCAGGGTGTCCAGCGCTGCCAAATCGTCATCAGTCAGGATGGTGCGAATACCTCCGGCCATGTCGGATTCCTCACTAGCCATACTAGCAACTCCTTCAGGGGAGCCCCTCTGAGGACTGAGTCCCCCACTCGCCGCAGATCCCCTCTAAGGGCTAGGTCCTCTACTCGTCATCGATGCCATCGACGAATGCACTAGAGGGATGCCGACCGGGACCGAGTACTGTAGCCTCCCTGGGGCAAACGTAACCTCGGCCTGGGGGGCGATGATCAACACATGGCTGGTCCCCAAAGCAACGTAGTCAACGGGACAAGGAGCACACTGCGGTAGGTTCATCCAGACCTAGTTTAAAGACTCCCCCATTCACTCCCTTTTTGAGGCCCAGAAGCCCAAGCCCACTAGGAAATCCCAGGGCCTAGTTACCAAGGGAGTTCAAACGAATGAGCAGGTGCAGGCTATCCACTTCCCCAACCAACCCGCTCCACCTCGCTCCCAGCAACCTCCCCACAACCCCCAGTTCACCGCTCCACCCACTGCCCAGCCATCATTCCTCACTCCTCAGTAGCCACAGCCGCCACAACAGCCACAACAGCCACCACAGTGCCATAATGTCCCTCCACCAAATGGCTATGCACCTGCTCGCCCAGGTCCTAAGAGAGCTCATTACCATCCCCTACCAGAAACTCTTCCAGACATCTTTTTAGCCCTTTTGTACACTGGTGATCTCTAGCTTCCCTCGAAACACCCAAATTGGAATCTGACTACTGACTAGTCTAGATACTGCATATTCCATCGACAGCCCAGGCACACGATTAAGAAGTGTTACCAGTTCCATGATTTTGTTTATGATTTGCACGAGGGGCAGCACATCGACTGGGTAGAAATACATAGATTGATTACAGAGATTAAAGAAAGAAGAAGACAGGCGCCGAGGCCGCAGTAGCCGGCGCCGCAGCAGTAGCAGCCACAACAACCCCAACCTCAGCAGTAGCAGTAGCCTGCACAAGACTTAGGGATTCATCAGAATTTGATGCTGAACCACCCGCCCGCTCCACAACCTCAGTCGTCGGCACCGGTTCAAGTGAGTATTGTTCACCGCCCAGCCCCCAACGTTCGGTGGACTTATGATGATGAGACTCACGCTCACCTTTTGGCCCTCCACCACACCTACAACACCCCCCTATCACCTTCTACTCCCACCATCATTCGACCCACCGTCATACCCTCCACCACACCTGCCATACCTTCCAGACCCTTCATTGTACCTATCGCATTACCCACCGCTTCACCCATCCTCATGCCAGCGCCCGCCACACCCCCCGTTACCACTCCTTCACCTAACCCGTCACCCATTATCCTCCCACCAGGGGCCATTAGGCCCACCTCCACCATCATCACCCCCACTTATACACCCCTCATTCACCCCCTCGGGCCCATCAAGTCACCCATTGTGAGTCCGTCTGATGCCATGCCGGCACAAAACCTTGCCCTTCGGTGTGGGCATCTATTCCAGAGAAGTTATCGCACTACTGGTCCACCTGCACCCAACCCTCAAGTTCTGTCATCAATAGTTGAACTAGAAGAGGCAGACCCATTACCTGGCACGCGATATGATTTGTTACAGCATTTGGACCGAATGCCAGCCAAGATTTTAGTTTTGGAGTTGATTAAGCTATCCGCGCTGCACCAAGATGCTTTAAAGACTTTTCTTTAAAAGGTCATGATCAGTGAGGACATGACAGTGGACAACCTTCCATTGGCCCTAGCAACGCTCACGAAAGGGCCGGCCATTACATTCTTTGAGACTGAATTGGCACCCCTAGAGGCACACCAAATGCCGCTCTGCATCTCCATCACCTTGAATAAGGTGGCTATAGATGTGGCTTTGGTTGACACCGGGTACTGTACTAGGAATAGGAGATTCGGCTATTGACCTTGCCCTCTTTGGGGCTCATATACTTGTATTAATATAGTCTGTGATATGCCATGGGAGAGGCTCAAGCCTTCCAATTCTTACTCCTCTCTCTATTTTGTAACACGGTGTCAGCAATCTGATACAGTTTGATCTCCTCTGGTGTGCTCTATCCGTGCGCGCAGCCACTCGAGTTTGCCGCCACTCACCCTCGTGGTCATCCTCTCAGCCTGTTGCTTGCATCCATAACTTGCAATGGCTGTGGACATTGTGCATGTTGCTTTTCGCTGGTAATGCTTGTCACCTTAGGGATCATCACCTCCGTGCTCGCCGCCGCCGTTCGCCATTGACGACATCCGCCGCCCACTACACCGTGGACTATCCACCCTCTTTGGCTGCCTCCTCCGTCTGTCCACTGTGTTTCTTGCCCACTCCTGCTTAGGCGGCTAGGCATCCAAACCACGTGGGCCGCCCTAAGAAGAGGGATCCAGCCCCCACACTTTCAGTTTAAGTTAACTGGATCTGAACCCTAGAGAAGTTAGATCCTTCAACTCAAACCCCCTATGTGAACCAGCCAGTTCACATCCTCTTCCATCTTTCCTTCACATCAATGGGCCGTTGGTCCATTGGTCCATTGGTTCTCTCTCCTGTTCGACGGTCTATTGTGCACGTCTCTACAACTACGACTCCTCCATTTGGGAGTTTTGCGACGCTCCAATTGCATCCATGTGGTCCATTTCATCATTCAACGTCATTTTTAGGAACTTTCTCCCATCGTCACCATGTCATTCATGCCTGATATTCTCAAGATGAATATTCAGTTGATCGAGGTCAATAACTATAGTCTGTGCTACTACTTTGCACTCCAACCTACATACTACAAAGCTATGGAGGTTATGTTGATGGATCATAATTCTAAACACTATCGTGCCCTCTAGTTTTGTTCTTGTGTTTGATTCCTCCTCTGGCATTGTCGAAGACAATCATGTGACTTTTGGTGTTAGTGTCGTTTCAGCTGCACCCACTCTCCAAGCTTAGAAGGATATTGATCAAAGTCATGATGCGATATCTTTTTCGCTCGGTTGATCCTTCCATCCATCTAGACATATCGGGGGTGACTGCTTCTCACATGCAATGGCTCTATCTAGCCAAACGCCATGTTTAGGCTAGTGGTGCTCACAAATATCAATTGCACTGTGAGCTCTTTAGTTTTCATCAAGGTGAGGTCTCTATTCAGCATTTTTTTACTCAGCTTTGCCACATCTAGTTCGAATCGAATGTTATGCATGCTGAGTTTCTCATTGTTAGCACCACACAATGTAGGATCATCAATAGCTCTATCATCTTTTAATGCACTTTTGACCTAAGTTTTGAGGCACTTAGAGCACAACTTATTCATCGCTCCCCGTTGCTTACTTTGGATGATGTTTGTAATGACCCAGAATTTGGATACCGAAAAATATCCGATACTATTCGAACCTGTCCCGTCACCTACAAGTTGGAAGGCTCGGAAGGGTTAATTTAGGTGTTGTGGAGGTATATTAAAAATTAAAATAAGCGCCATCTACCCATTCTGCTACATCACCTACATATGACCTACAACTTGCAAAATTCTCCCATGCCTCCATACAGTGAATTTGAGTTTGATATTGGATGGAGACATGCTTCATCCAGTCCCCTTCGTAACGAGCCTGGTCTTGCCCTCATCCGCCATCGGATCAGGCCAGGGTGAGTGTTCTCCCCCAATTGCGCAGATCTACTTCCCCAGTGTGATATAGGTGTGGTTAGCGGGTTGGCTCACCCCCTTTCCCATCTCAGTTTGATCTCAAATGTTGTCTATACCTTCCCCCACGTCACCCCTTCCTCCATATAAATTTTCACGTCCAAACTCTTCCTGTAGCCCAAGCTCCCTTCATAGCATGTCTACCTCATGCTGACTGCACCTTTGCAAATCTATAGGGACAGAACCCATCCGCAGTTGTCATCTTGCCCCCCAAACCTCATCCAAATGCCCTGAAATTTGGTACATGCCTTCCCCATGTCATACCCCATCCACCATAAAAATGTCATGCTATTTTGAGCCCGTTTGCCACACATAATCCCGTTCCCCATCTCTGTTATCTAGTCTGTCTCCATAGACCTGCAGAACTGAGTCCCGCTGTCCACCACTCCCCACGCCCAAAACCTCCACTATGTGCGACCCTACCACTCATCCTCCATCTTCCCACGTTCATCCCCCATATTCCAGAGAAAACCCCACCCCAAAAACCGCCTGGAAGCCCCATTGCCATGTCGTTCTTTCTCTATCTATCCTGCTACCTTTAGATAGGCTAGATTGCACAAGTGTTCACGTTCTGAGTGGTCGTGGCTGCCACGGTCGTCTGCTGTGACCCACCATCCCCGGGCATCTTAGGGACATCCCCACCTACGTCCATGCCAAGTTTCGTGATCAGAGGATGACCAGAAGGCTGCGTTCCAGGCCTCCCTGCCTGCTGGTCGCCTGCACCTCTACAAGCTGGCCTGCAGTCTGCTCGCTCATTCGTGACTAGACCGGAGGTTCTAGCCGGCTCCGTCGGCGTCCATCTTCTTCCAAGAGGATAATCATCCACTACAGTGCACCATCAGGGACGTTTGCTCCATCCTTGACAACCGTGACACATCTTCATCACTGTTGGACCCAGGCTGACTGGTTTTGCAGTCTAGTCCATACCGATTTGTAGCACTTTGTGGTTGCCGCACTTCGTCCACTTGCGGCCCGTCAACCCACTTCTTACGACCCTGGATTCACTGTGTAGCCTTTTACCTCCCTGCAAAGAGTGGGCAATATTTGGATTGTACTTATTTAGCTCTTTGTATCGAGAATCGTGTGATTTGGCTGGGAGTCTTCCCCACGCCCCGAGCATGGAGGTACGCGTACGCTTCCTTCTTGGTTTAGCTTGCTCGTCACGTATACACTCTTGAGCCACGCTTGTATGCTATTTAGGTTCCTAGCCTGTTCATATATATATCACTGCTGCGGTGAGAGAGTGTGACCATCCCATGACTCGATTCGAGCACGAGTGTGAATTGCCTACCCTAGACTCTATCGGTTCCTCAACCGTGTGGATCGACATGCTTCCCTCGCTTGAACTGTGTTCTTAATCTGGGAAAAAGGGTGGACAATCAATTCACCCCCCTCTCGATTGCCTCCTAACCGGGCCAACAGTCGTGATTTATTTTGGGGTCAGATCTATTCACCCCCCTCTAGATCGCCATTCCAGATCCAACAAAGTGGCTCAATGACATTCATGCAATGCAGCCACACGTCCCATCCTGCGAAAGCCTGAGCCGCCTCCACCCAGGGCTGTCCCTCGTGACCCTCGTCACGGTACGGTGTCCAGCGTGCCTGAAAGGGGCAGGCATTAGGGTCAAGCGTCATTATTTAGAAGCATTTTAAGTGCATTTTCAAGCTTAAGTCTAGAGTCTTACCGATGCATAGGGAAATGTGTCCATGTCATCCTGGATCGCTCGCGCTAAGCGTCGTAGTGACCCAGTGTCTCGAACTGCCATCCATTGCCTCACGATAGGTACCCGATCCGGATGTACCTCCTTTCCCCGCCCTAGGCCGGGGAGGTACAGGTAGCTCCATACCTGCATTTGTCAAGAGTCAAAAAAAACAAAAAAAATGATGATCATGAGCATAAGCATAAGCATTCAAAGTAGAGCATTTTACCTGAAGCATAGGCGAGAAGCTGCCCAGCATCGTCTGCCGATCGGTGGTGCTAAGGGAGTCAAACAAAAATGCCAACGCAGTAGTGCCCCAGGCGTACCCCCCGACCCTATCTAAGTCTCTCAGCACTGGGAGGAGCTTGCAGCTCACTCCATCTGCCCTCGTTGCGAAGAGCAGCTTCCCGAACATCAGCATCAGGAAGCGGCGAAGGACAACGTCTCCCTCCGGTCCCGGTCCTGCAGCCATTCTCTTTCTGGCTCTATCTGTCAGTCTCCCGAGGTGCTCCTCAGGCAGCTCTCTCATGGCTATCGCCACTCCTCTCAGCCCCAGGCTCTCTTGGAGGGTCGCTCTCGCCAGCATGGACGAGTGGTGTCTCGGCCTCGTCAGCTCTAGCTCCAACAGCTCCTGCGCCAACTCTCGGTAGTCGACGTTCGTCGTTCCTATCATCGGCGCTCCGTGCACCCGAAGTCCAGTGATCTGTGCCACATCCTCTAGCGTGGGGATCATATGTCCCCACGGGAATAGGAAGGCTCGACTAACTAGGTCCCACCTGTCGTGTAGCACGTACAGGAGGGCGGTGTCTACCCTCATCACCTTCATCCCTAGGAACTCGGCGAACCTCATCGCCGCTAACCTCTCCCTCTGGAAGTCCAGTAGTGCCAAGTACACTGCTTGGACCTGTAACAAGGAGATCCTCATCCGTCGTTTCCCCTGCACGCATTCAAAGATTTAATCAGTCATTCATATAGAGCAAAAAAAAAAGTACTTCTCAGAATACCAAACGGTCACCTCTAGACCGTTTGACCTCTCTTAACAGTTTGGGCTAGATCGCTCAGTTCCCTACTGATCGCTGGAAGGACCGCTAGGCTCCTGCCATGACAGCCAGTTTCTCCCCGTTCCCCCATGTTGGTGGGATGGCCCGGAGGCCCTCTGTAAAGTTTTAATGGGTCCCCAGACCCATTCCCAGCCTAATCTACCCACATGCACGGAATTGCTTAATCTTCTATCTCTGCCCTTATGTTTTCGTTTAGGCGTTCATGTTGCATCAATGTATGCCTGAGTGTACGGGCTCTCAGTATATCAAACGACATTAGCAGAAAGTCAGGTAACGCCCGACCGGAAGCTATTGCCATGCGTGATGGTGGTCTTCGGACCTATGTTCTCCGCCACGTACCGGGAGTTTCGCTCTAACAAATTACGCATGGTAGATTATAATACCTCGTATGATCATTCGCATCCTTTATTTCGGCCTTGGCAGCCCCTTTTTCTCAGTAATTAATCAAAGATTTTCCCTCCCAGTGAGGGATGTAATTAATGCCATAACCTTGATGGTATGGCGGACTGCTGGTCCCGACTGAATCACACTTTCACCCGACGTGAGTCAGGTTGAGCGCATAATAAACTTGTCACCTTGGTGACTGGCACGCCAATAAATAAGAATAACAATAATAACAAAAAAATGCGTCACCAAGTCTTGGCACGCCCGGTGGGACTAGTGTCACCTTTCATCTCTTTGCCGAGAAATCATGGCTGCCAAGGCCCTCCCAAAGGTTACTGATCGTGGTGCTGTTTGTCTTCATAGGTAACTAATGACGACCATGACTGGACAAGCCGACGTTATTTTTGGCACGTCAATCGTTGCTGCTCACGTGCGCGGGTACCTGGCGGTGCCCACGGTGTTCGGCACTTTCCCTGCTGCTGTCGGCTTCCCCAACTTCTCGGGGTTGGTCTTTGTCGACATGTTAGAGGTAGAGCCCTTTGAGTCTAACAAGGAATCCGCGAGGAAGATCGAGTCCTCAGAGGCTCAGCGCCGCCGGGATTTGCCCAAGAAGCCAGCACGGGTCGCCAGTTGCCTGGTCCATCATGCTGTCCCTAGGGCCTGCCCCGCTCTTATTAATAAGAATTTTAGAGGATGTCAGCGCAAGGGTTGCTGAAAGAACTCTACTGTGGTTACCGGATGCCTCTCCCAGTCTGGAAAATCAATGCTGATTGGCGGAGTCCACATCTTCCTCGACGGACGTGACACCCGGGTGGTCCCTGATCGGGTCGTCCCCGCCGTCCCTATTCACAATTCATACGAAGCCCTCGCTGGAAGGAGGGCGGAAAGAGAAGAAGTCGGCCACCATGGCCAGGAGAAGTTGGCCCCAAGGCCAAGGAAGTTCAAACAGGTCTGGGTCCCTAAGAGGGTCTAGCCTGCCCACCAAGTTGTTGCACCGACCCGCCACCGCCCTGCTCGTGACGGATCGAGAGTGAAGAAGGAGAGGGGCGTGGCCCCGAAAGAAGAAGAAGTGGTTGCGGACCCTCCGCGCCGCGGTAGTTTTCAGGCCGGTGCCCACCAAGCCAATGTCCCTGCTGTGGGACGAAGATTCCAGCAGCCCGCCAATCGGGCTCGGTTTGCATACATCCCTCCTGCGGGAGTGTTGACATCCGTTTTAGCTCACAAGTTGTGTCATTTCTCTTATTCATCATTTTGATGTCTCAAATTACCTATTATTTTGGAGCCTTTCTTGGATAGATTTCGAGCACATTTTCATTGTTCCATTCCCTTTGAGCTTTGAGGACTCTGTCACCCATTAACTACTCAATGGATGATACAATCTAGTACACTTCTCCTTTCCAAGATCCCCATCTCCATCTTGAAAAGGCTCCCTCGTAGAAGCTCCATCAGGCAACAGGGTCTCAACCCCTCCTGGGCCATTAGTAGCAGGCAATGGCGAGGCCACTAGAAGGTCTAGAGCAGGGGACCTTGGAGCATCACCATGCAGGGGAGGGGTGGAGTCCCCAGAAGGAGCCCTCCTTGATGGGAGGCTGAGATGGCATCCAGCAGGATGAGGCAAAACTAAAGGAGAGCAGCCTACTGCCTTCGACAAGGGGGGAAGATTAGATGGGGAGGCGCCCTGAAGCTAGGTGCTAGGAGGAAAGCCCATCACCAGAGAGGGGGAGTGAGGCGACCAGAACCAGGGGAGGGAGATGGTTTAAGGCACAGAAGCCCCTTGAGGACGAGTCAAGGCCGGTGAAGGACACTGGCGAGTCGACTCCGAGGTTAGGCCGGGGTCATCGGCGACGTAAAGTAGAGTCGAGGGCAAGGGAGAGGGGAGGGAAGACTGCAGGCCGACCCTCAATAGAGGTCCACTACGAGGCCAATTCAGCAAGGAAGAAGATAGGAAATGAGTATAGACGATCCGGAGTCCAACCTGACACGGGCAAAAGAATTGGGTAAGTCACGGTTATGGGACCAACTACCTGATGGTTCCAACCCGGCCCGATCAGAAGCCTATTGGCCGACCGATGAAGGCCCCGACCCATGAGTACCGGGGGTCCAGCTCATGTCCCACCTAGCAACACTGTTCAAAATTCGAACAGTGCTGGACCACAGTGCCAGCTGAGGAAGCCTCAAATGGTTGGTCAAAAGGACCATCGTCTTCAACCTCCGAACGTAAAGGCGAGCACCCCAGCGGAACTCACCAGACGTATAGGTGAAGGGGCAACTGAGCCTCCTCAATAGAGACCCTCACCACTGCCAGCATGTTCTCGATGCACTGGGTAGAAACTAGCATCTCGAGGGAGAGCAGGGTGCCGGTCCAGATCCAACTGAAATCGCTAGTCTGCACTCCCTTGAAAGAGTCCAGGTGGGCCAACACTTCCTTCTCCATCAAGAATACTGGCAAACCAACGATGAAGAGCATGGCCTTCTCTGACCACAAATCTGGGTAGGCTCCGTTCAGTTCCGGCCTCTCGATCAGGGAGACCAAAGTGTCACCCACCTGCAACTGACTGAGTTCAACGGTTAGGGAGGCCAGGTCTTCGGAAGGGACCACAATGAGGAAGGAATCTTTGGAAATTTGGTGGATCATTGCACCGGCTACCCCAAACCAAACCTGAGCTAGAGCCTTTCCAAGGCAGGGGCAATCAACATAGCTTCTTAGCAAGGAAGCTAGGAGGCGCGTAAGTTGCAGGTCCCACCATGCCCTTGAACATGGAATTTCGAATCAGATCAGTTCCTTGGATCTGACCAAGGTGATCTTGATCTGGATTGGATCAGATCAGCCGAATCCACATGAACTTAAACTGGATCTTGGATTGGCCTGATTAAAAAAAGATTAAAATTGATTAAAAATCAGAAAAAATAGCATGTAGGTTGATGTCATTCATAAACAAAAAAATAAAAATAATAATATAATAAATATAAAATAATAATAAATACTCATTCCATACTTACCACTGCTGGCCTTCGAATATAGAGGCACCCAGCATACGTCTCTCAGTATTGCCGCAAGTAGTCAGTGCTGTCCTGCACGTCGGACACCACTGGAATGCCTCCCTACTGCCAGTCCTGGTACTGTGCTGGGAAACACACACGCCAATCCACGAGCTTCGCCTTGCCCCGGGTCTTCCGCCCGATGTGGCTCGGCGTGTCTACCTCTACCCATTCCTGGGCAAGTCCTAGGGTCCTCATAGCCAGCCTGAGTCGCAATGGCTCAATCTCGTTTTGGCAATGGACCCAAAGGTCCCACCTGAAACGAGGTCTGCCTGCCACGACCCAAGGCTGGTCGGCATCGGCCATGTCGAGGTACGGCCTCCAAATCACCTACACCGCCATACATGCATCATGTCAACTTCTACATTTGCAAACAGAAAAGATGCACTAAAAAAAACAAAAAAAAGAAGAGAAATCATGTACCATGGCCTCGGGGTACTCCGTCAGCTCGCGTCGAAGTGACGTCCACTGGTAGGTGTGTGGAGCCACGGTCGTCACAGGCCTCCACCGCCGCGCCAGGGGTACGGCCGCCCGGTCCCACTGCTTGGCCCTTCCCAGTGAGAAGTAGTAGTAGCTCCAAACCTGCATCCATTACATGTCATAGACATGAAATAGAATTCATTGTAAATAAAATAAATAAATGAAATGCTTACCTGGAGGAAAGGCACGAACCCGCCGACTATTGTCTCTTTTTCTGCCCCCTGGGATAGATCAACAATCAAGTGGGCGAGTAGGGCTGCTCCCTACGCATAGTGCCCCACCCGGTCTAAGTCAACCAGGATCCCAAGGAAATGACAGTGGATATCATCAGCGTTCATCCCCAGCAGAAGGTGGCCCAGTAGGAAGAAGAGGAACGTCCGTAGGTCACGATCCGCCTGCTCCCAGTCATCTGTATCCTGGCAGAATGCCCCCTGGGCTGCTCCCTCAAGTCGAGTCAGGATCTCCCCACCGCTCTCGCCGACGTGCTGACGCGCGTCAATGAACCCTAGTGCCTCCATGATGTCTGCCCGACCGACTATCCTGCTATCTCTGTCGGTCACGCTGGTCTCCAACCCTAATAGCTCTAGGGCACTCTCTCTGTAATCGGGGTAGGTGACCCTGCTGATAGCCTCCCCATCCACTCGTAGTCCAGTGATCCAGACTACATCCTCCAGTGACGGCATCATATGCCCCCAGGGCATCAGGAAAGCTCAGCTCAGTGCATGCCACCTCTCTCTCAGTGCTTGCACGAGGGGCAACTCAAGCCAGAAGGGCTCAATCCGCAGAAATGCCCCGAACCCCATGGCGTCCACTTGGGCACGCTAAAAGTCCGGCAGCCCTCTGTACGCTGCCACTACCAAGAACCAACTGATCCGAGTCCTCATCACACACTACACACCACAAAAAAAAAGAAACACAAAAAAGAGTCACGTCAGTAAAAGAAGGATCAATAATAATCAACAGTTGTAACGTCCACGAGTCGATGAACTGAGAAATAAACTCACCGTAGGGTTACGTAACTAGTACGAGAGAAAAACATACACGGATCGTAAAACTCAACTCAAGACCTACAAAAGCGATCCGAAACTCTCCAATAAGGATCCGAAATACCTAATAAAGATCCGAGAAGACCTAATAAGGATCTAGGGTATTACATCCTCCCCTCCTTCAAGAAATTTTATCCTCAAAATTTAAGGACTAAACGAAGGAGAAGTAGGGAAGAACAAACCCCAAGACACAACTAGAAACAACACGAATCTCGAAAGAACACAGCTCAGAGGAACACTGTCAGACCATAGGCACAAGCACACGCTCAGGACCGAGCACGCCACAAGTGAACACAAGTCTGACATCTCTGAAACAAGGCAACGTCGCTTGCGTCTCACAAGGAAAGAGACACGACACATGCCACGACAACGGATCTCGAAGAAACAAAACCACAGATACGGCAAGCATCAGCTTAAGCAAGGAGACATAGTCCTTACAGCTGACAGCTTGACAATATCGGCTCCAGTGCCAAAGATGACAGGGAACACCTGACACACAGGACACCAACAACAATAGCACTGGATCACAAACACAATCAAGTCAGTCCTCACTCAGATATGATATCTGATCGAGTCACAAGCCAACTTTACCATAAAAGAAAAGTACAGCAAAGCTAACCGACAAGACCTGGTCAACATAGTGCTAAGACAGACACACAAAATCATAGAGAAACAACGCTAAAACGACAACAATGGCAGCACTTGCAGGATCTTAGCTCCGTACGGGACACGAAACCATGGAACACAACTGCAAGCTGGGTCACATCAAAGCACAACAATAGTTGAACACACGACTACAGAGGACTAGTCACGCATCGAGTAGTTCACCAAGGAAAGGACCCATGACAGTAAAGAAATGACAATCTCAGGGAACGCATCTCAAGGACCACGATCATGCCTCGAGAACACAACACCCAAGAAAGAAATGTAGAGCAGAGGGCACTCAATCAGCAGGAATGCCGACAGGTTCCCCAATACTCACAAATGCCAATGCCAACACCAGAATAGCTCCAGCAACAACATGGCAATAGACAACACCAAGGCACAGGAAGCCAAGATGAAGTCACATCAAGAAAGATAAACCACTCGACCGGCGAGAATCTCACAACAACGATCCTCGACCCATGGGTAATTAGCCCACACGCTTCCGCTGCGCACTCATACAACACACACAGACATCAGAAAATATCTCGGTATCCGCATTCAGCACATACACGATGCCATCGTAATTCATGAAAATCATAAATAGCATGCCACGAGTACTGATCCAGCGAACAACCGATCGCAAACAGCCAAAGTGCAAAGGAGAAGAGCACCAACTTTAGCACAAAGCCCAAAGAAAAAATACTAATCTTAGCTTACCTTCACGTCCTGAAACAATTATCGAGCCTTCACAACACATCGGCTACTGGACACGGCACGACGAACACGGTGCACCATAGCTCTTAACATAAGAATTAGGTCCAAAGCCAAGCAACCGTAAGCGACAGGGTTTATTTGTCTCTTTGTGGTGGACGCCTCCCTCAGTCACCCCCCTCTCTCTATATCTCTCTATCTCGCTCTCTCAATCTCTCTCTATCTCCCCCTCTCCATTTCTGTCTCCCCTGCTCTCTATATTTGCCTCCCTCTATCTCTCTCTCTCTTTCATCCTCTCTCTATCTCCCCCCTCTCTGTCTCCCTCTATCTCAGACAGATAAGGGGGAGACAAGGGGGAGAGAGAGACAGAGAGACGGTGGGAGATAGATTGAGAGAGAGGGTGTGGGAGGCAGAGAGAGAGAGAGGGTGGGAGACAGAGAGAAAGAAAGTGTGGGAGACGGAGAGAGGGCAAGAGGAGAGAAACCCGAGGGGAGAGAGAGAGACAGAATGAGAGGGTAGGAGGAGAGAGATCGGGGGACAGATAGAGAGAGAGGGCCGGAGGAGAGATGCCGGGAGGGAGAAAGACACTGAGAGAGAGAGGATGGGATCTCCCTCCCTCCCTCCTCTCTCTCTCTCTCACACTCACATTTGCGGAGGGAGGGAGGGAGAGACGGGGAAGGAGGAAGACTAGGGGGAAGGAAGAGAGAGACGCATATATGCTCTCGAATCCCGATCGTCCGTCCACTCGGAGATCCGACGCCGACGAACTCGGTCGTACACCTCTCGCCGGTGATTGAGGCAATTGGCGGGTGGGGAGAGTCACCTAGAACAGCTCCAAAGAGCTCGTGCAAGGACGCAGTGAGAGAGTCTACGAGAGTGTCGGGGAGAGAGAGTGTGGGGGGTGGGGTGGGGTAAGGGCTCGATTGGGGGGAGGGGGTTTAAAGCTGGCTCAAGGCTTTCGTGCCCGACGAAGCCCGCCCACTCCCAACGAGCCGAGATGTGCTTACCTCGCGGGTTTCATTTGTCGTGGATGTGCTGAGACTGAGATCTTGCCGAGATCTCGCAAAATGGCATTCCATGCCTCCAGCAGCTCTAGTAAAATCTTCGCCACATACAATAGTCTCTCGTCTACTATAAGGAAAAGGATGGTATCATTGTCACACTGCAAGTGGGTGACCGAAAGATCACCTCTCCCAATGTGGAAACCCCTAATAAAGTATGCATCCCCTTCTCTTTGTCAAACCCTGCTCAGGACACTAGTTACAAGCACAAAGAGGAGGGGGACATAGGGTCTCGCTGCCTGAGTCCCCTACCACTGTAAAAGAAGGAAGTTAGCTTTCCATTAATAAGCACCACAAAAGAAGTAGAAACTATGCAAGTCCTAGTCCAGACGATCTAGGTGTCCCCAAATCCCATATGCTCTAGCACATCATAAAGATAAGATTAGTTGACTCTATCATAAGTTTTTTCGAAATCCAGTTTCAAAGCCACCCATTTTTTTCTTCTAGTCTTTATAGCATTCAAGTACTCATGGACCACCAAAAAATTGCGTTGAATATGGTGTCCCTTGATGAAAGCTCACCAGAAGCAGCTGACTAATTTGTCCATTACTCTGACTAATCTCCCTGCCAACAACTTGGTGATGATCTTGTAAGTCCCATTCAACAACCTGATGGGTCTGAAATCACCAAAGCAAGGGATGAGAATAATATGGGTTTTGTTAATTCCCCTCAAATGAGCTCTCTCCTCATGGAATTTCTTAACTGCTGCCAGAAGATCATACTTGATAACATCCTAGCACTGGTGAAAGAAGACCAAAGGGAAACCATCCGGTTCAGGCGCTGTATCCCCTGTAAGAGAAAAAATAGTCTATCTGACCTCCTCAAAGAAGCTCTGCTCAATGAGATCCTTCTCCTCATGGGAGATTCGGGGCAGAAGGTTCCCAGCAATCCTCGGCCTAAAGTGGTCCTCCTCTGAAAACAGCCCGGAATAGTAGTCCCTAGCCAAATCCCTGATTTTCTCATCTGAAGAGATAGAGAGTTGACCCACCTGAGTGTAGGCATTTTACCCATTATTGATGCAAAACCATTTTGATTGTTTTAGGTGTTTGTAAGTTCTTTCAATACTCCGCACTTTACAGGTCATCCTTGGGTTAGGGCTTGCCAGAAGGCTCGGTAAAACTTATAACCTTCACTGCATTCTCCATAATGTCCAAGCACCCGTTACCCATTGTGCCCATGCCTCCGCTTGTCCTTGTGGATGGTGAGAAACAGTCCAATAAAATGTGGAAGTGACCATACAAAAAATACATGGTAAGTTGTCAGGGAATTTGATCATCCATTGTGAATGTCTTGTTTTGGACTCAATTCCCCTTATTGGATCTTTTTGTTTGGTAATAGCAGTTTCGGCATCTGCTGCCGTCAATGTAGCAGGCCATCGGTCTCTTGGTTGCATTGGCATTCAAACTTCCTTTCTCACTTGTTTTTGTTCCACTTGATTATCATGCCCCTAGTCATTTGAGCATTTTTTTTCCTAGTCAGCAAGCATAGTCACAGTTTAATGATGCATCTGACTACTGTTTTTCTTCCCCATTTTTTTGTTTCTGTTTCTGGGTGACATCTAACTTGCCGGTTAAGTCCAATTTCAGCTTATGAGCTCTCAAAAAAGGAAGGCAAAGTAGGAACACCCGAAAGGCCACTCTCCGACCTTGGATTGTTAAGTTACAGGGGGTATTGGACCAGGGTTCTTCTCGACATCCTGAAGAAGCACAAAAGCAACATCTCTATCAAGGTAACATATTTGCGCAAAAAGCAACATCTCTATCAACCGTCCCTTGTGTTCTTCTGGAAATGGTCTTTTACTGTGACCCATGACGTTGTCACGGCCATGGTGTTAATTGATCTAACATTTTCTGCTTTCCTTCTTTCCAGGAACTCAGCGATATGACGGCAATAAAAGCGGATGACATCTTGAGCACTCTGCAGAGTTTGGATCTCATCCAGTACAGGAAAGGGCAGCATGCCATATGTGCGGACCCGAAGGTGCTCGATCGCCACCTGAAGGCTGCAGGGCGCGGAGGGTTGGAGGTTGAGGTCAGCAAGTTGATTTGGACCCCATATAAGGAACAGTCCTGAAGGATAGCTGCATTGTGAATGCCACTGACCATTTTCTTCCTCGACTCGTGGACCGTGTAAATACGTTATTAGTGTAGAGGTGAAGTTACCTTTGTTGTTTCTAGTCATGTTTATATTTAGGTAATGTCCAACAACGATACGGACCAGAGGCAAATGGTTGTCCGTACCCTGTAATATTTGGACCATTTGGTGAGTACGACAGGTTATGTTTTTGTAGACTTTATTAAGTTGCAGGTGGTTTCTTCTTCACTATTGTGATTCATTTTCATTTGTCACTATTTCTCGGGTAACCAGCATCTGGATTCTTATTTCTTGTGGTCAAGGTTGGCAAACAGGTCTCCGCTTGGGTTCGGTTCTGTTTCGATTCGGTTCAACTCTGTTCCTTTTGTCAAATAAGGCAATCCAAGGGTTTTGAGCGAGTCTTATTTGACTAAACGTTACCGAGCTTGGCTCAGTCGGCTTGATGAGTAATAGATAATTCTTTCATTTTTATTATATGTATAATAGTATCAATATTTACAATTTCATCTGAGATTATATGCTTGGTCATAGATAATTTACTTTCATTAGTAATAGGATGATTTACTTTTAAGTCAAAAGTGTTAGGTTTTGTCATAATATTGTGATCCACTTATAATTGGGTCACACATTATTAAGCACACCATTAGGTCCAGTTAAAAGAGTACGTTATTGGACTTAACCTATTCAGTGCCCATTAGGATCCTGTTATAGGTGGGATCCTGTTTAAGCCCAATAGGGACTGATCCCTCCTCTCTATATAAGTATGCAACTTCCCATTAGGTTATAGACACATACAGTACGTGAGATAGAGAGAGAAATTTAGAGGGAGAACATGGGTTCCGTCGCTCCTTTCTCGGTGTTCGTGAGCGTGGACCGTCTTCCTCGACATCTTCCTTCGTGTGGGATGACTTCCGCTTCAGGTACACATCTCTAATAAAAAATTTTAAATCTTCAAATAAGTGTTAGGAGCTAAATCTATCAATATAATAAATCTCAGCTAACCAAGTGATAGGAAGAGGGAAGACCTCCAGAAAGAAGAAACCAGATGCGTCCACTAACGACTTACACTGCGTCTCCAGCAACTCGCAAGTCTGGCTCGTGACAAGCGAGAGGCGTCATAGTACCAGAAAATAAGAACTAGTCAGGCTAACACTCGTTAGTGTCAGTCCAAGCCCCTGAACACGTATGCACACACCGGCTCATTGCCCTAAGCCAGGCCTCTAGCAAATTTTCCCCCCCAGTAGGACACTACCGACAAGCAAGGGGGCCCATGGAAACTATCTTAAGAACCGTAAATGGGGACTACCCTGCCACCTCCCCCCCAGTGGGCCGACTCAATGGTCGTCGGGCTGCAACTAGTGGCTCCGTCAGAAGGTAGGAGAAAGTAACTCTATTGGAATCTAAAAGTATGCCACAGTTTTATAAAATAGTTTAAACATGGCAATCATGCAACATGGAATGCATAAAAGAATGAGCCTGCAATGCTTAACATTCTAAGGGACGTGATGGTCAAGCATTGAGCTGTCATAGTCTCTGGCGGTCCAGGATAGGGGGGCTACAAGGGCTGTGGCGCACCACTGAGAGGCCACTAAAGTCACCCGAGACTATAAAAATCCACAGGAAACTTGAACTCTGACGCTTCGGGGTTGGCGCGCTACAAGGCTCCCGCAGTTGCACGATAAGCTGCCAGGCCAATCGCCCTATGGGGTCAAAGGTCAAAATGACCTGGTCAAAGGTCTATAATGGCCTAATGGTCAGCAGCTACGATGGGTGTGACGCACCCCTGTTGGGCCGCCACAAGATCTGTAATGCATCCTCTGTGGACCCTTACGTGTAACGGTGTCTGGAAGGGCCGTTACCCTACCTGAGAACTGAAATGACGGAGTTCAAAACCGAACTCCCTCCAGATCGAGCCAGATCGACGAGAATCGCATAAAAAGCCTATTTCCTACCAAACCACCATCATAACAATCTACAACTAGAAAACCCAGCAACGATGCTCATGGTGGATTAAAATGTAAGAATGAGGTTCATGGCATGAAAATCGAAAATGACGATGTTCATGCTATAGAAGACATAACGACGATGGGCATGGCATGGGAAAACGCTCCTAGCAAGCTCGGGTATCCATCCCGCTACCTTAATCGCGTCGAAAACGCCGTTCGGGGCGCATGCAAGCGAAGGGACACCGTCGCTCCTCTCGTCCCGTCCCGCCTCTACACTCCGCGAATCGCCCTGAGGTGGGCGTCAACGCGTTCCACTCGACGCGAGGAATCCATCGGTACCTATCTCGCCTCCGTTTGTGGCTCGACTGGACCACACCCTGAAGGAGAGAGAGGGGGGGCCACGTGAGAGAGAGAGAGTGAGATCGAGAGTGGTGGGAGAGAGAGGGCGACGGTGGGTTTGTAAAAAAAAAATTGTTATATGTTTTTTTGATTTTCAACCTCTATTTGTAAAATAACCCCCAAAGAACCATAATTGCTAAAATACCCATTCAATTACATAAATATTTTTAACTTAATGGATTCATCCCCTTCGACAGATTGTGTGGCGGGAGTTCATCGTGACTTTCGAGCGTGCCTTTTGTCCGTCCTTCATCAAGTCGCAGAAGATGCGCCAGTTCCTAGAGTTGACCCAGGAGGATATGACCGTGATGCAATACCGATCCAGGTTCATCAAGTTGGGCCGTTATGCGCCGCATATCATGATGGATGAGGAATTGAACACCGAGCAGTTTGTCATGGGATTGAGATCAGAGTTTAGGCAACCCTTGCTTGCTTCGGGTTTGGCCAACCTGGATACGGCTTGTAGAGCAGCAGCAGCACTAGAGGGGGATTTGCAGAGGACTCGAGGGCAGGGTAGTGCAGGTCAGACGTAGACGGGTCTCAGTCAGCCGACGGCCGTGCAGTAGCAGAGTACTCTCCAGCTCTCAGCGGGCGATTCAG
This sequence comes from Amorphophallus titanum, assembly GCA_024336825.1. Taxonomy (NCBI): domain Eukaryota; kingdom Viridiplantae; phylum Streptophyta; class Magnoliopsida; order Alismatales; family Araceae; genus Amorphophallus; species Amorphophallus titanum. Next base: position 2,382,340 of record JANBPO010003616.1, on the reverse strand, counting down.
GGGCATTTCTGTCCGTGGCGTCAACGGCAGAATCGTCATCCTTCAGTTCGAAGCTCAAGAAGCTGTTTAGGGATGCCGATTTTGGCAGGAGGCGCCAGGATCATAGAGAGCAGGGGCAGTAGTCAGCGAGTAGTGTTCATAAGCCCACACCTTACCAAGGTCAGGGCTCAGTGAGTGGTTCTCAGGGCGGGTGTCCTCGGTGCGGCGGTTCCCATCCAGGAAGGCAGTGCCCAGCGCCATGATTTGTTTTATGTGTGACCAGCCGAGGCACATGGCACGTGACTATCCTCAGAGACCGTGTCACCAGCACGAACTCCAGTAGCAGTAGCAGTTATATCCCAGCAGATATCGTCACAACCACAGCAGTACCAGTAGCAAGGACAATTTCCTCAGTTGACTCAGTTAGCTATTGTAGGGAGGCCGAGTGACTCACATGACCAGAGCAGAGGCTGAGGCGCCACAGTTGGTAGAAGGTACTATTCTAACTTTGGGTTGTGCGGCTCTAGTTTTGTTCGATTCTGGTGCATCTCATTCGTTCATATCGGAGGATTTTACTTAGAGTGTTGAGGACCCAGTGGCCGAGATGTCCTGTGATTTAGAAGTGGAGTTACCTACCGGCGATTTCTTGCACACCCCGTATTATTTTGAGAAGGTGCCTGTGTAGCTGGAAGGGCGAAACTTGCCGGCCAGACTTTATGCATTGTCGCTCCAGGACTTTGATGTGATCTTGGGCATGGATTAGCTTGAGGCCCATGGTGTCATGGTGGATTGTAGCTCGAAGAGGGTTTACTTCTAGCATCCTCATCGGTCCACCTTCTACTTCCAAGGTATCCGGTCTTCCTCTTCCCGCTTCCTTATTTCGGCTATTAGGGTTCGTCGATTCCTTAATGCGGGTTGTCAGGGTTTTTCACCTCGGTGGTTGTGATTCACCAGTAGCATCAGGAAGTGGAGGATATTCCTGTCGTGTGCGAGTTTTCTGATATTTTTCCTGAGGTGTTGCTAGGGTTACCACTACAGTGGGAGATTGATTTCGTGATTGAGGTGGTTCCGGGTACGGCACCTATGTCGAAGGCCCCTTATCGTATGGCGCTTGCGGAGTTGAGAGAGCTGAAGGCGTAGTTGCAAGACATGCTTGCCAAGGGGTACATTCGTGTCGGATCAAAATAAGAGTGAAGACATAGGAGTCTTATTGTTTAGATCGAGTCTATGTATTTTCTGATTTATTGAGTTTAGAAATTTGTTAATGGATGAATTAGTGGTTGTAATTGAATATTTGATTATCAATTAATAGAAGTTGAATTGAGTAAATACTTGTGTAATTGCATCTTATGTGTGATTATTTCGCCCTCTGATCATGCTTGCTTGCGAGAGGCTTATCATGCCAGCTGTTCGCGTCTCCCTGAGTGAGTCTTCCGTTGTAAATAAAGGCTCGGGGCATGACACCCATTCACCGTGATGCCTTCAGTGGTGGGGACGGTCGGAGTCCTTCTACTCTTTGTGCAAGGCTCGAAGAAAGGCGGCAAAGTGGAATCCCTTACCTGGGCCTGAACTATCTGAGCTCGGTTATATAGCTGATGGAAGGTGTGGAGCTCGCTGAGCATTAAGATGGCCCTAAGCTGAGGGGTGGTGTTATTCACCAACATGGTGACGGCCTGAGACTCGGGGATAGGGACCTCTGTCCTAGAAGCCATGATTCTCCACCAATTTGTAAAGTTAATGAAGTCCTCATCGGGCTTCATTTTCTCCATGACCAGGTCGAACAATGTAGGAGAAATGGAAGACATATGACCAAAGTGAGCGAGGAATCACTCAGAGACTATATCAAAGTTGAGGCGATCAATAGCTGGTAAGGAAGAGAACCAACATAAGGCCTCACCCTGAAGGGATTTTTGAAACCAATGGACCAGTAAGACCCGATCGTAGAGCCACTGATGGGAATCCATAAGGAAACTCGAAAGGTGATGATGGGGGTTAGTGGTACCATTGTACCTCCTATACTTAGGAGCCTTGAACCCAGCCGAGAAATGAGTGTTGGGGAGTTTGCAATAGTGGGCTAGTGAGTGGGGACGTGAATTTGGCATGCTTTCTGCCACTGCCTGCCAAATGTAGCTTTGGATTTCCTGCCTGAATGTTGGGTTGTTGACAGGCAAAATATGAACAAAATCAAGATGAGGGCAAAGAGAAGATCAGGCCAGAAATGAAGATTCAGAGGACTCTTACAATGTCAGAACTGAAGAAGAGCCATTGTTACCAACACCGTATCCAGCTAAAGCCCCTTTGTGGCCAGGCTACTGCCTGACATTGTCGTCGTCCTGATGACATTGTTGATTAAATCATACCAACCACTATCTAGTCAACTGACTGATGAGACCGGCCTTCTGAAGATTCTGACGGACGTAAGAAGCCGAAGCATGTGTTACAGTTAATACAATGAGACAATGAGAATTGTTTAAGGTAAATGGCATTAAAAGCCCTAAATGGGTCAATGAGTGGCATGGCGCCGAGATACATTCGAACAAGCCCAATAGCGACAGGCGCGCCGGGAACCCTTCTCCACCCTTGAGGTGCGCCGGGAACTCCATAATGCACGCCGATAGCCTTCCTCTGAGAAGAAGGAGGGATTGGGAATATAAAACCCCCCCTTTCTTCCGTCCATAGAAGAGATCGGACAGAGATAGAGATTGGACAGAAGAAAAAAAGAGAAATCAGAGAAACGAGATCTGAATTTCTTGTTAATTTCTCGTAATTTTCTATTCATTAATATACCGGGGTGCTACACTTGGTGAGTGTGTCGGAGGCGCTGACCTGACAGAAGTAATGGTTTTTTCGGCGGTGGAAGGTGCTATTCTAAGCATGTGCAAGGTTCGAGGTCAGGTCAAGCATGAGAACCCTTTCGTTGGTCAGAGGAGTATTGAGTTTTTCCCTTAGTTAGAGGAGATTGTGTTGGGTTAAGGTTCGTCGTCTTGCATCATCTGTCCGGGTTGGTTGGCCTTCATGTGCCATGGAATCTGTGCGAGACACATCCTGTGTGTTGGCAAGGTGGTTGTCAGTGAGAAGCATTGCCCATTCCCTGATGTGTAAGTCTGTTGGGATTATTCCAGAAGGATGAGTGCCGGTTGGGTGGTGTTTGTGAGAATTTACGTCTGGTATTGTGATTTTTGATGTGTTGAGGATCAGAGCCTACGGAGTTGCAGAGGATTGTCGGGATGGCAAATCCCGAGTGGTTATGGTGGTTGTGCATGTGGATCAGAGTGCAAGGATCGTAGCGTTGGGTGCTACGGGCGGATTCTGAGAATGTGTGGAGCATCGGAGGATTGGTTCCTCGGTGTGAGGTGTGTTGTTGCCGTGCCGTTGCTTGAGGTATTGTGGTTTGTGGCACTAGTAGGGTGGAGAATCAGAGAAATATGTTGGCAAGCATGCCGCATGAGTACGCTATTCTTATGTTGGAAGCTGTGCCCTTAGATGAGATCGTGCTTCGAAGAAGTGATCTCTGAGAGATTAAAGGTCCCGATTGGTGGCCGTGATCGACTGGTAAGGCTGACCGAGTGATCGACCATGGTAAGAAGTGTATTGCTTGGGGACCCGTGTGCATTGGTCGTGCCGCTATCGACCAGCTTGCTGTGGTAGCAGGTTGTGTCCCGTGGCTCTATGGTAAGAGCAGAACAGGGATTGACAGGCGTCCTTTTTGATCATTTTGTGGCGAAAGATTTGATGAGGCAGGACGAAGAACGGTGCCTGTGTGGGGAGGTCTCTGATGAGAAGTTGGCATTGGATATGGTGATCCCTAGTCTGTGACTAGCAAGGGAGGATTTCCCTGTGAGTCGAGTGACATGAGGACTGAGGAGGGATCCTATCATGTGGTTTCGTCGTGCTCCCCTGAGAGTGTAGAGTTGGTGTGAGGCTCGAGATCAGTTGCGGTGTCCGAGCGAGATTTGGCTTGAGTTGTGGTAATAGTCTGTGGGAGAGTCAGCGGATGGCTTCTCGAGATTTGAAATGTGCCCTTTAGATCTAGGGCGGGACCAGGAAAGAAGGAAGAAGCTGAGTAAGTCAAGGTTTCCCGTTGACGCGTATCTGGTGACCAGTGGATGGTCTTTCACAGACAGAAGACGCTGGTTGTTGAGGATCAAGAATGGTGTGAGTTGTATGCCAACGGGGCCTTGGGTGGCCGATTATGATGTGTGCCTTTCCCCGGATTGGATTTGGGGTTGTGAGAAGTTTATCTTCTGGCAGAGTTGGCCGCGTTGCTGAGGGCGTTTGGCTTGCCAGGTGTAAGCTGGTGGAAGCTCAGTGTTTTTTGCCAGGGCATCTGCCTGGGCATTGCTACTTCTGGGAACATGATCTATTTCGAAGAAATAGAACTTCTAGATTAGTCTGGTGACGACGGCGTGGTATGGGATCAACTCCTATTTCCACCCTTTGTAGATACCAAGGACTTGCCAGACTATTAGCTGAGAGTCTCCATAGACTTTAAGGCATTGAATGCCCATGTCGAGAGTCATCTGAAGCCCAATGATTAGAGCTTTGTACTCAGCTTCATTGTTGGTCAGGGACTTCATGAGGGCGCAGGAGTTGTACCAAACTCCACCCTGAGGAGTCAGGAAGATGATGCTGGCACCCGCCATGCCAGATGAATCCTGGTTTCTCCGGATGGTCCCCCGGGAAGCGCCGTCGAAGTAGAGCTCCCAGCAGGGCATGTTGGTTGTATGGGCGTCTCGCTGCTGGTAATGCATGACATCTCCAGTCTGTTTAACTGGAGCTGGTGACAGGGAAGCAAGGGACTCCTCATCAGGGAGTTCCGTGTTGAGGGGTGAATCATCCAGTATGGGGTGGGCTACCAAAAACTCAGCCATGCCTTGTCCCTTGATTACTTTCATGGGGAGATAGGTAATATCAAACTCCATCAGCAGGAGGGCCCATTTCCCCAGTCGGCCTGAGAGAACGGGCTATCGGAGGAGATACTTCAGGGGGTCGTGCTTGGATATAAGCTCGACCCGGTGGGACAGGAGGTAATGCCGTAACTTCTTGATGGTGAATACCAATGCCAAGCAGACCTTCTCCATGGGGGAGTAGCAGTACTCAGAGCTGATTAGTTTCCGACTGAGGTAGTAGAGCAGCTGCTCCTTGCCTTCCTCGTTGATTTGCACCAGCAGAGCCCCCAACGAGGCATCCATGGCGGCAATGTAGAGTATGAGGGGCTTACCCTTGACTGGTGCCCCCAGGACCGGAGGGGTAAGGAGGTACTCCTCAATTTGCTCAAAAGTTACTTGGCATTCAGAGTCCCATATGAAGGGGGCGTCTTTCTTCATGAGCTTGCTGAAAGGCGCACATAGACCAGAAAGGTTGGAGATGAACCTCCGAATGTAGGTCAACCTTCCTTAGAATGACTTAAGCTCAGTGAGGTTGCTGGGTGGTGGAAGCTCCCGAATCGCTTTGATCTTGCTGGGGTCCACTTCGATTCCTTGGTATAGGATGATGAAACTGAGAAACTTGCCACTGAATACGCCGAAGGTGCACTTCATAGGGTTTATCTTGAGCCTGTAATGCAAGAGACGTTCGAAGACCTGGCGTAGATCGCACAGATGGTCTTCCCACCTTTTAGTCTTGACGACGAGGTCATCGATGTAGCATTCGACGATATTATGCAACATCTCATTGAATATTTTGGTCATGGCTCTTTGGTATGTAGCACTGGCATTCTTCAAATCGAAGGGCATGTGCTTGTAATTAAAAATCCTTTTGGGAGATCTGAAGGTAGTGTGGTTTTTATCTTTGAGGGACATCCGGATCTAGTTATAACCGGATGACCCATCCATAAAAGATAAAGCTTCATGTCCAGTGGTCATATCAACCATTATTTCTGTGCCCATAGTAGCTTGTTTTAATTCCGCACTAGTCTAGCTGCTATAGATTTTTATTGGGGATTGATCTATTCACCCCCCTCCTCTAGATCCACATCAGAGGTGGCCCTGGAGCTCCGCTATACATCCCTAGGCGTCTAGCTGCATATAGCAAGTCAATGTGTCAGTGCATTAGGAATAATTAATTAAGAAAACATGAGTTAAAGAGTCGTACCGATCGTCGGACGGCACATAAGACCTGGTCTCCGTACCTCCGAGCGTAGGCCTTCAGGTAGGCCTCATGGCTCGTAGCTTGGGCCTTCACCTCCCGACCTCTACGCGACTAGTCGCCCACCTGGTCGATCGCCCGAGTGATCTAGTCAATCACACCACTGAGTACCTTTGAGGACCACCCAAAGCGCTCGTCATCTCGCTTGGGGAACTCGACCTCTGGCTAATGAGTGCCCCTCGTCCTCATGATCAGGCGATGATAGAGAGGCTCGATAATGTTCATGTAGTGGAGCTAGATCTCGCACCCTGCGTACGCCTGGGCCACCTCCACCCAGGGCTATCCCTCATGACCCTCGTCACGATAGGGTGTCCAACGCACTTGAGAGGGAAAGCGAGTCAAGTGTCAGCATTTAGATTAGTATTTAATAGGAATTTCAGTGCATTTAGAGAGATTAAGTCTAGAAGCTTATCGATCCATAAGGAAACATGTCTATGTCGTCCTGAATCACCCGTGATAGGCCTCTGTAGTGATCCCATGTCCAGAGCCACTATCCACCGCCTCGCGATGGGTATCCGGTCTGAATGTACCTCCTTCCCTCGCCCTAGGCCTGGGAGGTACAGGTAGCTCCATACCTGCATAAAGTTGAGTGTCAGCATATAGTAATAATAAGCATAATCCTAAACTGAGCATAACGATTTAGAGGTAAGCATTTTACCTGAAGAAGAGCCGAGAAGCCGCTCAGCATCGTCTGCCGGCCAGTCATGCTGAGTGAGTCGAAGAGGAATGCTAGTACAACAGCTCCCCACGCGTACTCTCCAACTTCATGTAAGTCTCTCAACAGCGGAAGGAGCTTGCAGCTCACTCCATCTGCCCTCGTCGCCAATAGTAGCTTCCCGAACAATAGCATCTGGAAGCGACGCAGTACTATGTCTCCCTCCGGTCCCGGTCCCATGGCTACTCTCTTCCTAGCTCAATTTGTCAGTCGGCCCAAATGCTCCTCGGGCAGCTCACCCACGGCTATCGCCGCTCCCCTCAGTCCTAGGCTCTCTTGGAGTGTCGCCCTCGCCAGCATCGACGAGTGATGTCCTGGCCGTGTCAGCTCTAGATTAAGTAGCTCCCTCGCCATCTCTCGATAGTCGACGTAGGTGGTCCCATCACCGGTGCTCCGTGGACTTGAAGCCTCATAATCCGTGCCACATCCTCGAGCATGGGGATCATGTGACCCCATGGGAAGAGGAACTCTCAGCTGGCTGTGTCCCATCTCTCGTGCAGTGCGTATAGTAAGGCCGTGTCAATCCGCATCACCTCTATCCCCAGGAACTCAGCGAAGCCCATTGCTGCTAGTCTCTCTCTGGTAATCTGGAAGGGCACACTGAAGTATGTGCTTTGCTCCCCAGTTTAGAGTTGATTATCTGGTTTGTTCTATAGTCCAGGTATCCTCATCCTCAGTTAGCTCGAATGACACTTTGCTGATCACTTTCCAGATTTCGTGGTCTTGGACTCTGATGAAGACCAGCATACGATTTTTCCAATAGGGATAGTTAGTCCCTGTAAAGAATGGAGGCCTGTTTATAGACTGCCCTTCGGGCATAGGTATCTTAGAGGCCATATCACCAGCTCTCTCAAGGTCGTTTGGCCACATAGAGAGACCAAGCTTTGATACCACGTGTTGGATTATGATATGTGGATCTAGAGGGGAGGGGTGAATAGATCAGCCCCTACTAATCACAGTTAATGCCAAAAGCTAAGAACTGAAATGGAGTGCAGTTAAACTATAACTCAGATGCTAGATTATGGTAGAGCTATCGGTCCTATAGCATTCACATTGGACCACAACCAAAACACACTGGATGAGGTTTTTTAGGTGGTTCAGTCTCTATCACGAGACCTACATCCACCCCTCACACAATCGTGTGAGGCTTCCTTGTGTAACCACGCAACCAAACCACTGTCAAACAGCTGCTGGGCGAAACCTGCCCAAACCCACAATCTGAACAGCCTCAGATCATCTTCCTACAACCCGTAGGGAATACACGGAGTATCTTGAAAAGAGTTAAAGCAAGAACAATAAACAAAAATATAGAGTGGACCAGGTAGATAGATGAGAGATCAAATCCTGAAGATTTAGTCTGATGAACTGGAAGGTCTCCTGGCTGATGGAGAAGAAGCGGTCCCTCCTTTAGCTACGGGATGGAGATGGAAGGCTATCTAGGAGGAATGTGGAAGATCACCTTCTTCCACGTTCAGCCATTCTCTAGGAACTTTCTTGGATGAGGAAGCTCTGCTCTTCTTCACCCAGCCTTTTCGTAGCACCTCCAAGAGCCAGTCTCCACCAGTTCCCCAGTTCTTCCTTGTTACTCAAGCCTTGGCGTCCTCTCCTTCTTACGTGAACGAATGCCCCTTCTCATCATTTTGCCATCCTACGCTTCACACGTCCAGAACACGTGCCTGGCACAAGGCAGAAGGCACTGATTCTGTGGCCCCCACACTGCAGAAGGGATAATCCAGCCTTCTAGAACCCTCCTTTTGATCACAACCTTCGAACCAATCATAGGGCACTTGGCTCAATCGATGCTGCCTCGGATTCGACGCCACTGGGTCTATGAAGACGGGATCCAAGACCCATTAGGGCTGAAACCAGAAGAGCCTGTTGCACTGAAGGAAGACGGCTTAAGAACTGTCAACTCTTCCTACAAGAAGTGTCGACTCTTCTGAGCCAAACAGAAGCTGATTTCTTCAGGCATTTGTTCTGTGGTGTCAGCATTTCTGATGGAAGTGTCGACTCTTCAAGGCTTCCAGAGCCGTTTACTTCAAGGGTGTTCTGATCCTTCATGGTAGAAGTGCTGGCACTTCTAATAGAAGTGCTGACACCACTGTTCCTTCCAAAGGTGTTGATACTTGTGCTGATTAAAGGAGGTTTATCTGTCTTACACGTGTTGGCACTGCTCTGGAAGGATGCGTGCCGGTTGGGCGGTGTTCGTGAGAATTCAAGGTTGGTGTTATGTTTTCTGAGGCGTTGTGAATCAGAGCATGCGAAGTTACAGAGGATGTGTTGAGCGTCGGAGGATTTATTCCTCGGTAAGAGATTGTCTCGGGTTATGTGAGACGTGTTGTTGCCATGCCATTGCTTGAGGCATTGTGATTTGTGGCACTAGCTGGATTGAGAATTGGGGAAATATGCTGGCAAGTGCGCCACATGAGTACCCTATTCATGTGTTGGAGGTGGTGTGTTCGAGTGAGATAGGTTGTTTTTGGAGAAGTGATCTCTGACAAGATTATAGGTCCTGGTTGGTTGCTGTGAGCGGCTAGTAAGGTTGGCCGGGTGATCGACCACAGTAAGAAGTGTATTATCTGGGGACCTGTGTGCATTGATCGTGGCGTCATCGACCAGCTTGCTGTGGTAGCAGGTGACATTGTCAGTTTTGGAAGAAGCGTGTCTTGGATTGTAAGAGGTGGTGTCCCGAGGCCCTGTGGTAAGAGTGGAATCGAGATTGGCAGGCATCCTTTTGGATCATTTTGAGACGAAGGATTTGATGAGACAGGATGATGGACAATGCCTGTGTGTGGAGGTCTTTTATGAGATGTAGGCGTTGGATGGTGATCCTTGGTCTGTGATCAGCAAGGGAGGATTCCCCGCAAGTCTGAGTCTAGTGATGCGAGGATCGAGGATTGTGGAGTCCTGTTATTTGGTTTCGCCATGCTCCCCGAGAGGGTAGAGTTGGCATGAGGCTCGAGATCGGTTGCGGTGTCTGAGCGAGCTTTGGCTCGAGTTGTGGTATTGGTCTGTGGAAGAATCAGCAAATGGCCTGTCGAGATTTGGAATGTGTCCTTCAGATCTGGTGCAAGACCAAGAAAGAAGGAAGAAACTGAGCAAGTCAAGGTTTCCCATTGATGTGTATCTGGTGACCCATGGATAGTCTTTCATAGATAGAAGATGCTGGTTGTTGGGGCTCGAGAATGGCGTGAGCCATATGCCAGTGAGGCCTTGGGTGGCTGATTATGAGGTGTGCCTTTTCCCGGATTGGATCTAGGATTTGCTTGAAGTTGTCTTCTGGCAGAGTTGGTTTTGTGCTGCCATGGGTGTTTGAGTTACCGGGTGCGAGCTAGTGGAAGCTCAGTGTTGGTTGTCCCTGGTGTAGGGTGTGAGAGCGATCAGTGAGTTGTGATGCTGGCATTGGATTGGTTCACCGAGCACGAGCGTTGACCGGTGTTGGTTCTCGTGGCAAGGAGTGTGTTTTCTCGATGAGCATGGTGGTGGCAATGGTGCTATGGCTGGTTTTCGTGTTGGCTGAGGTGGCGCCAGACTTGTACTCCTTTGCATGTGCCTGCTCTGATGGTCGGAGTGTCTCGGGTGGTGAGCAAGCCATTGTCCGTGATCATTGTCTGGCCACGTCCCTCAGGATCATGATTTTTACGAGTATCGAGGTTTGGCTGGGGCCCTGACGGCGTCATCAGTCGGATCATGGCGTTCTCCCCTTGTGGCTTGGTGCTTGTCTTGAATTTAACCGTTCTCTGAACTTCTTCTGCATATCTGCCCAGTCACTAATCGACCCTGCTGGCAGGCTAGAGTACCATTCAAATGCGAGTCCAGTGAGAGAGGACCCGAAGAATTTCAACACGTATAACTCGTCTAATGCCAAAGTCCCATGACAGTCATGTAATAAGCTATATGTTCTTTCGGGGATCCCTACCCATTGAACTTGTCAAATTTTGGTAGCTTAGAGATCCCAGGAGGGAGTCGCTTAGCGGCATGGTGAAGTGGGTAGGGAACCCTGTAGGCATCAAAAGCCATATATTCACCTTCCCCTCGCTCTGCCATCTTCATTTCTATCATCTTCTCAACCATGAGCCAGTTCATTGTAGCTGGGTCCACTGGCTCTGGGTAGAAATGTGGCGGTTGTAGGTATGGAGTAGCCAGAACGGTTGCCTGTGGTGGTGGGTGTAGCAGTGATGCTTGATGTAGCTGGGGTAGCACCGGTGGTAGCAACGGTTGGGATCCCCGTGGTAGAGGGGTAGCTTGGCTGTGCTCTGCTGGCTGGGGCAGAGTGTACAATGGTGGGAAATCACAGGGGTTGATACCTCCCCGTGAGGATTCAACCTGCATCTCTGGCTGCTTAGATGTAGAATCTTGTTCATTCTTCTCATGTAACTGGTTCTTCAGGAGCTCTATCTCCTGATGATACTTGTGCAACAGCATCAGCACGGACCGATCTAGGGTCGCCGTGCTAGAAGTGCCTTCAATTGCTTCCCTGGAAGCACCTTCGGGCGAGGTAGTTAGCAGAACCTCCTCTCCTTCTTCTATTGTCACTACATTGATAGTTAACGTAGTGACTTCTTTGGGAATCACTCGTTTCCCTTCAACTGTTTGTAGCCTCTCCCTGGTAGCTGTACTCATTCTACTGCTCAGCCTTGGCCTTGCGGCTAATAGGGCCAACTCTTGGGGTTCTTCTTGTAGGTCCCCATATCTTCCAGCCACACCGGCTATATTGCATGCGACAATCTTCATGCCATTCCTTTGCCTGGAGATATTTCTTCTTATTCGACCTGGAAACGTCAGTCTTTCAAACATTGAAGTTCTTCTTCTTTTCTCCTCCTACTAGTGAGGGGCTTCATTGGCCTCATAGTTCGGCCTGTCTTCATGTCTGTTGTCATCTACGGATGATGCCATTTTTGTTTCTTCTTCTTCTTTGACTTCCATTGGCAAATATTCTTCTTCTTTAGTCGCAGTCGCTTGTAGCAAACACTACTGGCCTAACGAGGGGCTCCCCAAGCTCCTAAAGTAATTCCTGACCATATCAGTCATTTCTTCTTGATCACGTCCTTAATGGAGGATTGGAGATGTGATGTGGCACATCCCTAAGATGATATCAGATGACTTGTTGAACCAAGGACCTAGACCAGCAATCATACAAGGAAGAACACGGACCCACGTGGACGGCTCACTTATACGGCGCACACGATCTCCCGATGGTGACCGGGCGACGATGGTGGGGATCCAAGGTGGAACCCAAACATTCTAAGGGACTTGGCTAGCTTAGGCTGACCCCTAAGGGCCTAGGATTCCCAACTTCGTACCTCCTCTCTCCTCCCTCACGTTTCTCATTTCTCTCCCTCCGTTCTCTCTCCTCTCTTCTCCTCTCCCCCAGGCGCGTGACAATGGTGGAGTTGGGTCAGGTGGCGATAGCGTGGAGTTGACTTGAGGAGTGATGGTGTGAAGATCGGAGCATGGTGTTGGCGCGATCCCATTCATGGATTCAAAGCCGACGTGGGGTGTTCGTGTGATGGTTTTCGGCGAGGATTGGCCGTTTTGTCTCACGATATCTTTAGTGGAGGTAGGGGGATAGATGCCCTACCCTTTTCCTACTTTTCCTACGTTTCCTCACGATTTGGAGCCAAACAGTGTGAGTTTGAGCAGGTTTTGCCTTGTTTGGGTGAAATGCATGTTCGAGGGGTGTGAGCCATGTTCACCATTCCAGGTGACAGTTTGTAGATTAAATACTTTCAAATGAACCCCTAGCATGTTAGGATGCCATTCATGCCAGTTTTATTACGTTTGGCCATGATTTGGGGCCGGTAGGAGGCCAGTTTGCCTCGTGAGTCATTTTAGGTGGATTCGTAAGAATCGCCAGTTTCTGAGTCATTTTGTGATTTTCTGGATCCCTTCTGGCTTGTGGAAGGTGGATATCGATGTTAAGAATGTTTCCCCATCGTTCTAGAGATGATTGGGGCGTGGAATGGTGATTTTCACATATTTTAGTGTTTTTTGGGTTCGGTGTTTTAACGTGGTACTCTCAGGGGGCACGTTCTTGAAAGAGACACGCTGTGTCGTATGGTCGCGTTCATCGAAGAAGATGAACAGTTGGGTGGTTGGGAATGCGACCCATGTGATGGGCTCAATCCTATGTTAGCATGACCCAAGTAAGCATCGTGTCAGTATGATCATGACCCAGGCGATGGCCGCGACTATGGTATTATCGCGCTCGAGGTTCTAGCCACGACTATTATCACGACCTAGGTGAACGCCACGTCAAAGTGTTGACGTGCTCCAGGTGTTGGACACATTCTGATGACATCGTGACCCTCTGTAGGGGCGCGTTAATCATCACGATGTTGGCTATAGGTGCTTTAATATCTTCATTTTTTGTGTCTTATTCGACTTGTCTCGGGCTCCAGTGAACCCAAGATTCAGTGCCTTGTTGACCATTGACTCAATAGATGCCTTAGGTGTTTCGTGAGAGTCATTTATGTGTCAAGGGATCCCAGAAGAGTGGCTTTATCCCGAGCTATGTGTGCAGTGTTTCTTCCGTGTTTGTTGGCTTGACTTCGACCCCTTGGTTAGCCCATTGTCCGTGGATGTCTTGGATGTCCTATGAGGGCTGTTACCGTTTTATAGGGTGTTCGAAAGTGCCATTATACCGAGCAGTGTTTTGTGCATTTCGTGGGTCATTATGATTTCTGGTGTAGCAACCCGGATATAAAAAAAGATTTCTTAAATATATTAAACCTAATAAACTCTCCACCATTGAGCCTTAACCTATATATACACGTAATGGCCTTAAACCTTTAAAAGATGGGCCTTGGGCCTTAAGGCATTAAATCAAAGAAAGGCTAATAGCCTTATGTACGTCGAATGGAAATATATATCCACTTCCCCAAGACAACCCCCCCCCCACATTCCCAAGGGCACTGTGGACGTGCAAAATTGCATGCCCATATGGCCCGTCCGGTCTCGCATCAACAACAACTTCAAGCAAAGAAACCCCCAGGAATCTGGTCACCCAGACTCCCCGAATATGTACACTATTGTGGAGCCACCTCCGGAGTCACGACAGCGAAGAGAAATCAACCCCCGGAAAGCTCACAATCTGTGGGCCCCGAAGAGAATCAAATGGACCACAACTCATGCTCACAACGGGCTCGAATCTGCCCCAACGGCACACCCCCTTAAGCCCCTCAGTGGCACACTCCCTCAGTTGCCTTCAACGGCACACCCGTTGGCACCTTCAATGGCATGCCCCTAAGTGCCCACCACGGCACGCTCTGCTGCCCCCTGGCTGACACGCCCTCAGTGTACCTTAGCGGCACACCCCCAGAGACCCTGGCTGGCACACTCCCTTGTGTGCCCTTTAGCGGCACACTGCCGGTTGCCTCTAGCGGCGCACCCCCAGGTGCCTCACACGACACACCCATGGCGTGCCCTACCCGGCACACCCCCAGCGCCGCCCAGTGGCACGCCTAGGTTGCCCCCTCTCAACGGCACACATGCCCAAGGCCGCCTACCCGGCACACCCTGCAGGTGCCTTCCATGGCACGCTATCTCGTGCCCTTCAACGACACACCTCCTTGTGCCTTCCAATGACAAGCTTATTGTGCCTTCCAACGGCACGCTTCTTCAGCCGTCCAATGGTATGCTTCTTCAGTCTTCCCGCGGCACTGTTGCCCAGCCTTGCAGCGGCACGCTGTGGCCTGTTCTTCACCTGGTGCAACCGGTAAACCAAATCTCACGCCACGACCTACGATCCTTGGTGCATAGTGGGCTGGCTGAGGTGTCGACCGGAGATGAAGGCATGCAGGCTACCTTCTGCCACCAAGGACGGGGAAAGTCAAATCCCCATTCAATGTCAATCACTTCCCACCGCGGGTGCTTGTGCTCAGATGCTCCCGCCTCTGGGGGTATAAAAACCCATCTTCTCCGGCGAACAGAATGAGAACAACAGAGCACAAACACAGAGACAAAGAGCAACCACTGCGATGCTGCCAAGCGAAAGAGAAGAGAAGAACAAGAAGAGAGGAAGAAGGAGGGTTCTCCGGCGGCCACCAAAGGAGAGAGAGTAAGGGAGAGGTAGAGAGAGAGAGATCATGTAGCAGGGAGGTGTTGAGGTAGTAGGGAGCCGTCGCCCCTACTCAACCCCAACACTTCCTCCCCTCATTCTTTCTTCTCCCCATCCTCGAGTTCTTCCTCTTCCTACCACTATCTGTAGCTTCAGCTCTGGTGTATTGTAATGTATATGGCCGGCCACGGTCATTTCTCCTTCTGAATGAAACTAGCATTTCATGATTTCTTGATCCTTCCGTCACTCCGTGCTATTGCATGTCCGGTTGCCCCTTCTACCTCTCCTCCTTTCAGGTGCTTTGGTAATGTGGGCATTCCTCGTCTCTCCACAATTTTTTCAAGGCTTGGGCTACTCATCGGCTTGTGCCATTGGATTCGTCAGTGACCGCTAGGAGTTTGTGAGTTTCGGGGGCGTAGCGGTCCTGGCTGGACCGCTAAGCTGGCCTTGGCGGTCTAGGGGTAGACCACTAGGCTGCCTAACGGTCCAGAGAGGACCGCTAGGCGATTCTTCGTGCCCGCCGTGTCCGTTTTGTGTTGTGTTGGTCTCCGGTTGGTCCGGTTGAGACCCAATGACCGACCTATGACCCCGTGAGTGTTTCGGACCCCCCGTGGGGACCGTGACCATATTTTTGGGTGTCCGGAGGTGCCGTGTTATCTCAATTAGCGTGCTCGTGAGCCTTGGGGTCCGAGTGACCCCATGTGTGTTTCGAGTTTTCGAATGGGCCGTGTGCATGGCCTTGGACTGTGGGTCCAGTTAACCAGCCTGAGGCTAAAAAATTTTCGTGTGTCCCGTGGATGAGAGATCCACTCAGCGGCTTGTGAGCTGCCTTGAGAATTATGTCACTTTGGTTTCAGACCTAGGGATTAGGCCAGATTGACGACGTTATGCCGTTACGTGCAACGGTCTTGACCCAAGCCTCGTGACTCAAGGACCATTGAGTTTGGTAGTCTAGTGGGCTGTCCAGAGTCTGGTGGCTTCGAGCCACCTATTACTTTGCGTTACTCGCGATGGGTGCATGCGTGATTTTCTGTGTCCACGTTCTGTGAGTCTCCACTAGTCGTAGCCTTCTTATGGCACGCGTGTGCTGACCCACCCGGGAGTGGTGGAGCTGCTTACCCGAGAAAGATGATTTTTAGGCTGGTTATCGTAGGGCCCCCACGCGCAGCTTGAGTCCGGGCTTCGGGGGAAGAATCATCTAGAGGATTTGACCTAGGACGTATGGTCTGTGTGTGCACACTTGGCTGAGGGTGGCGGACCCACGCCGATGAGCGCGACCTCAGCTAGTCCTTGTTCTGTGTTCCTGGTTACTGTACGGTGTCTCAGTCTCCGCCTGGGGCGTTGTAGGTAGACACCTGAGGCTGTGAACTAAGTCGTCAGTGGACGCATCCGGCCTTGCTTCTGGTGGGTGGTACTCCCGTCACGTGACGTGAGTTGTCGGGTCGTGGGTTTTCGTTTCCCGTCTGCGAGACGGGATTTCGTGTGTGGTTCGGGTGTTTTCCCGAGTCGAGGTCTAGGGTTTTCGGTGAGCGTCACTGAGGGTTTCCCTAGCCGGCATAGAGTCCATGACAGCGAGGCCGTGACCATATTTTAGACTGCGTGGTTTCGGAGTGGGCCTTCGCGTGTGAGCACAGGCCTCCACGACAGAGGTGTCATGGCGTTTTTCAAGTAGTGTGACTAGGGCGGTCCACGTTCTGGTAGTCCCCCGACCGTGGGATTGGGGTGTTGGGTTCTGTTCCGGTACAATAGGAGTAGCTGTAGAGTCGAGATTTTACCGGCTACCGTGTTTACTGTTCCTGCTATTGTTGTTGTTCTAGCTGTAGTTGCTGTTTTCCGTGTCATCGTTGTTTTCGGTTGGGGTTCCACGGGACTCCTACTAAGCCAGTGATAGGAGGCTCACCCCTGATTTTCAGGTGTCACGATTCTTCCTCGTGGTTCGAGGGTACTGCGTGCTGGCAATAAAATCTTCTTAGATAAACGAATGCATCGCTCCTGAATCGAAAAGATCATGCGCTGTGCGATCATAAATCGAAACCATACCTTCGTTCAGATTAGACGCCAATGTCTCTGCACGAGTAATATGTGTAACTCTGGCTCTCAGCAGACGAGTAGCGACAGATGACTGCTGAGAAGGTGTAGGAACTGGCGGTCGAAACGGCTGAATCAGTTGAGAAGGCTGAGGCGGCAGCGGAAGACGAAACTGCGGCTGCTGCGACTGCGAAGCCTGAGTGAACTGTATCATCTGCTTCCTCAATGGACAGTTACGGGAAATGTGCCCCGGCTGATCACAACGATAACACACAACCGGCAGAGAACACAGCATGCTCGGATGACTGCCACCACATCTGGAACACATCCTCGGCTGAAAAATGGCGGAATCTAAACGCGGCCGAACAAACGAACCAGAATGCTGACTCAGCTCCAAAAATGACGGTTGATCGAACCTCTTCCTCATTTTCTTATGACGGAAACCTCTGCCCTGAGATTGTTGGAAAGGAGCACTATCGGCAGGGGAAAAGGCGGGAGAAACTTCTGAAGCAGGCGACTGGTGGGGCAACTGATGTGACACGACCGACGACACCATCCCAGTCTGAGCGAAACCTCGAGTCCTCGCCAACTCCAACTCCAGTGCAATAACGGCTTGATAAGCGGCATCCAGCTCAGCAACACGTGTGGCGAACAGCGGCAGGCTCAACTCTGCTCTCAGTCCACGCAGAAACTGTTGAGTCCTCATAGTCTCATCAGCAAAAATATGTAGTGCATACTGGACCAACTCAATGAATTTATCGCGATATTGCAGCACTGACATCTCACCCTGTGTCAGCTCCAGAAGCTGGTACATCTTGTCTAACTTCAGGCAGGCTGGAGTACAAACACGCTCAAATGCAGCAACAAACTCAGCCCAAGTGGTCTGTCGAAGCGGACGAGAATGGAAGGCGACTTCCCATTCTGACGTCCACCAAGTGCATGCAGTACCGTGAAGTTGAAAAGAGGCCAACATAACCCGTTCATCCTCGGCGCACTCCATGCATTGAAAGACGCACTCGGTAGCATCCAACCACTCCCTCGTTGCCTCGGGATCAGATTGACCCTCGAAAGTCGGTGGATGGAACAACAAGAATTCTTTTAGTGCCCATCCACGACCACCTGGTAACTCTGCAGGCGGATCAGGAACAGGTGCAGCCTGGGCAGGAACCGGTACAGCAAGAGTAGCTGAACCACTAGCCTCATTCCGAGGAACTGGGGTTCTTCACCTTCGAGGCGGCATCTTGAATCTAGGGAAACACGACAGCGGAAAACATATTAGCATCGCAAGAAACACCCTAAGCCAGCAACGAACGACTCAAAAGGGACTTACTCTAGACCAATGCAGATTTCAATTCCTGATACAACTCCCCAACTCTGCTCTGATACCAACTGTAACGACCCAGAGCCCATGGTACCAATAACCCGGTACAAGTACCGAATTACCGCTACCATGAACTGGGGACGCCACCCAGGAGGCTGATGAGGCCCCCGAAGCCAAGTCTTCTAGAAGCTCATCTTGGGCCTTGGGCTAGACTTTTGGACCCACATGTGTAGAGGCCCACAAGGGAGAGAGAGGCCCAATTGGGCTCCTAAAAGTTTGGAGGCCCAATTTAGAAATTAGGCTCCTTACATGAAATGTAACCCATTTTATATTCATGACCCATTACACCCATAAATACTCAAATAAATACACACTAATACACTCATAATAAATATAAAGAAACTCAATAGTCAGGTGGGGACTCCATGCTATCACCCAGCCACAAAGAGGTCGGCATCGCTCTAGTTGTGCCACGTGTCTGATAATGACAGCTAGCTCTGGTGTCCTCACCACTTAGAAGCATGCTAGGGATCCCGAGGGAGCTTCCCCCTTGTTTCCCCCCTCTCCCATGGAGGTATGGGGGCGTGGTTGGTGTTTTGGGTCGTTTCCCACCAGTTCATCGTTGAGACAGTGTGGCAATCATTCCAGTGACCATCACAGCTTGTGACGCCCCAGAGTGGGTGCGTCACAGCTTATGACGCCCCACGGCGGGTGCGTCACATGGCGTTGTTTTGCCAATAGGGTGGTCTGTGGGCCTGACGGTCCCACGATAGACCACTAAGGCGTGTGACGCGCCTAGGCTAGACCGTTAGAGTGACGATCCGACTGTTGGCATCCAACCGTTGTGGCTTCCGACCGTTGGGGTTTTTGACTATAGGGGGTCAAGGCCTCTGACGCACCTAGGGTGGGGCGTCAGAGCTTTATGATGCCCCTGCAGGGGAGCGTTAGAGATGACTCGTCCCCAACTTCTAACGCACCTGGGTAGGGTCGTTAGAGATTGTGACGCCCCGAGGGGTGTGCATCACAGCCAGCCATTTCGCATTCTGATGCACCAGCGGTGGTCTATCAGAGGCTTTGACACCCCGAGTAGTGTGCATCACAGTTTGCTTCTTCTCATCTTTTGACACACTGGGTTGGGCGCGTTAGAGACTGTGACACACCAGGGTTGGCACGTCACAACTGATTTTACACCTAGTGTTTGATGCACCTGAGTTGGGTCGTCAGACTACTGTGATGGCCCAGAGATAGACCGTCATAGCCTGTGGCGCTCCTGTGTTGGACCGTCAGGCTCTGGACTGCACCGAGTGGTTCGCAGCCCCGTTTCTTCTCCGACTGTGGTCACCGTCTGATAATATTGGTACATAGGGCAGTCCTCGTACTTCATCGGGTTCGGACGTTATTGTTCATTGACTTGAGAGTCTACTCCTTCAGTGACCCTCCACTAGTCGTAGCCTGCTTAGACGTTTAGTGGTCCCACCAGGGAGTAGTGGAGAGGCTACCGTGAGGATGGTTTTTAGATTGGTTTTCGTCGAGCCCCACATCTTGCAGCCAGAGTCCGACTAAGGGGAAAACTAGTTAGAGGCCAGACCTAGGATGCATAGTCCTTGTATGCACACGTGGTTAGGTGCAGTTGGACCCACGCTGACGAGCGTGACCCCAGCTAGTCACTTGCTTTGTGGTTACTTGTACGGTGTCCTTGCCTCCGCCAGGGGCGTCGTGCCAGGCAGACACCTGCAGTGCGGTGTGAAAACTACAGGGGCAAAGAAGAAGGAGAAGAGGAAAGTACACAAACCACAAGTGCTCAAGCTCAATACACTCAGGTAACAAAATGTTATATATTTATATCTATCAAAATGAGTACAAGTGTATGAAGGGTGGAGAGGTACAAACTCTCTCTCTCTAGCTCTCGCCTCCACCCTCCTCTCTCTATCTCTCTCTCTCTTCTCCCCTGCCACCCCGACGGCGAGCTCGGGGTGGGGGCATAGACTCCCGTGCTGCACTCGGAGCTGAGCTTCGTACCTCCTCCTCTGCATGTTGGTGGGAAGAAGAGCCAGTCATATATGTCGTGTTGGCGAATGGTGCTCGAGTGACCCGCCGCTCGGGCTCTCTCACGCCCCCGCTGCAGTCATTCCTCAGTTGCCCGTAGCCACTCCTGGACTACGGCAAGCTGTGTCCGGACGGCGATAAGCTCATCCCTCTCCCGGTCCCGCTCCGTCCTCTCACGGTCCCGCTCCTCGCTCTCCCGGGCATGCTCTCTCCGCTCGATCTCAAGATGGATGCGGAGGTCCTGAACATCCCGAGGCAGCTCCTCGCGCTGGCCCGCTGTCGCGGTGAGACAGGCCACCTCCTCCTCCAGTTCCGTGACCCGTTGGTCACGGGTGGCGAGCTTTGCTCCAACCAAGGCGGCCCGAGTGCTCGCATCCTGTAGCTCTGCCTCCTGCATTCAATTAAGTCAACTATCAGTTTCAAATATCATTCCAACATGAACATAATTGAAATTAATGTCGTTGACTCACCCGTGCTGTGTGGTCGCGCTCGGTCTCCCGCTGACTCAGCGTCTGCTCAAGCTCAGTAATCCACTCATCACGGGAAGTAATCTCTGAGTGCACTACTGCTAACTACTTCTTGGCCTCAGTCAGCTCTATCATCTGCATCATATCATCATATCATTAATTCGAAAGAAGAATGTATGGACCACTAAAGCAAGATAAAACTCACCAGCGCGCTGCGGTCGCGGTGTTGCCTCGCCACACAGGCAAGAGCATCATGTAACTCCTCAGTCTGGACAAGGGCATGAAAGAAAATCATAAGATTTCATAAACAAATAATGACATAATTGAATCTTTAAGTTTAGAGGTTTACCCGTGCTGCGAGCTCGCGCTCTGCCTCCTCTGCCCGAGCAACTATGCCTGCGAGCTGCTCCTCCAGTCCCCTGGTCCCGGTGCTAGGTCCCCTCGAGCTCGAGGCACCGCCGGTATCCCTCGCTACTGCTCCCTGTTGGGCACGCTGCATCCAAAGAAAGATCGTCAGTGGCTAATCGTCAATAGAATCAGGAATTCATATGCATTTAATTTAACCACTCACCAGGGTCTCCAGATCAGCTCGGGTGGCTGCCAGCTGGGCCTCCAAGCTGCGTAGGTGGACCTGTGCATCCATGGCTATTAGGTCCCGCGCATCCTGCATTCATCACATCATTAGTTGCATAAATAAATATGCATCATGCAGGAAAAGAAATACATTTTCATTTACTCACCCCTAAGACCCTCATCTGGGGCCTGCCGCCGTAGACCTCCCAGAAACGGCGAAGGTACTCCCTACAGCTCACACGACTGGATCACCGTGCATGCTCCCCTAAACACAACCGCATATATGACTAGAGCATCGTGTATGCCACACCAAGCTGGTCTCGGACAAGGCCAAGCACAGACCCGCTCTGCAAGGGAAGCTGATCTTGGATGAAACAAAGAACAGGTTGACTCGAAAGTTGACACAGACTTCGAGAAACACGAGAGTCACGCGTCATGTGACAGAAGCATCTCCTCACTAGAAGAACAGCCAGCCGCGTCCACTGATGTCTTACACTACACCTCAAGTACCTCTCTACGGACGCCCGGAACGACGAAGATCGAGCTACGCTCCAAACAAGAACATGAACTATAGTAACGAGTGACTAGTCAGGGTCACGCCCATTGGCGCAAGTCCTAACGCCCCTGACCACGTGTCCACACACTAACTCTCGCCTAAGCCAGGCCTCTAGCTAGTATTTCCCTCCGTAAGATGCTACGGTTGGACCTGGGCCCACAGAACTAGCTTAAAAATTATATCTCGGGAACTGCCACGCCACCACTCCCAGGTGGGCTGACATGCTGTAACGTGTCGTTAGGCTACGACTAGTGGAGTCACACCCCGTACTCTATACCGTCGAGGTATTGTCCGCTTTGGCCTATCGACCACACGATTTTGTCCCTTTCTAAAATTGATCGGTCCCAAAATGAGAGACTTCCCAGGCAGGTCACCCATCCCAGTACTACTCCCCATTAAGCACGCTTAACATCGGAGTTCTTTTCAAGAACTAAGCCGATACTTCAAAAGCCGCATCGATGATATAGAGTACAACTTAGCTATATTTGAGGGTGTTATAATCTACCTCTCTTATATATGCGACGTCCTCGTCACTGGGCACATATAGTATGCAATCAAACCCCCAGGCAAGTAGGTCTCTAGAGGTGGCCGCTGCAGACTCAGGAGGTGGCTCCCACTATGTAGCACATTGTCCTATTGCGGGTTCAAGAGGTAGCTCCCATAGCATAGCACTTTGCCTTGCATGGCATTTAGTTCCCACACTTTCGGCCGGGATATAGCTCTGATACCATTCTGTCACACCCCGTACTCTATACCGTCAAGGTATTATCCTCTTTGGCCTACCGGCCGTAAAGTTTTGTCCCTTTCTAATAGTGATCGGCTCGATAAGGGGAGACTTCCTGGGCAGGTCACACATCCCAGTACTACTCCCCATTAAGCATGTTTAACTTCAGAGTTCTTTTCAAGAACTGAGCCGATACTTCAAAACGCGCCTCGGTGATATAGAGTACAACCTAGCTATATTTGAGGGTGTTACAATCTACCCCTCTTATATAGGCGATGTCCTCGTCACTGGGCACACATAGCACGCAATCACGCAATCAAACCACCAGACAGGTAGGACTCTAGCGGTGGCCCCTACAGCCACTATGTAGCACTTTGTCCCATTATGGGTTCAAGAGGTAGCTCCCATAGCGTAGCACTTTGCCCTGCATGGCACTTAGCTCCCACACTTCCGGCTAGGGTATAGCTCTGATACCATTCTGTCACGCCCCGTACTCTATACCGTCGAGGTATTGTCCCCTGGCCCTGCTGGTGAGTTTCCTAAACTTAAACCACTTAACTTATACACTTCTATATGATTATATTATGCGGTGACTGACCTGGAGTTTTATAAATGCAGCGAGGGGAGGAGACCCAACGGCAGGGGGCAGACGCTCCTTCTTCTTTAGCACAGACTCCAGCCGATCGAGCGGAGCGGGAGGCAGAGTTCCAGCGGATGGTAGAGCGGGCCAAGGCGGCTAAGACAGCACTCTCTGAGAGGGTACTACACTACACTTTCCCTTTGTGAATTATGTTTCTATATTAAATGTACTTGACTAATGATGATGGTGAACGTATGCAGGTGACAGAACTGAGGGCCGCCTTGGCGGAGAGCACCAGGGCGAAGGAGGAGGCGACTCTCCTACAGGGCGAGCTTGCACAGAGTCATACCACGGCCGAGGGGGAGGTGGCTCGTCTTCATGGAGAGACAGCCCATCTTTGAGAGGTACTGGCACAGAGTCGGCCGGCTGACGTAGTCGAGATAGCGCTTCTTTGGGCCGAGCTAGAGAGACTTCGAGCCTGAGCCGTGGAGGCAGAGCGTACTCGGGCCGAGCTGGAGAGACTCCGGGCCGGAGTCGTGGAGGCAGAGCGCACTCGGGCTGAGGCAGAGTGCTATCGGGCCGAGCTGGAGCATTGTCGCGACGAGCGAGACCTCGCTCGGATTTTTTACTCCAGACACCTGTACATGATGACATGATAGTGACATGGTTTGTTTCTTTTGTTGATTTTATTTTATGAATGAATGAGTGAATGTAAATGCTAACTAATTGACCTGAGGGAGATGCACCGATGAGAGAGCGGAGAGAGGATAGAGGCCATGCCGACCTATGAGTGAGACACGCGAGAGAGGAGAGGCACGCTGACTTTACGAGAGAGATGACGCGAGACGAAGGGGCATGTCGACTTTACGAGAGAGATGACGAGAGGAGAGGGAGGCACGCCGACTCATGAGAGAGACGACGAGAGGAGAGGGAGGCACGCCGACTTGAGAGAGACGACGAGAGGAGAGGGAGGCACGCCGACTCACAAATGGTGCAGCAAGGAGAAGGGCGGTTACTGACCAGCCGCTCAAGATAAGAACGGCCTCAAGCGGACCGCATGAAAAGGAAGATAAGTGGTCGATACTTGGCCGCCCGTTAGGAAGAACGGCCAGAAACCACCCGTTCACTCCTCAAGATTGAACTATCCAGAGCCTTATGGACGGCCCTTACTCATCCGTCCAAATAGGAAGTGCGGTCTATCGTAAGGCCGCCCATCTCAGCGTACTAGGAGTCCGATCGGGACTCTCTTGGAGAGTCCCAATCCGAGGTAGAGGGTTTTGATTCAACCCAAACTCTATCCTAAACCACTCTAGACTTATCCTAGCTCAGTTCTAGTGGGAGTAGGCCTCTTAATCAAGCTCTATAAGAGGAGGAGGATCTCAAATTCGTAACCCACACTACCACCCTCTTCCCAAGCCTAGAACCTTTGATTTTCTTGCTCAAATCATCATGAAAAGGTGCCTTGGAGGTAGTTCTATGGAAGGAGAAGCTTATGAAGGGCCGAAGCAGTAATAAAATCCTCGGAAACAAAAGAATGGGTCCCCCCCGAATCGAAAAGAACATAAGCTGAATGATCATAAATCAAAATCGTACCTTCGATTAGATTAGATGCCAACGCCTCCGCACGAGTGATATGAGTAACCCTGGCTCTCAGCGGATGGCTAACTGCAGACGATTGCTGGGAAGGGGCGAGAACTGGTAGGTGGAACGGTTGAGGTTGAGGCGACGGAGGAAGATGAAACTGCGGTTGCTACGACTAAGAAGTCTGCGAGAACTGCACTATCTGCGGCCTCAACGGACAGTTTCGGGAGATGTGCCCCAGCTGATCGCAGCGATAGCAGATAACCAGCAGAGAACATGGCACACTCGGATGACTATCACCACACTTGGAACACAACCTCGGCTGAGAAGCAACAAAATCCTGACGTGGTCGAACAGAGGAAACGGACTGCTGACTCGGATCAGAAAACGTCGACTAATCGAACCCCTTTTTTTTGGATTTCTTAAATCAGAATCCCTTGCCCTAAGATTGCGGGAAGGAAGTACCATCGACAGTAGAGAAAGCGGGACAAGCTCCTGGAACAGGTGACTGGTGGAGTGGCTAATGCTGCACAACCGACTGAACCATCCCAGTCTAAGAAAGTCCTCGAGTCCTCATCATTTCTAACTCTAGCGCAATGGCAGATTGGTATGCAGAATCTAACTCAGCTACACGGGTAGCGAACAACGACAGGCTCAACTCTACTTTTAGTCCGCGTAGAAATTGCTGAGTCCGCATGGTCTCATCAGCAAAGATGTGTGGCGCATACCGGCCCAACTTAATGAACTTGTCTCGATATTACAGCACTGACATCTCACCCTGCGTCAGCTCCAGAAACTGGTACATCTTGGCTAACTTCAGGCAGGCTGGAGGGTAGACACGTTCGAATGTAGCAACGAACTCCGCCCATGTGATCTGTCAAAGCAGACGGGAACGAAAGGCAACCTCCCACTCCGTGGTCCACCATGTGTGTGTGGTACCTTGAAGCTGATAAGACGCCAACATAACCCTTTCATCCTCGATGCACTTCGTGCATTGGAAGATGCGTTCAGTGGCATCCAACAACTCCCTCGCTGCCTCCAGGTCAGATTGACCCTTGAACGTCGATGGATGGCACAACAGAGATTCTTTTAGCACTCATCCACGACCACCAGGCAACTCCACAGGCGGAATAGGAACAGGTGCAGTTTGGGCAGGAACTGGTATGGCAAGAGCAGGTGAAGCACTAGCCTCATCCCGAGGAACTGGGGCTCTTCGCCTACGAGGTGGCATCTTGAATCTAAGGAAACACGATAATGAAAAATACGTTAGCAATCGCAAGAAACACCCTAAGCCAGCAACAGACGACTCAAAGGGACTTGCTCTAGACCAATGCGGATTTCAATTCCTGATACAATTTCCTAACACCGCTCTGAAACCAACTGTAACGACCCAGAGTTCTGGGCACCGATAACCCGATATAAATATCAGACTACCGCTACCAAGAACTGGGGACGAGACCCAAGAGGCTGATGAGGCCCCTGAAGGGTTAGTGGGGCATTTCTTGTCCTTTACCTCCCTGCTTAGAGTGGGCATTAGGTTCTGAAATTGTACAATTATTATTTGTGTGTATTGGGGTTGTCTGATTCGGCCGGGAATTCTTCCCCACGCGCTAGTCGTGGAGGTACGCACTTCGTTCCTATATCACATTATTGATTTAATATATTTTCTATCATGCTGTGTTTGTGAGAATAGAGCCGTTAGCTAGCTACAAATCATCGCGATTGTGAGTTGAGAGCACCCGTTCCTTAGCTCCAGTCGAGCACCGAGCTTGGACTGCAGTGCCCTAGGCGACGGTGGTTCCTTAACCGCTGCGATCCCACGTTTCCCTCGCAAGGGATGATCGTCGGGTTAGAGTGAGTTGCTGTTGAGAGGCGTCTCGACCCGGAGAACACCACGGTGGTCAGCCTCCAGCTTGTCTTTAGCCTACTAGTGCTGGCCGCACATCGAGTCTGTCATACGTCTTAGCCCAGTCATGTCGCTCATCCCGCATCATCAAGCTATCCTGGAATAACAAGAATAATCTAGGGTTTTAGTAGCACAAGCTAGCCACGACTCAGCCATCGAAGCACACAATAAAGCACGAAAATTGAGTTCTAGAATTTGCACGGTCAGACTGGGGCTGCTCAAGGTATGCACGGTCTATACTGGACCGGGGTAGATGAACTGGGCCAAAGGAAGACTCAGCTCGGTACCAAGGGTAAACGGTCCGTTATGGGCCGTGCAGAAGATGGAACGGTTAGGCTTGGGTCGCTTATCAGATACAGGCGGTCCATAACCAGTCGTTCAGGACAACGAGGATTGAAGCCAATGATGAAAGGTACATGGTCGATATTGGGCCGCTCCATAACTAAACGGTCTGTCGATAGTCCACTAAGTAACTTAAACGGGCTGCTCTCGACTGTTTAATAAATGGGCCAACTAGGCTACAGAAGACTACCCAATGGGCTCCTAGGCCGCCTGAGGCATGGTGGAGCCGAATTAAGGTTCAGCCCACAGTTCTTAGGTCAGTTTAGAGGCTTTTAGGTCGACTTAACATGGCCAGGCCGAAGAAAAAAACCAAGGATAATCGACCAGCAATGACTTGGCACTTAGCCAATACTAAATGGTCTCCTGTGAGCCACTCTGTGAGTCAAACGGTCCTCTTATGGCTGCGTATAGACTTAGACGGTCCATAGTGGGCTGTGACTCAGAATAGAGATGAACATGCGATTCGATCGAGTCAACAGGTGCAGGATTTGAGGTACAACCTGCCCGACGTCCTTGTGGGAATCTCAAGCTCGCGGGGACTGATGGAGGTCTCATAATGGAGGTCCTAGTCTGACGGAAGGAGTATCCGACGGAGAGTTCCAACCATTACAAGAATTGAGGGCTAGAATCAATGGAAAACGAATATACAGTGGTTAGTCAACTCCACCAGAGTGGAATGACTGTCAGAACATTCCTATTAACAATTTTCCTTTTCATTGTAAGATGATTAAGGTTACGCATTCACAATTTTTAATAAAAGTAAGGGAAGTAAGATTAATAATGAAGATCAAGGTAACATGCCAAGATTGAGCATAATTAATTTTTCTAAAAAATTTAATTTATTATCAAATCGAGGTGTTACAACAAGTGTCCTCCCGAAGAGATGCATCTCATTGCCAATTACGTTCGAGGCCACACCATGAGACAAGATCTTCCTAGCAGATTTCACGATAGTGTAGGGAATGACCAAGTATAACGCTATTATAGGCCGAGGCAAACCGAGTAGGCCCTGCCCGAGAAGAAGGCGAGGACGGATGACCCGGGTCTGGGCACGAGCACCTCTGCGAAAGACCTATGTCTCACCCAAGTAGGGAAGGCTCCGAGCAAAACTCTCCAGATTGGGGCGACGTTGTCTGAGGAGGAGAAGGCAAAAGCTACATCCCTGGAGTTCTCCCACATCGAGATAATACATATACCAAGGGAAGAGAATGTCCAAGCAGACGCCCTATCCTACCTAGCGTCATCGCTTACCACCTCCAGTTCGAGGACCATCCTGATAGAGGAGCTATCGGCCCCGAGCGTAGAAAAGATAGCACCCCAGGTGAATGCCGTCGATTATGAACCATCATGGATGGACCCTATTGCGGACTGCCTTCTTCACCAATGATTGCAAAGGATCGCTCAGAGGCCCAACAAGCAAAAGCTCGAGTGATGGATCCCACTTCAGGCGTTCACCATCAGTACCCCTCCTCAAATGCTAGATCATCTCTGAAGTAAAGCTAGATATTTGTAAAGTCTATGAAGGACCAGATGAGCACTCACCAAAAGTCTGCTCGGATAAGGATACAGGTGGCTTCCAAGCTCCCTAGAGACGAGCACTCTTGCTCCCCTCAGAAATGAGGGTGACTTCTAAGTCTCCTAGAGGCGAGCACCCATGCTCCCTTAGAAATGATGGTGGCTTCCAATCCTCCAACAGGAGAGCACTCTTGCTCCCTTAGAAATTATGGCGACTTCCCAGGCAGGCTTTGAAAGATATATGCCGAGCGAAGCCAAGAAGAGCATGCCAAGCGAAGCCAAGAAGGGCAAGCTTTGAAAGATATATGCCGAGCGAAGCCAAGAGAGCATGCCGAGCAAAGCCAAGGAGGGCATGCCGACGAGGACAGTCGAGAGTCGAGCCTGACACAACTAAGCCCAGACGACGTAACAAAGCTCAGACTTCATGAGCCAAAGATCAGACTTCAGGAAGCCAAAGTTCGAAAATGAAGGTAGCTTCCAAGCTCTCTAGAGGCGAGCACTCCTGCTCCCCTCGAAAATGAAGGTGACTTCTAAGTCTCCTAGAGGCGAGCACTCTTACTCCCCTTGGAAATGAAGGTAGCTTCCAAGCTCCCTAGAGGCGAGCACTCCTACTTCCCTCGAAAATGAAGGTGACTTCTAAGTCACCTAGAGGCGAGCACTCATGCTCCCTTGAAAACGTAGGTGGCTTTCGAGCTTCCAAGGGGGAGCAATAATCTTCTCCTCTTCAGGAGACAGATGTACGCTCGCCTCCAAAATACAAAGGGGGGATTTTCAGCTTCCAAGAGGGAGTAATAATCTTCTCCTCTTCTCGAGACAGATGTACGCTCACCTCTAAAATACAAAATGGTAGCTTCTTAGCTCCCAAGAGGCGAGCACTCATACTCCCTCAGAAATGATAGTAACTTCCGAGCTCCTAAGAGACGAGCACTCATGTTCCCTCGAAAACGATGGTGATTTCCGAGTCTCCAAGGGGCGAGCACACAGGCTCCCTCAAAAACCATGGTGGCTTCTAAGCCTCCAAGGGGCGAACATTCATGTTCCCCTAGAAATCGTGGTAGCTTCCGAGCTTCCAAGAAGCGAGCACCCCTGCTCCTTCAGGAATGATGGTAGAATTCGCGCTCCCAAAGGGCAAACACTCATACTCCCCCAGAAATAAAGAGCATCAACTTCCCCACCAAAGGGAAACATATAAAGTTGACCACCAGTTACGCATAAGCATCGGAGGCCAATGCATCATGAGACCACGCCAAAATACAAGGAAGCGTATAGGACAGGGGCCGACTATTCAGACGTACCCCGATAGAGAAAAAAAGAAGAATTCAATATATCGAAAGCTAAAAAGTAAATGAAGAAATGGCAAGCACTTGCTTAAGAGCTCGCCCTGACAGTAGTAGTGTCGTCCGGCCCACGGCCTTGGAACTTGGCATGCCCGCAGAAGGTGGAGCATCATCTGAGAGATCGACCAACTCCTTCTCCATCGCCACCTCGGCCCCAGTAGCCTGATCCCTAGTGCCCAGCTCCTCCTCGCCGTCACCACCCTCTGACTCAAATGGCGTCAATGGGGGAATGGGGGACGTCGTTGGGATGCCTCGGTCAATGGTCGTAGTCTGAAGAGCAGCCACCCAGCCCTCCTTAAAGCCACACTCCCAGGTCAGGCCGTGAAACCTCAACAGCCACTACGTTCAGCTCATCCCAGTAAGATGAAGACGAGCGATGGTGGCCCACTGCCTCTAGGCCGACGATGTGAAACAATGCACGCAGGTCTTCTACCTGCGACTCTACCTCCCAAGCCTGGAGCTCGGCGGCATCAGCCAAAGCCCTCGGCTAAATCAATCGAGCCTCAGTCGCTTCATCCCATTTGGTCGCCTCCTTGAGAGTCTCCTCCACTGCTCGAACCTGAACGCGAAAGGTGTCCCGATCATGCTCGGCCTCGGCGAGGACTCGCTCTCATAGCTTAAGTCACTCTCAAAGCTCGGTCCATTCAGCCTCTTGCGCCGTGGGACGAGCTCGGAGCTCGGAGCCCTAGGTCTCCAACCTCTTCTGCGCAACCTCGCTAGCCTCCAACTGCTGCGCAACCCTGGTGAAATGATACCCCCACAAGTCGAAGTCCCTGGCGACTGAAAGATTATAGAGGCACCACCTGCTAGAGACGCCGTGCACACCAAGCACATGGACAAGGTCACCAATTGGAGCCACACGAGGAGACCACCCTCAGAACTACCCATCGACACACCCTCTGGAACTTGACTCTCAGATCTGGAGAAAGTGCTCGGTACCTAAGAGTAGGGGGGCTAGTGAGGAGGGTAAGATTGACCTAGCCCATATGATATCCATTACGATAAGCCCGCTTCGGTCGAGACCTCTACTGTTGTGTCCCTATGGTTTTGATGATGTCAAACACTATGACACTATGACTCATCATGATGTCAATGAATGTGTTTTATGTTCTAATGATGATTCATGATTTTGATATAATAATCTTTGATATATGCTTGTTAATGTTTTGATAATGATATCTTAGTCTTTGATATATGTCTATTAATGTTTTGATAATGATGTCATATCTTGTTATGCTTTGATGTTATACCTAAATTTTTGTTACTAAAGTTCAGAAGCTTGAGCTGACGAATTGGTTCGTGGCATCTCATGTGTCAGAGCACAAGCATGCTGCATCGACCTTATAGAATAGTCTGTCTGAAGAACAGTTGTATGCAGTTGAAGTATGTGCATTCATATTTCCAAGAAAAGGTTCAGAAGAAGAAGCTTTGCCTCTCGACGAATCCAAGCAATGCGGGTCCTCAGGTACCTGTCGTCTAGCGCAATAGGAGGCAAATCCTCCCTCAGCAAGCGGCTCTCCTCTGCCTTTCGGATCGCAGAGGCCTTCTGATGGTACAGGTGGCTGTGCTGAACCACCACCTGGCGTAGTGAACGTCGAACCTCCCTCGACGTCCCTGTCTCAACATCGGGAACTGCTCCTGCTCCCGACAGCTGTAGAAGTCCCACCATGCTGTCGCAAGTAGGTGGGTGTCTCTGCCCCGGTACTGCCTGCCTGTCAAAGAGAACTCCCTGTTCGGCGGGATCCCCTGGTCGTACCCAAAGTTCCTCGCGAACCGATGTGGGTAGTACAGCTCCAAGGAACTCGTCACTGACCGGTGCAACGTCAGCACCGCCGACCGGGTACTCAGTATCCACTCCGTCTGCAGCCTGGCATCTGCCACCTCCTGACCAGGATGGGCGCTGGTCGCCCCTCCACCTGAAGCCCCCAGGAAGAGGCTGGAGTCCCTCGTCTTTGTTGCTCATGAAGGTACTTTGTTGCTATCATCAAAACAGAATCATCAAAGCAAAATATGATATGTTGCTATCAAAGCTAGACAACATATGCACAACACAGGGTCCCTGACTCCATTCTTTGACAGTAGAAACAAAGGTGTTCGGGTATCGCCCAATGTAAAATAAACACCAACTGCTTGGGGTCAGTGGGGAAAGACGTCTAGTACACGACTCCCCACAGTCGCCTACGCACTCGTACCTGTGGAACCTCCTTCCCTCCACGTGACACACACGTGCTCACGTGCTGTGCCCTGGCAGCACATCCCCAGTTAAACATTCGGTTCCACAGGTGATCGTCGAGAAATCGACTGGCACGCCCACATTCCATCCAGCCATCCTTGTCCCAGTCTTCCAGAATGATCAATCATACGCCACTCCCTCCAACGCATTCCTATCATTCTTTCCACCCTCCTTTCAATACCCATGGAATCCCCGCATGCCAAATCGACCAATCTTGGCCTTCCGTAAAAGGTGAGTGTACATCCTCGCCACGAGGAAAAAGGAACCAGAAACAAGGAATTTTCCCTGCACGCGTAAACAAACTGGCACGCCCGGTGGGACGTCTCCTACCTTTATTCTTTCTGCTGAAGAAGAGTCACACCCGCCAAGTGTGCACCGTAATGCCCTCTCCTTTTCTTATCGGAGAGGAAGAGGAGGGCCCTTGTCCAAGATGCAACATGCGACCGGTCGTCATCAAGCGACCAACTTGCACCAGCAACAGCAACAACAAACCGGTGGCGATAGTGACCTATGGTCCGATCGTCACTGCCATCCACACCAGGCACGTACGGTTGGCAATGCCAATCATATACGGTAATGCTACCTCAGCCTTCGGCTCACCCTGATCCTTGGGTGCCATTGTCGTGGTTGACGAGGGGCCCAGTCCAGCGACTGCGCATATAGGCAGCTCGCCCCTCTGCTCCTCCAACAATAGAGACTCCTGCAGTCATTGACGCCGGGGTTCCCCGCTCCTCGGCATCTCACTCGGGCTCTCAGCTCCGAGTCCCAACCGAGCCTACCCCCAGCATGGGTCTCCTACCCCAGGGGCAAGGCCTCCCAGCATGCTATTCGGGCCTCTCGACCTGAGTCTCAGACGACCCAACACTCAATACGAGCTTTCAACCCCGAGTTCAAGGCTCCCCAGTATCTGGCTCGAGTACACAATCCTGGGGTCTCATGGAGGTCGGTCCCTGATGTAGACCCTCCGCATCGGTCCCCCTGGCCTCCCAGTTCTACGATGGGGTCTTTACCCCTATAATTTAGCGACGCCAACTCCTAGCACAGGTTTTCCTCTTTAGGATATGGCCACCTCAACACCCAAGATGGGCTTCCCAGCCCTGGGTCTTAGCTCTGAAAACACCCAAGACGGGCTTCCCAGCCCTGGGTCTCAGCTCCAGTAACACCCAAGATGGGCTCCCAGCCCTGGGTCTCAGCTCCAGCAACACCCAGGATGGACTGCCAACCCTGGGTTCGAGCTACATCAACACCTGAGACAGGCCTCCTGTCACATCCCGAGCCTTTATTTACGCTCAGTTGCCTATGTGGTCATAGCCCTCATAGGACGTCAGAAGACATCCACGGGACAATGGAAAAATCGCAAGGTCAAACCAAGACAATCAAAAAAACCGAAACACCAGACTCGGCAGTCTAGACAAGAACCGCCACACACGCCGCACTAAGACACGGACCAAGGGTTAGACCATCAAGGCTAACCAACAACACAACGGACTCACCCCATAGCGCGGTCACCCAAGGGCCGCTCAATGGGAATGGATGGTCCACTAGAGGCCGCCCAGTGAATATTGAACGGTCTGAACCAAACCGCTCAACGGAACTGACCTAAACAGTAACCTAGGTCAACGGTCAGAATGGTCTGAGTAAGACCGCCCAAT
The DNA here is from genome assembly GCA_024336825.1 of Amorphophallus titanum. Lineage (NCBI taxonomy): Eukaryota > Viridiplantae > Streptophyta > Magnoliopsida > Alismatales > Araceae > Amorphophallus > Amorphophallus titanum. The sequence continues at coordinate 2,348,579 of JANBPO010003616.1, read as the reverse complement.
CGAACTGACTCACTACATTAGCTCGGTCAAACCGGTCACAATGGTCAGGGAAGGACCGCTCAAAGTAGTGGAACGGTTAGGGATAAATCGCTCCACGAACCACCATGGGTGACTGAACGATCTATCGGTCGACCGCTCAAAGGCCCAGGGAAACAGGACAGCTAGACAAAGGCCGTTCAACGCATGAGGGGGAATGGAATGGTTGGACACCAGCCGTTCCAAGGGGCTGGACGGTCCACACTTGGCCATGCCAGACACTGGGTGATCTATCGCGCGACCGCGTAGACACCCACCGACCTACACTGAACGGTCAGACCACAACCGCTCCAAGACTTAAACGGTTACTGTTAAACCGTGCCATTGTCACGGCGGGAGAATCGTGAGATCGGTCGGATCTCGACCTTTCCACGCCCCATTCGTTCTGAAACGAAGAGGAATACAACCACGTCTATGATATACAACATTTAGACTCTGACAGGAGTCAGATCGGCTAAGAAACGGCGAGAAATGGGTGATTCTTCCGAATCGACCCAAATGGGGTTTCTGGGCTTCCCCGACTCCTACCAGTCCCGAATGACCACCATCCGACACGAAATCAGTATTAATGGAATGCTGACGTTCCAGGGGGTCGTTTGACACTAGCGGATCTAAAAATCGTCGTCATTTTTCGGCGAACCCTACGAACTCCCAAAAATTACAATGAGCCCAAACTCGCTTGTTCTAGCACCGTTCGATGTGAAACTGGGGAGGGAATGTGCAAAAGAAGTAGGTGATCCGTCTCCCTACCTCCACCAAAGAAACCGTGCGCCGAAGCGACTAATCCACGTTGAAAACCATCCGAAACATGAACGACGCCTTCTCAAAATCCACCGAGGGATCGCGCCACGCCACGCTCAAAGCGACGCTCCATCCCGTGAACCGATCTCCCCAACGCGTCCTCACCTCGTCCAGCTCCACAATGGTGCGCGCCCCGTGCCGAACGGACTAGAGACGAGAGAGAACGGAGGAGAGAATGTGAGGGTGAGAAATGAGGGAGGAGAGATAGTGTTGTGGTTTAAATAAAAGGAAAACTAGAATTTTTTCTAATTTATAAAAATTTTGATTTTTGAGCCAAAAATCCACTAATTTAAAAAAATATGCAAAAGTAGTCGAAACGATCCTCGCGAAGAGTACATCACCGCTAACACGTCCATGAGTCGATGAACACGAGATGCTGAGCTTCTTAGATGCCTACTCCGGGTACCACCAGATCAGCATGCACAAACCCGACCAGGATAAGACCACGTTCGTCACCCATCACGGCCTCTATTGCTACACTCGAATGCCATTCGAGTTGAAGAACGCGGGGGCAACCTACCAGCGCCTTGTCAACCACATGTTCGACTCACAGATCAGCCGCCACGTGGAGGCTTGTCAAAAGCCTCCAAGTCGTCGAACACTTGGATGACCTGGCGGAGACCTTCACCACACTCTGAAGGTACAACATGAAACTGAACCCAGCCAAGTGCGCGTTCGGAGTACGGTCAGGAAAGTTCTTGGGCTTCCTCGTGACCCATCGAGGAATCGAGGCCAACCCTGAGCAGATCCAAGCAGTGTTGGAGATGCAGCGGCCAGGCCGAGTGAGGGACGTGCAGTGCCTCACTGGTCGCGTCGCTGCCTTGGCTCGGTTTCTATCCCGAGCCGCCGAGCGGTGCATCCCCTTCTTTTGGCTGATCAAGCAAGTCAATCAAGCGCCAGAGAAGAAAGGGCTTATCGACTGGGACCAGGAGTGTGAGCTGACGTTCGAAGAGTTAAAGCGCTACCTAGTGTCCCCTCCTATCCTCGCCAAGTCACAAAAGGGAGTGGAATTACTCCTGTATCTATCCGTGACGCTGAGCACCTTGAGTGCCATCCTCACACGGGAAGAGGTAGGGGTCATGAGGCCAGTCTACTACGTTAGTCAAGCACTTCAGGGCCCAGGATCTTGATACTCGCGAACCGAGAAGTTCGCCCTTGCGCTCGTTACGGCTGCTCGCAAACTACGGTCGTACTTCTTTGCTCACCCTATCATCGTCCTCACCAATCAGTCACTACAATAAATCCTCCAGAACCCTGACGTCTCAGGAAGGCTGATCAAATGGGCCATTGAGCTGGGGGAGTTCGACATCAAGTTTCCCCCGAGGATGGCAATCAAGGCGCAGGCCCTCGTCGACTTCGTAGTCGAATGCACCATACCTGTCGACGACCTGCCCGAGCAGTCCTCTGGACCCACATGGGAGCTATACGTCGACGGATCGTCCTTTGCTATGGGAAGCGGGGCAGGATTGGTCCTACTCTAGCTAGAAGGGCATGAGCTTCAGTACGCCTTGCGGTTCAACTTCCCGACCACAAACAATGTAGCCGAGTATGAGGCGCTTCTCTCAGGACTACTTATGACCAAGCACTTGGGAGCGACCAACGTGCGCGCATACATCGATTCCATGCTCATCTCCAACCAAGTGAGAGGAGAGTTCGAGGCATGTGAGCCATCCATGATTAAATACCTGGCACAAGACAGGGCCACGACAAAGGAATTCTCCCACTTTGAGGTGGTCTACATCCCGCGGGAAGAAAACGTCTGAGCAGACGCACTATCTCGCCTGGCATCAGCCACCGCGGTCTCCAACTCGCGCTCGATCCTGATAGAGGAATTGTCAGCACCGAGCATAGACTGTTGTGCCCCTGTGGTCATTGGTCATTTGTATCTCATGGTTTTGATAATGGCTAACACTATAAGTCAATGTTATTTTCCACTCTCAACCAGCCTATCCCCCCACCACCCGTTCCACTTGCACAACCCAACTCCGGCCCTAACCTCCCTCACAGCCTCTCCATCGCCCCTATCCACCCCCCCATCCAAGCCCCATAGCCATTAGCCTCACCCCATTGCAGTCCCTTCACCCCTTCCCACCACTATCAACCCCTATCCCTAACCTGCTCAGTCCAGTTCGCAGGCAGCAGTAGAGGTCCAAGTTTCAGACTCACCCATGACCACACATCAAGGATTCAAGTGGCGTACCTTATATTGGTGGAAAGCTCGTCCAAGCAACTTCGCAGGCAAGGTGGTCCTGCCTCCATTCTATGTCCGTGCTATTCGATGGAGCCATCCTCGCCAGACTGCGCCGACTATCACTGGCAGATAGCCAGAGGCAACTTGTAGCAGCCCTCCCGACCATATCAGTGAGGATCTTGGTGCGCCCTTCAGAGGAGGACGTGTTTTGAAAGTCCTCTACCATGTCAAACAAGAAGGAGGTCATTTGAGTGCCAGAGCATTGTGTTCCGTCATTTCTTCCCGGTGTGCGCAGGTTAGCACAGCAGAACCAGTTTGGACACCCTGTCACTATTCTGCCTCCAGCACTCTACTCCGACCGCTTCTCGAAGCTCTGTTGGTCTCTTCTAAAAGAGAACTCTCCCACGAGTACGTTGGCACTGGTCCCTCCTCAATCTGATGCCCCAGCTAAGAGTACGACCTCGGTAAGGAGCTCACTAGTCACCCAGAATTGTCACCTGCGCAGCTCTACGAGTTTCGGTCGCCTCGCTTCGTCTAAGCTCGGAACGCGGCAATTCCTCATCCTGGTGATTCCCAACTCGACCAGCTTTCCAGAGACGCCAACCCCTCCTCCGTTGGACGTCCCATCAAAGATTTCTACCTCCAACAAGGTGCTACATGTAGTCAGCCAGGTCAGCAACTCAGTCTGCGTAGGTCGAGATTTGATCTCCTTCGGCCACTCCGGTCTCCCCACCCCGCCTGGCCGGCTGACCGTCCCTCTCTACGTAGAGGTAGTTTTGGGTGTAATTTAATTTCCCTACCCAAAGATCACCCTCCTGCATGAGGTGTAGTGCATGTAACAGCAGGTCACCGTTCGAAGCGACATCGACGCGGCATGCAGGTGCGTACCCACGCCTCCCCGCTCGCCCTCATCTCCGATCGGGATCGGCATCTTCACGCTGATCAGGTGAGCACGTGGTTACACCCTTGCTGGTTTTACCTTTCTTAGTTTGTATCACTTTCTAATTGCCCATGGTCGGTGAGGCGAGCGCCCAGTCTCAAAATGCTAATGTGTGAATGACCACCGCGGGTGAGTTGTGAGCGAGACACTACATCCCATGCCCTCAGTGTGCTGACCGCTCACGAAATTGGGCATCCTAGGCCCTTCGGGTCCATCCCAATCTAGCCATACCCCTGGAGCAGCAAGGTCCCACCTCGGACCCTTCCCGCCATCGCCGGTTTGCCTACAAGCAACCGTGTTTGCTACGCGAGTCGGTCCGCTATAGTGAGTCTGCCGCCCAAAGTTACTTGCTTGCAATTGTAGGTCCAAGGGCATCGCGCATAGATGTGTTAAGTACATGAGTGGATAGAATGGAAGGGTTGAGTACACGGGTGGATGGCCTAGGCACACGCCTAGAAGAGAGGATGAAGGCCTTAGAAGATAGGGCCGAAGGGTTGGACCAGTCTGTTCATGGCCTGGTAGGGAGAGTTTTCGCATTAGAGAGAGCCCCAGTCGAGGCAACCCCCGCACCTACACATGGTCAACGGGAGCCGGTTCAGCAACATGCTGCTCCCAGGGTTCAAGGGGTAGATGTTAAGAGGCGTCACATCCCCGAGGTGCATGACTATGAGTCCGATAATGAGCATAGGGGTTATGGTCATGACCGTCGTCCCCCACGGCGGACCCATGATCTAGATGAGGACGAGCGGACCCTCAGGACCATTCGAGTGGACCCTCCCACGTTTGACAAATCATGGCTAAGGAACCGAAGGTCTATTTAGATTGGGAGGCTAGCATGGATCGGTACTTAGATTGGTTCGACATGGCGGATTGTCAAAGAGTCCGATTTGCAACCATGAAGCTAATAGGATAGGCTCAAACTTATTGGAAGAATGTGGAGAGTCTGTTATTTTAGCGAATGGAACCCCTAGTTGATACATGGGCCGAGATGAAGGAAAAGCTTCTGCAAAAGTACCTTCCTGCCACATACTGTCAGCGACTCATCTATAGGTGGTAGAATCTCAGCTAGGGAGATCGGTCTGTCTCCGAATACATCGTTGAATTTGATGAGTATTTTCTGCGATGCAGTGTTACGGAGGAGAGTGCCATGCCTATTTTTCGCTTCCGACGTGGTTTGCGGCCACACTATCAGTATGAGCTTTTTCACCGCAAAACCAACACCTTGGAAGAGGCATATCAGGTTGCCCTCGAGTTAGAGCAATTCGAGGCCGAGTTCGAGCCTACCCAATGATTGGGACCCTTTCCTCATCGTGGGGTTGAGCCTCATGGTTCATCAGGCCCATATCAGAGAGTCCCCATGGCTCGACCTTAGGAGCCCGCCCGTCAGGAGCCATTCACTCCAAGGCATCGCCCTCCCCACCCCAGGGACCTACCTCCACCTCAACCACCGGCACCCATTGCCCACCCATTGACACCCATTGCCCGTCCACTGACACCCATTGCCCGTCCACCGGCACCCACTCCTCTATCCCTGTTGCCTACACCCCCTGCCCGATGGGAGGATAAGGGTAAGGGACCACTTCTCGGAGAGCCTAGTGGGTCACGTTAGTAGTGTTTTTGCTGCCAGGGGTTTCGCCACTATTCGGCCCAATGTCCCACCTGCACATCACTCATCATTGGGGACACACAGGTCAGAGATGCCTCAGGGCTTGTGATGTGACACGACCTTGGACTTAGGCAACAAGCACAATTTGCAACCGAACGGGCCGATAACGATGGCCAACTCACCTGACACTCAACCCAAAACCCGGGGTGACTCGGCGATGCCAAGTGGAGGGTGTGCGGGCTGGTCCCTTGCTGGTAGAGGGCTAGCAAGGCCAGAGGGTCTCCCAAAGGGGTTTGGCTAGTCCGATTCTAGGGCCGACCCGGTGCCGAGGGCACGGGTGCACCAACACATGCATGGACTTTGTATGCTGGATGCTTAAATGCACGGGCCTTAGAACCTGAATGAAACATGATATGCATGGACTTATGATGTGAGACATCCACGGGCCTTCTCCATGACTAAGGCAGATATGCACGGGGTTATTCTACCTAATGCTGCCTAATGTAAGAATTGCATTGTACTAGAAATGCACACTTGAAGTGATATGCTTGACTTCGGCCTTAGACAATAAAACATGCACTGGCTTTGAAGAAAGTGAACAGACCTCTACACATAGTGTAACAAAGTTAATGTATGAAACAATATGTACACAATGTATACACAGATTCAGAAACACAGATGCTATCATTCAATCATCAAAGCCACAAATGTAATCATTCAATCATCAATGCCACAGATGCAATAGTTCAATCATGCAGCATTCATATGGGGACTTATGGTGTTGCTATCATCAAAACCACAGTCATTCAACCATGCAGACTCAACGTAGTCATTCAAACATACAGACTCATGTCCAGATGCAGTCAAACATTCAGACTCATGTCCAGATGCAGTCAGACATTCAGACTCATGTGGAAGCTTATAGTGTTGCTATCATCAAATCCACAGGGACACAACATCCTGACTGCTCAAGACCTACACGATCCAACGATAGGCCGCTTGAGAGCTGAGCGGTCCTCCTGGGGCCACTCATGCTACCCAACGGCACGAAACATAAACGGACCTCCTCCAGTCGTTCCAAGGTACACGGTCTAACTCTAGGCCATGTGAGTATATGAACAGGCCCATTTGGGCCGTTCAGTCACCCAACGGCACACAGAGTCACCCGGTCAGCACGTGACCTTTGGAAACATACACAGTCCTACATAGGACCGTGCAAGGGAGTACACGGCCATCCTCTGACCGTGTAGATCCAAAATTGTGCAACGGTTAAAAAGCAACAGTCAGAAACTCCTCGGGAGTCACTCTGGCTCCACGACGTACACGGTCGACCTATAGGCCATCCAAGGGTGACACAGTCGAACGATGGACCATGTACCCCCCCGACACTCCATGGTCGGTAAACGATCGATTCCTGGGTCGCGTAGGGGTGTAAACGATCTTTGTTAGGACCGTTTACATCCCGCCGACCCGAGAACGGTGAACCTCACTGGAAAACCCCATCTCCACCCCCAAACTACCCTAGTTAAGGGGGGAAACAAAGGGGAAGCTTGTCCCTATGATGCTAGGCACCCAATGGTGCCCTCAAGCCACCGATTAACAGGAAGAATCACTAGATCGGCGCTCAAAATCTCAAAGCATGAATTTCCCACCCCGAGCTCAAACGACCCTCTCTCGGCCTCGCCTCGGCCTAGAAATCGCGGGGAAGGAAGCTACAGAGCTAGGGATCCATCACCCTAGCTCGGGGTCACACGAGACACGTCGGGTCACCGCCGATCGACAAAGAACGCCTTGAAACCCTCGTTCCTTTGCGAAATCCCATGAGCCTCACGCCACCATGATCACCTCGCCATTGCCACTATCACCGTGCTGTCGCCTCCACGCCGTCTACAGCCGGAGGGAAGCACCGCCGCCCATAGGAACTCTTAGTGTCGGGCCAAGGCATCTCTAGTGTCCAAGTGTTGCTGGTCGCGTCTCCATCTAGAGTCTGAGGTTTGCATCACCTAGAGTCGGTCCCTCAATCCGTCCCGCATCAATTCTTGGCAGCCCATCCAGTACCAGACAATTCACCTCTCAACCATGAAACTCGTAGACAAGGAGTCCCTTGCTCCCCAGTCACCAGCTCCAGTTGAAAAGACTGGAGATGTCTTGCATTACTGGTAGCAAGACGCCCACACGGCCAGCATCCCTTGCTGGGAGCTCTACTTCGATGGCGCTTCCCAGGGGATTACCTACAACAGTCAAAACCCCGCCACCATAGTGGGTGCCGGCATTGTCTTTCTGACTCCTTAGGGTGGAGTTTTGTATAACTCTTGCGCCCTCATGAAAGCCCTGACCAACAATGAAGCTGAGTACGAAGCTTTGATCATCGGGCTTCAGATGGCTCTCGACATGGGCATTAAATGGCTCAAAGCCTGTAGGGACTCCCAGCTAATAGTCTGGTAAGTCCTCGACATCTATGACCATGCCGCCGCCACTAGACTAACCCAGAAGTTCTATTTCTTCGAAATAGATCATGTTCCTCGAAGCAGCAATGCCCAGGCAGATGCCTTGGCAAAATTAGCTGCGGCCATTAAACTCCCACCTGAGGCCGAGGTAGACATCACAGTCAAACACAGAAGACTGATGTCAGGCTCACTCAAAGGCAGCTCCGGTCTCACCGTCTATGAGGTTCATAACCCCGACTAGAAAACTTCTCCAAAAGAAGAAGATTGGTGTGAGCCCATCATCAAGTTCAAGAAAGGGTGGCTCCCTCCTGGTCGAGCTCAAAGGGTCCAGCTACTCCATCGAGCAGCATCGTATGAGTTGATCAGCGACTCCCTATACCGACTCATCCATGAGAAGGACAAGTCAATTCTGCTAAGGTGCATCTCCTCAGTCGAGGCTTAAGCTATCTTGCACGAGGTCCATTCCAGATTGTGCGATGCTCACCACCCCGAAGATCGAATGAAGTTCAACATCAAGCTCAAAGGATTCTACTGGCCCACCATGTATGTGGATTGTGCCCAGTACGCCCACACATGCCATCAATGCCAAGCCTTTGGCCAAGTACCTAGAAGACCTCCTAACCCGCTGCGTCCTATAGCACCCACCTAGCTGTTCACCAAGTGGGGCATGGACATTGCGGGGCATTTCTCGCCATCTTCAAAGGGCCATAAATACATCTTGGCCGCCACCGACTACTTCTCTCATTGGGCAGAGGTCCTTCCCCTACTTGAGGTCACTGGCGAAGTGGTCACCAAATTTGTCCGGCACAACATCATCTACCGATTTGGTACACCCAGTCGCATAGTATCCGACAATGGAACACCATTCAAGAATAAGGTCGTATATCAACTAGCGGCCAAATTCCATATCAACTGGAGAACCTCTTTGGTCTACAACACCTAGGGCAACGGCTTGGCCAAAGCTTTCAACAAGATCCTCTGCAAGCTCCTGGCTAAAATTGTTAGCCACCGAAAGTGTGATTGGGGTGAGAAGGCCTCCCCCACTCTGTAAACACATAAAAATATATTTTTTAGGTTTACTCGGACCAGGTTGAACCCTTCAACCTAGCCTGCCTAAACCCTTCCTCAACCCTTCAACTTCCTCTATAAAAACCCCTCAGAAGCTCAAGGGGTAGAGGATCGGAAGGAGATTCAAGCATCAAGGCTTCAAGCACCAAGGCTTCAGCAACGAGAATTGCGTGTGGGTGACTTGTTTGTCGGCTACGCATGCTGAGGGTATGTCATTTGTACTTCCCTCACACGACATTTGTCCATGACACGCTAGTCTATCCCCACCACTTGTGAAGTGCTATGACCAGGGTGAACGCCCCCTCATGCTGGGATTCCCCCTCACGTGCCTATCAACTGCGACTACATACACGTCATGATGCCATACCTCTCACAGTTGCGAGGCCGTGTCCGACCGCTCCACTCGAGCTGTGATCGGCCCTCACCCCATCGCCAGCCCATGCTTTCTCCGGTCACCCAATTATAGCCCCCCTTCTTGGCAAACCAAGGATGGTCTACGCCATGGGAAGGGCCCTCCGTAAAATATGCAGACATCCACTTTGTCACGTCTTGACCGGGGGGGCGATTATTGTGTCAGAATTGTCCCGGGGCTTGTGCCAGTTGTACTTCAGCCACCATGGCCCACCTGTAAAGCCCATGCGACCCTCATAAATTATATTGCCACTTGAACGAATGCGCTCGCATCCATGTTCGGCCCCCGGTTCCCCTCGCGCTGCTTGACATGAACCTCCAGCACCTCTGACCTCAACCAACACCGCCCGGCCTAGCGTGAACCCATAGTTGTGAAGCGCTCCCTGCTCTCCATCCACGACTTCAGACACATACAACTCTCTCTTCAGCATGGAATGAAGGTGTTCAGATTCAATCCGATGTAAATAAACACCGACTGCTTACGGTCAGTGGGGAAAGATGTCCAGTACACGACTCCCTACAGTCGCATGCACACTGGCACTTATGGAACCACCCTTCCCTCCACGTGTCTCTCACCTCCCGAGTCCACGTGCCGCACCCTGGCGGCGCTTCCCCTGTTAGCTTTCGGTTCCATGGGTGATTGTCAAGAAATCGACTGGCATGCCCACACCCCAGCCATGTTTCCCCAAAAACCAGGAAACCTCTTGTGCCACTCGATCTCCCCTCAGCTTTCGTAAAAGGAGAGTGCACGGTGCCACCTTGAGAAAGATACGGCCATGAGAGGAAGTGCCCGAAGTATGCTAGATTCTGGCATCTCCCCCCGTCGCCTTATCCCACCCCTCAGTCTGGTCACTGTACACAGGTGCACCCAAGGCCCACACCCGCCGCGCGTGAACAATGATCTTTTAAGAATGTAGAGGAACTGGGCAAATCAGAGTGTTGCACTTGTTGCTCTTGAAGTGTTTCAATTGACAGATCTTCATCCTTTTTAGCTTTGCTGGAGGTCCCTTCAGTTGGTTCATCCTTAGCCTTGGCATCATTTGAGCACTTGGGAGCTTCATCTGCATCCAAGATTGGAATAGATTGATTGGTCAGTTTTAATTCAGATTCATCAAAGATAACATGTCTCCCGGGTGGGCCGACACGGAAGTCGTCAGGCTACGACTAGTGGTTCCATCACAAGGAAAGAGAAAGCTGCTCTTTTGGGATGTAGAAGAATGCCACAGTGTATAAAATAATTTAAACATGGTGCACATGGAACATGAGTTGCATAGAAATTAGACATGCAAGCTTTTGAAATCTCCAGGTATATAACGGACTGGCGCTGCCCCGTTACACACCATAACGGACCGGAGGAGGACCGCTATGCTTCACAGAATACAAGAAATCCACAGAAAACCCAGACAATAATGCATCAGGGCAGATGTGCCACAGGACTATAACGCACTGGAACGGGCGCGTTAAGGCCACAAGCCACGAAACACTACAGACGAGGAGTATAACGGACCAAGGTTGGGGTGTTATATCAGACATAACGCACTCCCATGAGCCGTTATGACTTCCAGAACAACAGAATTCACAGAAAACTACGGCATATAACGCACCTTTACAAGGGCGTCATACAATACATAACGCATGGGGGTAGGGGCGTTAAAGGAAACAGACCTTTAACTCAATACAAAGGACTATAACGCACCAACTAAGGCGCGTTAAAGCCACTCGAACATTAACATCCACAGGAAAATATAGACACTATTCACATAACGCACATTAAGGGATGCGTTAAAGGGACATAGCGCACCGGGGCAGGCACGTTATATCACCTGGGTTTCGCGACTCCGGAGTTCAGAATCGAAAATCCCTCCCGACCGATCGTAATCGACGGGGGACGCAATGGATTACAAGACCTGTTAAACCTAACAAGCCAAACCAACATTCCAAGCCTAAGCATGCTACTCGAAATGAAATACGATGCCCATGGAATTGATTTAACAATTAAATAACAATTTAATGCATTAAATGACTAAAAATGCACTAAATAGAAACATGCACGAAATATGAGATTACGGGCGTCGGATCACGACGCAAGTGATGCCAGCGGTGTCCTAACGTGATAAAGTATCCATCACCCTACCTGGAACTCGACGAAAACGACGAATGGACGGCGAACCGGCGAGAGGGAGAAATGGCGCCTCGCGACTCGGCTCGACTTCACGTCTGGCGAATCGAGGAAAGGTGGGCGTCAACACGATCTTGGCTACGCGACCAATCCAACGGTACCTCTCCAGCTTCGATCAGCAGCCGACTGGACCAAGAAACGAGAGAGGCACGTAAACTGAGAATAAACCCCAAAATCACCCAAAAGAAGATTTTCACAAAAAATGAGAAAAATGGCGACGGATGGCGACGCAGAGGGCGTCAATGGGTTCCTGGCAAGATGAGGAGTCCGATCCCCTACCTTTTGCGCGGCGAAGGCCGCGAATCGGTGCCGAATGGGTGACGGGGACCACGCCGTCTTCTAGCTCGCACGCGACACCACGCTCCACGATCCGAGGGAAGATGGGTATTGGCGCGATCCTCGCGTCGAGCCCATCCCGCCGGTACCTCCCACGCGTCGACCGACGTCCGTTTGGACAGCGAACCGAGCGAATGGGGGTTGGAGGAGAGAGAACGTGGGATGGAGAGAGAGAGAGCAGGGGCACTAAGCTGTCCCTCTGCCCGGTGGCTTTATGCCTTATATATAAGATGTTGGGTGATCTACACAAGTCGCGCATCCCCAGAAATTCATGGACGGTGGGTCCGTTGCACTTCCTTAACGCCTGGGTCTGCACCCTGTTTCCTGAAGCTACTCCCAGGTCGCTTTAGTCGGATCGTCCTGTGCCGAGGATGATCGAATTTGCCAGTGTCGAGCCATCTTCAATGGCAGACCAACTTTTTACTATTCGGGGTAAATTGACCACGGTCCCTATGGACTCCCCCAGAGTTTTACATTTTTGGAGCCTGGCAGCCAGTTCAGGTCCGCTTGTAAATAATATGCAGCAATGCCACCTATTCGAGACTGAGGAATACATCCATCCGCTCATCGGCGCCAAGTGTACAAGGCCCATCTTGGAGTCGAAGTTGATTGATTGGGCATTGGCCATTCGACCCAGTGTCCTTGTCTTTAGAAAGAGCGGCTTGTTATGGCTGGAGCCATATTATCCCTTCCGATTCAGTCAGAATTTTGGATATGACCAGCACATTCCTCCCTCCGTAGCACGGTTTGGGCTGCCGAATAGGCATCGGGCCGAGTAGACGACCACCGACGAAGCCCGGGCATGGTGGGATTACTTCCATCACCGAGAGAATGTATCTTTCACGGTTCCATCCCCTGCTCGCTCGCCCAGAGTAACTCCAGACTATATTAAATGGTGGAATGCATGGACAGGCTTCTACCGAAACTCCCGCCGCGATTGCTGGCGTGCCGCAGAATGCCGCTTCTTGGACTCTCAGCCAAAGCCGACGTTGGATATTGATCCCGCTAATCTAAAGAAGCTAAAGTCCTGGACCAACACCGAGGTGATGGCTTATCTAGAAGCCAGGAAGGTTGCGAAGTGTCGGTCATCCAAAGCCGAGCTGAAAATACCTAAAATCTGGAAGGATGACTATGTGAAGACACTTCGGGGGCTATGTCGGGTGAGCAACGAGCGAGTGATCCTTCAACAGCTCCCTTTACTTGTGGAGGAGTCCCTTTCAGTGGTGGCCGACTGGCATCCAGAGATAGACCACTTGCATCCGTATCAGACTTTCATCAGGAGGGAGGACAGGCGAGAAGGACTTTACACCGACACCCCCTGGTTATTCACCCTGCTTCATTCTCATGGGCTTTCAATTACTGGCTCATTCAAAGCCATTCTGGGTCATCCCCTACTGATATCTTTTAATTATGCCGACGGATGGGGTCTGGATCATCTGAGCTTGAATTATCACCTGTCTTCTCATGGCCAAGAAGGCCCGGCATTGCTAGCTGAGAAGAGCGAGAAGATTGGTGATATTTGTTAGCTTATTTGTGAAGCGGCTTCCAGAGATAAGACACCTTCACAATTTTATTGGCCGCTCACTCCCCTGTACACAGGGCCAACAGGTATGCTTAACTTTTTCACTTCAGATTTGAGCTACTTCCTTCGTACTCAACCAGTATTTTTCTCACCCATGCACTTTTGCAGTCCACCTCTCTTTGAAGGTGACTCGACATTACAGGGAGTTAATATCTAAGGCACAAAAGCCTTCATATTTTGAAATCCCCGAGTCGGCCCCGACCACGACACCACTGCCTCCTAGCGACTCGCGTAAGCGAACCAGGTCCCTAGTTGGGGAAGCTACCAGTAGGGCCAAGAGGGTGGCAACCTGGGCGACACGGGCACGCCGGGGGAAGACTGCAGAGCAAGGACCAGTCGTTATCCCTCCTCCGATTTCGTCATTTGAAGAGTTTGATGCCGCTTTGACACAAGGGCCTGAAGCTGGAGGTAAACTCTTCATTCTTCCATAGCTCGTTTGCATATTTAGCTGCCCTAGCTAATTATCCTTTTATAGTTGCTGGCACTGTCTTTGCCGTTGTTGGGGTAGAAGCGATGACGGGCGCCGTGGTCAGAGAGGGAGTAGAGGAAGCTCTTCCAGCCTCCATCGAGAGAGACCTACCTTCACCAACACCTCAACGGGAGGTAGAAGGTAACTTGCAGTTTGTTTATGGAGCTCCGTGGCCCACAACATCATCAGTCAGAATTTGACTGTTTGTTACTTCAGCTTGTAGTCGACATCCAACCATCAATGCTTCTCGAGACCAAAGCTATAGGAGAAGCTGCCACTGGGGAGTAGACTATTTCAGGGGCGGAGCCCCAAGAGACTCCCTCAGTCGATGCTCCCGGCACAGAACCCATTCAAGAGACTCCTGTTAAAGTAGCCGCTCTTGTAAGCAAGGCACCTGCTCAGTCGCTGGAGATTCGGGAACAGGCAGAAGACTCTTCATCTTCTGAGCAGGTTGATTATGGTGGTGGCTCCAATGATGACGAGCTTCCACCAGCTGATACAGAAATCGAGGATGTTGGAGCCTCTTCGGCTTATGAAAGTGACTTCATAACCTTCAGCCCGCCCAGGCTACCAGCAATCGAGCAGGGGCCGTCGTACCCCCTTGCAGGAGGAGGGCTAGAATCCACAGAGGCTGCCTTTGGGGGCCTAAATGTAGTATCGGTTGGGGTAGGAAGTGATTCACCGCCCACTTGTAGCCTTTCTTATCATTTTTATATTAGCTGGCTAACATACATATGTGTGTTGCAGGTTGAGGTGGCGCCACCAACCATAACGGTGCAAATACCCCTTCCAGATCTAGGTGCGGGCCAACCGACCCTCCCGTAGGTTTTGCGGCCCATTGCTTTGCGGTTCCCGAGGAATTATGTGGTAGTAGCGGCCTTTGAAGGACCCGTGGTAGTTGTAGATGTTGGTGAATCAACAGAAGCTGCAGAAACCCAACCGCTTGCCATCGACAAAGAATTACTACCAGAGCAGAATAGTCTCCCTGAGATAGAGGCGGGAGAGATTGTTGAGGAAGAGGTCGATGCTTCTAGGGCTTTGGCGGTCATGGATGACTCTTCTCCCGTGGAGGCCAGCGGGACTGAATGTGAGGAGCAAGTATCCTCGATTATCCAAGTGGCTAGCACAGTCCCACCTTGGGAGGTAGGCAAGGAGGTTGCCGTGGTGGAGACTCTTCTTGCTATATCAGTTGCCGCCGTTGATTCCAGCACCAGCGCCCTTCATATCATGTCGTCGACATCTTCTCGGGCGAGCGACGATATTTAGGCTGAGGTACATAGCAGGGTGGACTTCCAGCTCCCTGAGACTTCACCACTCGGTCTGCAATTTTCAAGCGACATGGTGTGGCAATCTTTGGGTAACCTTCAGCAAGCCATGTCAGCTACCCCTAATTTGACTTACGCGCAGTTGAGGAGCCTGGTAGAACACCTCTCCCGCTCATTACTGGCCTTTGGCTGCCCAATGGAGGATTGGACCCCACAGGTCATAATGTTGTTGAAGCACGCCAATAGGCGGTAGTACCTCGACTGTGAAGTATCTGATCAGTTGACGATCGTGAAGCTAGAGAAAGCTGATTGCCCAACTACCGTCGCCTCATTGAGAGGGACCGTGGGAAAATTAAGAGATACGGATAGCACCTCTTCAAAGCACCGATCCTTTCTCACAGCGCATATAGTGGAGCTACGTGCCGAGCTCCGTAGGGCCGAGACTGAACTGCAGGAGACTGAGCACCTGGAGATTCAGACCATGGAAGAAGCTGACTTGCCTGAGGAACAACTCACTTCTTTTGACGAGAAATTATCACAACTGGAAGTCATAGAGTCCCGATTGCAAGAGTTGGCCCGATACCCCTCCTTGGGTCTCTTGGAGTTGGAGGATACCTTCCGACACCCGCTACAGTAGCCTCTTCTCTTTTCCTTATTTCTTGCATCAACTCTAGCTCCTTTTTATCTTTGGAGCTTATGTACCTCGGGGGATGCCCCAGGCAGTGGTGTATTCTAACACTTCACATTAATGAAATATCTTTATTTGTCGCTTCGACTGTGACCTTGTCATCTTCCTTCTTTCTCTTTTTTTCCTTTTTTTCCTTTTCTTCTCCCTAGCCTACTAGCTTACTGCTGCGAGAGAGAGCGAGCCATCCCGTGACCCGACCCGGACACGAGGTTGAGAGTTGACCACCCTAGCTCATTGCCGGTTTCTCAACCGTGGACGTCCGAACGCTTCCCTCGCATGGGACGAACGTGAGCTTGCTAGAGTCCTAGGTGTGCGTTTCCACTTGGTGTCGCGTCCGTGTCCATCGTCCCACATCAAACTCCTAAGTCTCATCGGATAAATAGGGACAAGGGGGACCAGCAGTCTGACTTGAGAAGGATCTAGGTTACCCCAGAGGAAGCTCAAGCTGTCCGGGAGGCGGGTCTCAGCAACCCCTTACGGGCACTAGGACGCCACGCCAAGCAAGGTGCGACTGGCCCTTCAGCCGCATCATCCGATGATGCCCAGCCCCTCATCACCTCTCGCTCAGATAGGCAGAAACAAAGATGGGCTCGTTCTGGGCCCCACCAATGTCCAGTCCTGAGTTCTCCTCAGGTAGATGTCGTAGTGGAGACTCCTTTGCGACGCGCCTCGGTCTTTGATAGGCTGGGAACACCCGTCTGCCTCGAGAGGCGTTCTCAGAAGAGACAGACGGTCTGGCTCCTCAATGACGCGGCCAAGGTGTTCGAGTGCTACACCATCGGGCGCCAGCCTGATGCTCAGACTAACGATCTGAACTAGCCCATATCTCACTTCAGGACACCTCGTCACCTGACTCAGCCGTCGACTCTGGTCGGCCATTTCGGCACTTCTGCCGGGCCTCAGACATCGACACGAGCAGAAGAAGTTCCCATTGAGGAACGTGCCACCCCCATCAATACGGAGCTGGTCAACAATAACCCTCCGACTAGTGAAGTCCAAGAGGTAACTCTTGAGACTCTTGTGAAGGAGAACCAGCACTTAAACGCCCTCCTGCAAGACTTGCTCCAAGAACGTGACCTTCATCCTCAGCCACCCACTAGACCTTCGACAGAAGCGCCGATCCCACCAGGCGGGCAAAATGGTGCTAACGCCTCAGCAGCAGCTGCTCGGACCCCTACCATTGTTGGGTTTGGCACTCCCTTGGCCGAGGCTCAACCACGGCCATCCAACACGTCAGTGCCGAAAAGTCTCATGGCACAGTGCCAGATGATCAAGCGGATCGTCGAGACCAAGCTCGCCCAGTTTGGAGAGGGGGTCGCTACCGTAGATCTCTATAGCATCCCCTATCCGCTCCACCATCAACTCAAGAAACTTCCCTTGGAGTACGCCAAGCCGCTGAAGTTGCAGAAGTTCAACGGTCAAGGGTCTCCGCATTAACACTTGGCCTACTACATCACGGCCATGGGTGAACTCACGTTGGATGAGTCTTACCTCCTTTGCTACTTTGCCACTTCACTTATGGGAATGACCTTCCAATGGTTATTTCCACCTGAAGCCCAACTCAGTCATTGATTGGGTGGATCTCTAGAAGAAGTTCTTGACTATTTTCAAATGGCCGAGTGAAAGGTCTCTTTAGCCGAGCTGTGCTCCCTCTGACAGAAGAAGGGCAAGAGCGCCCTCGACTTCATCAAGAAATGGCAAGACCTCAGCATGAGGTATGTCAACCCGCCCACGTTGACACACTACCCACCACCCTCTCCCTCCACACTCCCTCTCTCTTTAACCTCACGCCACCCCCTCCCTCTGGTGGCGAGCAACCTCCTTGCTCTTCCTGTGCCCACACCACCTCCTCACAGCCCGACGGTGAAATACCCAGCCACCATGTAACCTCCTCACAGCCCGACGGCGGAATACCCAGCCATCATGTAACCTCCTCACAGCCACCCCCCTCACTCTTCTTCATCTCCGGCCACCAACCCTCCTTCATGTGACCTCTAGTTGCGCCATGACGCCCTCATGAAGCCGCCGCTGCCGCTCGTCACCACCGTCATCGTCGTTCCCTGGCTGCCGTTGCTGCACCATGCCACCGTTGTGAAGCTGCCGTTGCTGCCTGCACACCCCCGCGACCACGCCGCTCCCACCGAACCGCCTCTGCGACCCAACCCCCCATCGACCACAGACGCCTTCACTCCCCTCTCACCTGTGCCGCCATATGCACGCCATGCTCCCTTGCCACAACACAAACCTCACACCTCCCTCCGCAACAGACCTCCGCTCCACCGAACGCCATCCTGTCGTCAACCTCCCAGCCACCTCCACTGCCGCCGCGAGTGCCCCCCGTCGTCCGCCATCCCAGCCGCAGCCTCCCCCGGTCACCGTCTGCACCCTGCCGCCGTACGTGGCCACCCAGCCGCACCCCTCTCCCCTGCCTCGCGGCCGACCTCACTCCGTTAACGCCACCAGACACCCCCCTCCGGCAATCGCTCCTCAAGACCACCCACAGCAACCCCCCGGAGCCACTCTCCCTCTAGCCCTCTGCAACCTCCAGTTAACAGCCGCCGGCCGACCAACCTCACGCCCACCGTGAACACCAGACACCGCCGGCCACCTCGCCACGTCCCGCCCACTACCGTCAAAACCTCCGCCTGTACACGCCCACGCCCGCCGATGACCTCCACGCGACCTCCTCACACCTCTGCAAACCCCCTCTCAACTGCACACCCGCACCCCCATTCCTCTCCCCCGCCGTGAGCCTCCCATGCACTGACCTCCCTGTCCGCTCTCCTCTGCAACCACCGCGACAACCCCCTGCGCACTCACTCCACCACCCGCACCCACCACTGCGGCTAGTCTCTCCTCTCTTTCCTTCTCCTCTCACTGCATACACCTCCGGACCACCTCCCTTTCGCCTGTACACCAAGCCCTCCGCCGCGAGCCCTCCATCTGCACCTCGTCGCCCGTCGCCGTCCTCACTGCCAGACACCGCCGTGAACCGCCATCCTGGCCGACCGCCGCTCATCTCCCTCTCCCTTGCTAACCCCACGAGGCCAACTCCACCTCCGGCCCCCCTCCTCTGTTAAGCCACCATCGTCGTCGCCCGCCTTCTTGCCGTCGAGCCCACGGCCACCTCCGCTCCTTATCTCTCTCTCTCTCTCTTTCTCTCTCCCTCTCTAGATCTCTTTCTCTGTTTCTCTCTCTCCTCTCTCTGTATCTCTGTCGCCAGAAATCTCTCTATCTGTCTCTCTCTCTCTCTCTCCCTCTTTCTCTCTGTCTGTCTGTCTCTCTCTCCTCTTCTCACCCACCCATCTTAAGGAAACATTCATACGAGAGTACATCAGGGGCACTACCATTGTCGACCAATATCCTATCTACGTTACAATAGTTTATAGCATCCGATATTACGAGAGCGTCATCGTGCGGGGTAGTTACCCCTTCCAGGTCTTGGTCAGAGAACACTAAGGCCTGCTACTCACTCGCCGGTGGGGCTTTGAGGGGCTCGGAGGCCCTGCTCGCCCATTCGACGTGACGCTTTCTTCCTCGGCTACTATCTCCTCTTGATGCCGCACCATCAGAAATAACGTTGATATGGACTCCGCGGTGGTGATTGTCAATTTCTTCTGGGGGGATACCGTGATCCTCCCTCTGCTCGGACACATATCGAGATAGGTGCCCCTAGCAGATGAGACCCTCAATCTTGTCCTTGAGCTGATGACAATCTTCAGTATGGTGTCCGTGGTCATTGTGGAACTGGCAATACCTGCGGCGGCTACGATGCTTTAGGCTGGCCTTCATAGGCTCGGGTTGGCAGAGAAGGCCCGAGCCCTTAATGTCTTTGTATATCTCGTAGACGGAGGCGGATAGAGGCGAGTACCGCTCAAATTTTCAAGGGGGCTCCCTGTGGTCTCCGTCTTGATTCTGCCTTTTCCCCTGGCTCGAGCTTTACGCGGATGGTCACTTCTTGTCCCCTTCTCGACCCGAGCCCGTCGTGCCATGGCAAGCGCTGAGGACTTCTTCGCACTCTGCGTGATGCAGGGCTAGGGTCACCAGATCGGCGAGAGAAGTGGGGGGGTGGAGGACTAGCTCTCGCTAGAGGTTCTCATCACGGGTTCCTTCGGTCAATGCGGTGATGGCTGAGGCGACATCCAGGTGAGGGCTACGTAGGGCTTCCGATTTAAATTGGTTGATATAAGTCTGAAACTTTTCTCCCTGTGCTTGCTTTAGTTCCAACCGCCCCGCAACTGACCTTGGGGGGCAGCAGTCGGTGAAGCTTTCCTTAAAAATTCGCCCGAACTGTCTGAAGTCATGGATAGTGCCGGGGGCGAGTGCTCGGACCCCGACGTGAGCACCCTGGACCAAGGTGGTGACGAACGCTCGGCACTTGACTGCGTCGGAAGCCCCATGCAGGGTCATCAGGGTGTCGAAGCTGTTGTAGTGGTCCGCCAGGTCTCCCTGGCTGTCATATGACTTGAGGGTTGGCAGTGAGACTCTGGGGAAGATCTCGACCTTCAAGATTTGGTTGGAGAATGGGGATTGCTCCTCGCCTTCCTTGATGGAAGCCTTCTGTAAGGCGTGGAGGGCGTGCTCCTGTTCTGCGAAATATCGCTCGAAGTCTCACAGTTGGAGGGATAACTCCAGTTTCCGCTGGGTCGAGAGGCTATGAGGGCATCTGATGTGACACCACTAAGGCAAATGTAGTAAAGGGATGGAAGATCCTTGGACCTACTCCGTAAGCACAATGCGCAAGAGTGGAGAGACACGTAGATGCTGATCCAACGTCGCACACACGATCCCCATGGTGACTCGGTGATGCCGAGTAGAGGTGGTGGGGCAAGACCCTTGCTGGTAGAGGGCCAGCAAGGCTATGGGTTTCTGAAATCCTCAGAAATGAAGGAGTGAGAAGCACCTGAATCAAATAAAGCACGGGCTACACAACCAAAAATAGTAATCATACCTTCGACGAGATTGGAAGCTACAGCCTCTGCCCGAGAAATATGAGTCACTTTGCCTTTCATCTTTCTATTGACAACTGCAGAAGACTGGAAAGAAGATGCTGCTGAAGCCTGAGGGAGCATCTATTGAAATTGCTGAGATGGCTGCAGTGGTGGGAGCGGGGGCCTGAATTGGGATTAAGATGGCTGGGATGGAGCTGCTGGAGCAAACTGCACCAGAATCACTCTCATCGGACAGTCTCTCACCACATGACCTGGCTGGTCACACTGGAAACACACCATCGGCAACGAGCAGGGTTTGCCTGGGTGGCTGCCACCACATCGCACACAACCTTTAAATTGGCTTTTCGTAGAAGTCTGTCACTGCTGGAAAGATGGGGCTGACTGCTAGGTAGCACCCGACGAAGCCTGCTGATCAAATCGCTTCTTGGGTCTCTTTTTGTTCTTGAATCCTCTAAACTGGCACTTGTTAGAAGAAGTTGCACCACTTGCTGCTGGAGTGGTAGAAGGAAATCCTAGAACAGGAGGCAGATAACCCGAAGGAAGTTGAGCTATCGGTTGAACCGACAATGCCTGAGAAGGGACGATAGATCTTGTAGAATCCAATTCCAGAGCTATTGAGCCTGATATACTTCAGTCATAGTGGTAACACTGGCAACAATCAGCGGCTACCTCAACTCAACACGGAGGCCACGTAGAAATTATTCTATCTTCAATGCCTCATTTGCAAGAATGTGGGGCACATAACGGCCCAATTCCATGAACCTATTCCGATATTTGAGCACCGACATCCCTCCCTGGACAAGCTGTAAGAACTGGTGCATTTTATCCATGAGGAGATAAGCCGGGCTGAAAGTGAGTTCGAAGGTGGTGACGAACTCAGTCCACAAGATCTGGCAGAGTGGGCGGGATTGGAAAGAAACTTCCCACTCGGTATTCCACCAGGTCAACGCCGCGCCTTGGAGATGAAAGGTACCGAATATCACATTTTCATCTTGAACGCATTCCATGGAACGAAACACGTGCTCGGTGGCATCCAACCAAATTCTGGCGGCATCTGGATCAGTCTGGCCTTCAAATGTCGACAGATAAAATAACAGAAACTCCTTTAATGCACGTCCGCAACTGCCAGGTGCATCCTCTTGGGCTGGAACAACGGGAGCTGGAGTAGGAACATTTTGCGAAACACTGCTCACTTCCTGAGGAACCGGGAGTCTCCGACGCCGAGGCGACATCTCGAAATGACTAGCAAACAGATAATAGATAGAAAAATTCGTTAATCACTCGAAAAATATCCTAAGCCAGCAATAGACAGTGTAATTGGACTAATTCTGGACAATAGCTGTGCAATTTTGATTCCTTACACATTTCCTCAACACCGCTCTGATACCAACTGTAACGACCCAGAGCTCCAGATACCGATAACCCGATGTAGCATCGAATTACCGCTACCAGGAACTGGGGAAGTCACCCAAGAGGCTGATGAGGCCCCCCATCCAGGGAGGGGGTTTACGCGGACCAGCTCCAACCCCTTGGCCAACCCGCGTAAACCCCTTGACCCTTCAACTACCCCTATAAAAACCCCTTAGGGGCTCAGGGGGCAACATATGGACACAAGAGGACACTCAACTCAACTCAGCATCTGATGACTCCAAGGCTTCGAGTGGACTCTCCACAACGAGCCGAGGAGAATTATGTATGTGTGACTTGTCAAGCGGCTTAGCACGTCGAGAGTATGTCCCTTGCATTTCCCTCGCGTGTTAACTAGCCGTAACGCACAAGTCCACGCCCGCCACATGTGAGATGCTATGACAAGGGTAGATGCCCCCTCAAGCTTGGGTCACCCCTTATGTGCCCGTCAGCCACGACCATGCACGCGTCATGCTGTCTTGCTCCCTCTCAGTAACGAGGCCATGTCGACAGCTCAACTCAAGCCGTGATCGGCCCTCGTCCAAATACCAGACCGATGTGTCCCCTCAGTCGCCCAGTCAGTCACATGCCCCCTTCAACACCGCGGCCACGGCCAACGTCACGAGAGGAGCTCTCTGTGAAACACACATGTACTCATACGTCACGCATTGACCCAGGGACCCACTAGCACGTCGGAATTGTCCCGAGGCATGCCCCTGTTATACCCGGGCCGTCACGGCCTGCCTGTAAAAATATATACATCTCAGTGTTACACTGCCAGTTGGACGTATGCTCTTGCATCCACGTTCGGGCCTCCAGTTACCCTCTGTGTCACCTAGCATGAACCTCTAGCATCCTTCACCCCCAGCCAACACTACCCAGTCCGAGATGAACCTACAGCTACAAAGTGCTCTTGGCTCTTCCCCCCGGGCTTTAGGAACATACGGACTTCTCTTCGGCACGGAATGAAGGTCTTAGGATTCCATCTGATGTAAATAAACACCGACTGCTTGCGGTCGATGGGGAAAGACGTCATGTACATGACTCCCCATAGTCGCTTGTGCACTCACACCCACGGAACCGTTCTTCCCTCCACGTGTCGCTCATCCTCTGAGTCTACGTGCCACACCCTGGCAGCGCATCCCCAGGTAAATGTTCAGTTCCACGGGTGATTGTTGAGAAATCGACTAGCACACCCGCACCCTAGCCACGTTTCCCATTAACCCAGAAAATCTCTCGTGTCACTCGGTCTCCCTTTGACTCTCCAAAAAAGGCGAGTGCACGATGCTACTTTGAGACGGATACGGTCAAGAGAGGGGGTGCCCGAGGCCCATTAACTTCTGGCATCTCTCACGTAGCTATATCCTACCCCTCACTCCGGTCACTGCCCACACCACCCCGGTGGACCCCCCCTCCAGGGCGAAACACTCACCTAGAGAGCTCATTTCAAATTCATATGTCATTAAGTCAGAAAATTCCTTACACATCATTGGGTTAGTTGAACCAAAAACTATGTCATCCACGTATTTTTTTAAAATAAGAATGTCTAGATGACATACCTTTGTGAACAAGATTTGGTCAATCTCACCTCTTGTGAACTTCTTATCCGAGAGGAACTTATTGAGCCTATCATACCAAGCTCTTGGAGCTTGTGATGATCTCTGGTGGTATTTCAGGGAGTTCATCTTCGGACCAGGTGAACACGTCCTGGTTCACCACCAGGAAACTAGTATATGCTTCCTTTTCTTGGTCAGACAAGGTGGCTCTGATCCTTAATGTCCTGCTTGGATCCTCCCCCACCTGGATGAGGTATAGATCCCCCGCCGGAGTGCTTGTGCTTGGACCCAGGTCCCCCGTCCTGTTCTTCTTCTCGGGAGGCACTTCCTCTAGCTATCGGTCACGTGTTGAGATGAGGTAGCACCTGCTTGACTCCCTTTGATCTCCCTGAACTTCTCCTACTCCGTGAGGGGTAGGGAACTTGAGTTTCTGGTCATACGAGGAAGGGACGCCACGAAGGGTGCCAAGGATGCCGCGCCTGATGATCACATTGTATTCGGTCATTACGTGGAGCACCGTGAAGTCCGCTAGGAACTTTACATCCCTGGGTGCAGTCTCAAATGTGATTGGCAGGGAGATGCATCCTTTTGGGAGGACGATGGCGCCCAAAAAATCTATATAGGGGTGTGTGCAGTGGTGTGATTGGTGACAAGTCTGCACCCATAAGCACTAAATAGTTATACAAAATACCATCGGGACCACTTCCATTATCGACCAAAATACGTCGCAAGGTACATTGGTTGATGGTGGCCGAGACCACCAATGCATCAGAATGGGGAGTGGTTACACCATTCAAGTCATCATCTGAAAAGATGATGGTGCCTTTCAAGTGCTTTCGGGCGACAGCTTCCCATCGATTGTTGTCACCCTGCTCCATGGTGTTGATGGCTGATGCGTACCGTCGACGTCTACTGGCACTATCTCCACCCAAGCCCGGCCCTCCAGGGATCATCATATCTCCTTTCTGTTAGGTCGGTTGTCGATGGGCGGAGGGGTCCATTTGCACTATCGCTTCTCTGCGGCCTTAGCGACGAACTTATCAAGGAGTCCCCGTTGGATGAGGTCCTCGATAGATCTTTCAAGTTGATTCAGTCGGCTGTGTCATGGCCGTGGTCATGATGGAAGCGACAGTACTTCCTCTTGCTCCTCATACTTGGATTGGACTTCATCTTGGGAGGCCACTTGAGTAATGGCTCCTCGTGGATCTCCATAAGGATTTGGTCGGGAGGAGTCATTAGGGTTATGTAGTTACAGTAATTTCCCCTTTCTTTATACTCTGAGCGGTCGTAGTGATCTCAGTGTCGTCACTCCAGCTTACTCTACTAATCCTGAGGTGAGTCGACAGATCTCTTCCGGTCGGATCGCTCAGTTCTGACCGTGCGATCGAGAGCCGTAGTGTTCTCTTCACATCTGGCATGTTTTTGGGCCAAAGTGAGGAGGTCTGTTAGGGTCGCCGAGGCTTCAACTCCAAGCGATCACCAGAGGATGGAGTCCCCAGTCCCTTGCGTCAGGGCGGTGATGGTGATGTTGATGTCGAGGCGAGGGATCCGGAGCACCTCTGCTCAGAAATAGGACACATAGTCCCAAAGGGTCTCCTCTCGCCCTTGCTTGATGGCGAGCAGGGTCACCGCTGATTTGGCCTCCTTACGACAGCCAATGAAGTTCGATCGCAGACCCCTCTCCTTCCCCAGAGAAAGAACCCGGTGACTTTTCGACGTCCTCGTCGAGAGGGGGCAAATCTAGCCCCGTGACCCACCGGTAGACTACACTCATTGGCACTTTAGCCACCCCCAGTACTGTCCCTTCCATGCGCGAATCTGTCACGTGATCAAGTCCTGTGAGGAAGTCCAGTTCCTCATCCAGGAACAGATCCGGTGGGAATAGATCGATGCTGAGGGGAATTCCATGGCACTTGTTCAGCTGCGGCAAGCTGTCGAAGAAACTCTGAGCATTGCCAGAAATATGCCAGAGCAACCTGATCCTCCCCAGGAAAATGGGCATGGGCTTCCTTACCAGCACACTCCAGAATGGCTCGAGTTCTAGACTGACAATTGAGAAGCCCTCGAGCGGCTGTGGAGGCGCAGGGAGCAAGATGCCAGCCAAGAGATAGGGCCGAGTACCTTCTCAACCAATATCATTCATCCTCCTGCTCCCCCGGTCTCCTCGAATTCCTTGACACCACAGGCCGGTCAGTCGGCCCTTGCCACTCCAGCCACGTAGTGGTGGCCCTGGCAGGAGTTAGAGTCTCTACCCTTTTCCAGAGAAGACACCGCTAGACTCCTGCGAGTCCTTCTTGGCCGAGAGGATGTCCTAGTGGGCGAGGCTACGATGGGTTCCTCATGCTCTTCTCACCCTCTCCCTACCCTACCTCTGTCTCCGATGCTCAAGGATAGGAATGGAAAACAGAAGCTGGGTGAGGTTTCGGCACGATCGGACCAGGTCCTCCCAATAGTTTGCAAGTCGGGTCTGCCATCACAAAGGCCATCCGGCTCGCAAGATCAAGACAGCCAACAGGGCCAGCAAGGCCCCAAGACTTCATCGAGTGTCACTCGACCCTATCCTCAGTTAGACCACAGAGGTCCAGCCAGGGAGTAGGATGTTGCTCATGCTCCTCGGGCCACTTCTCAGCAGAAGTCCTTGCCACCGCGGCTAAGGCATCAAACCGCTCATACGTCTTCGGACGCCAGTACCGGTATATTAGCTCAACAGGAGAATCCTCCCTTGCCACCGCAGCTAAGGCATCAAACCTCGCATACGTCTTTGGACGGTAGTATCAGTATATCAGCTCAACAGGAGAAGCCTCCCTTGCCACCACGGCTAAGGCATCAAACCGCGCACATGTCCTCGGATGCCAGTATAAGTTAGCCGGTTCGTGGTAAATTCCTACAGCCAGTGCGGTTAAGGCATCAAATCGTGCCTACGTCCTCAGACGCCAACCTCAGCATCCCAGCATACCAGGAACTATCACTCGAGGTCATTGAACAAGTGATCAACGCCACCTTCCAACTACAACAATCGGAAGGTGCCTGGATTGAGATTCGGGCAATGAAGAGTCATCGACCTCGCTCTGCAAACACATTGGCTCGACGGTATCCCCACGGGGATCCATCAGCATCAGCTCTAGTGCCTCCTCCTCCACCTACTCCCCTGGAGGCGGCCATCGCCAAGAAACATGAGAGGAACAGAAGGAAGAATATCAAGAGGTGGCTCAACAAACAATATGAACAAGCTGAAAGGGGGTTTACGCAAACCAACCATGACCCTTAGGCTAGTCCGCGTAAACCCCCTCTAGGGGAGGGGGTTTACGCAGACCAGCTCCAACTGTTAGGCTAGTCTGCGTAAACCCCCCCTATTCACTAGGTTTACGTGGACCAGCCTTAACCCCTTGGCCAACACGCGTAAACCCCCCTGACCCTTCAACTTCCCCTATAAAAACCCCTTAGGGGCTCGAGGGGCAAAAACACGAGATCATCTAGAATCAGATTAAGACCAAAAAATCAAGGGCACTTAACCTCCAGCATCCGACAACTCCAAGGCTTCGAGCGGGCTCCCTACAACGAGCCAAGGAGAATTGTGCGTGTGTGACTTGTCAGTCGGCCGGGCATGCCGAGGGTATGTCTTTTGCACTTCCCTCACGTGCTAGCTAGCCATGGCACACAAGTCCACGCCCACCTCATGTGAGACGCTATGACAAGGGTAGATGCCCCCTCATGCCAGGGTCACCCCTCACGTGCCCGTCAGCCACGACCATGCGCGCGTCATGATGTCTTGCCCCCTCTCAGTAACAAGGCCACGTCAACCACTCGACTCGAGCCGTGATCAACCCTCGTCCAGATACCGGACCGATGCATCCCCTCAGTCGCCCAGTCAGCCACAAGCCCCCATTCGACACCGCGGCCACGGCCCACGTCACTGGAGGAACCCTATGTGAAACACACGTACTCATACATCACGCATCAACCCGGGGACGGACTAGCATGTCGTAATTGTCCCGAGACATGCCCCTGCTGTACCCAGGCCGTCATGGTCCGCCTGTAAATATATATACATCTCAGTGTTACACCGCCAGTTGGACGTATGCTCTCGCATCCACATTTGGGCCTCCAGCTACCCTCTGTGTCACCCAGTGTGAACTCCCAGCACCCTTCACCCCTAGCCAACATGACCCAGTCTGAGACGAACCTACAGCTGCAAATTACTCTCGGGTCTTCATCCCGGGCTTCAGGAATACGGACTCCGCTTCGACATGGAACGAAGGTCTTCGGATTCAATCCGATGTAAATAAACACTAACTGCTTGCGGTCGGTAGAGAAAGACGTCCTGTACACGACTCCCCATGGTCGCCTATGCACTCGCACCCACGAAATCGCTCTTCCCTCCACGTGTCACTCATCCCCTGAGTCCACATGCCGCGCCCTGGAGACGCATCCCCATTTAAATGTTCGGTTCCATGGGTGATTGTCGAGAAATCGACTGGCATGCCCGCATCCCCGCCACGTTTCCCGTTAACCCAGAAAACCTCTCGTGTCACTCGGTCTCCCCTCGACTCTCCGTAAAAGGTGAGTGCACGGTGCCGCCTTGAGGCAGATCCTGTCATGAGAGGGGGTGCTTGTGAACTTCAGAAAATGATGATGCTAATCATACGGCATGCACGTCTCGACACTCAAGAGTGAGTCAAAGATGAAAATACCGAATAAACCTCATATCTCGCCCGACCAGGACGAGAGCTCACTTGGTGGCCCGCCACCCGATAAGGAAGCCCCTCAAGCAGAAGACATGGCCTCGACTCCGAGAAGAATCCCTTCTCTAGTCGGCGTGGGGCACACACCATTGTGGAGCTGGCTGAGGCGGGGACGCATTGGGGAGATCGGTTCGTGGGATGGGGCGTCGATTTGAGCATGGCGTGGCGCGATCCCTTGGTGGATTCTGAGAAGGCGTCGTTCGTGTTCCAGGTGATTTTCGACGTGGATTAGTCACTTCGGCACACGGTTTCTTCGGTGGAGGTAGGGAGGTGGATCACCTACCTTTCCTGCACCTTCCCTCGTAGTTTCACGCTAAACGGTGCGAGAACGAGTGAGTTTGGGCTCGTTGTGGATTTTTAGAGTTCGTAGGCTTCCCTGAAAAACGGCGACGGTTCTGCGATCGGTTAGTGTCAATGGACTCCCTGGAACATTGGAGTTCTATAGTCACTAATTTCATGTCGAATGGTGGTCTATCGGGGCCGATAGGAGGCCGGGAACCTCGTTAACCCCATTTGGGTGATTTCGTTAGAATCGCCTGTTTCTTACGATTCGTGCGTCGTTTTGACTCCGGTCGGAGTCCATGTGATTGCCACAGCGATTGTGGCTGTATCCCCTTCGTCTCGGCACGAACGGGGCATGGAAAGGCCATGATTGGGCGAACCCCTGGGGTTATTCACCGTGACGGTTGGACGGTCGAACCAGGGCCCGTCCAAGGTATGGGCGGCTGGCTCTGGACCGTCCATCCCCACTGGGTTTTGGGGCTTGTGCGATCGCGCGATAGACTGCACACGGTTGTGCGACCCAGTAGGGTCCGCCCATCCCCCCTTGGGCGGCCAGGTTCTAGCCGCCTATCTTCTGTCTGGGTTGAGCGGCCGGGGTCTGACCGTCCATCCCTGTTGACCCTTGGTCAACTATTGAGTGTCGGTCGCATTAGGCGGTTTGGTCAAGATCGTTTTGACTGGCACTGTAGTAAGTCGGTTCCGTTCAGCGGTCCGGTCAAGACCATTTTGACCAGGAACTGTTCTGGGTTGTGGGCTTGAGCGGCCAGGACTTGACCGCTCGTCCCCTTGGGCGGTTCTACCCTGACCGTCTATCCCTGTTAGGATCTGACCCTTGAGCGGCCCATCCCGGACCGTTCATGCCTTGGGCGGTCCTGCCCTTGACTGCCCATCCCCCCTTTGAGTGGGCTGTCCCTGACCGCGGATGCCCTTGTGCGGTCCTCCCAGAACTGCTTATCCATGTGTGTTGTCGGTTTGCTTTAGTGGCTTGTTGCGTGACCGTTTGAGTGTTGTGTTGACCTCCGGTCGACCCGGTTGTGACCCAGTGGTCGACTTTCGGTCTCGTGAGTGTCCCAGACATCCCGGAGGTTTCGTGTCCGTGTTTTGAGGTGTTCGTGGGTTCCGTGTTACCGTGGTTTCAGACCTAGGGACTAGGCTAGATCGACGGTGTTGTGCCGTCATGTTCAACGGTCTTGACCCCGAGTCTCGTGACTCAAGGACCGTTGGGTTAATAGGTCTAGTGCGCTGTCTAGAGTTTGGTGGCCTAGAGCCACCGGTTACTTCGTGTCACTCGCGATGGGTGCGTGTGTGGCTTTCTGTGTTCACGTCTGTGACCCATCCACTAGTCGTAGCTAAACACATTGCACTCATCACCAGCTGCACTCCCTCTCTATCTCTCTTTAACCTGCCATTACTCCCCAACACGTCTGGCACCAGAGGTCCTCTCCTCCCTCACTTTCTCTCTCTTCTCTCCCTCTCCATCTCCCCCTTCTCTGTTCTTTGTATTGCACCACTAGCACCGTTAGCTGCACCCACACAGTCGCTCTCTCTCTCTCACCTCTATGTGCTCCTCACCCACACACACACTACCGCCACACCAATAGCACACACCACATTGTGGGTCACAAGCAAGCATACCACCACTACCCAACCTAGCCGCCCTCCTACCCAGTCTTCTCTAGCCACATCAAGCAGACTCCTCGCCAACAATGGGCCAGCCTCGCCACACCCATTCACCATCGCCATGAACCCTGTCCACTCTGCTACTCTGGGAAACAAGGATCATGAAGCGGACATGCTCATGTAGTCGAGTACGTACCTGCTTCCGCCATGCATCTTGCTCACTCCTCGTCGGCCACTCACCCCAGTGGGCAACTACGGCTTCAGCTCGGACGCCCCCTTCGAGTGCAACTTCATGCCACCGGCACGGTTGCCTCCACTACCAACGCTGAGGGCTTCAAAGGCCCAACCTTGGCTTCCCCTACTACCTCCGTTGTTGGTGTAGTAGCCGCGGTGCCTCCAACGACCACACCTGTCGTGACTAGATCCCCCTCCTGTAGAGCTCTTCAGTGATTGTGGCACCGACACTTGGATCACAACAGCCCCAGCCGCTAGTTCCCAACACTGGCAGTACCCTTCGCAAGTTGTAAACAGAGCTTCCCCCTACAAGGAGGAACTCACTGCAGCATTTCTTGGAGCAACATCGTGACTTGTTGTAAAGGAAAGATATTTAGATAACAGGATGCTACTGCAGCATCGTCGGAGGCACCACTTCATCGCTATCTCTATGTTCCCAAGCACGCGAGCACACCACCGAGGCCAACATCATGCACACCATCATCGCCGACATGCAGAGCCATTCTCTGGCCCCACCTCTCGTCACAAACCCATCGCGGCCTCCTTCCACGTCCACCTCGACCGCCATGCAAGCATGTAGGTGACCATGCTAGAACACCGTGATCCTTGGCAAAGCAGCTGCCATGGATACTCACTGCTGTCCCATTGCCTCCAGGCCGTCGTTCCCCAATGACGAACAAGCCGTCGAAGTCCCACCCCAGCACTCCCCGCGCCGAGCACGTCCACCGGCTATAAATGGCGTCTGAGCCTAGCGTATCTCACCTCTGAGCATTGGCGGAGCAGCGAGCATGGCGAACACTGCCTTCAGCCATGGACGCCACCTGTTCGAGCCCACCACTATCATTCCCCCACCTCCCGTGCTCTCTCTCTCTCTCCCTCTCTTTTTCTCTCTCTATCGTGAGGAGTATGGCCACGGGTATTTTCTCTCTTATCACCTCCTCTCTCGTCTTCGCTCTCATCCTCTAATTCTTCCTATTCTCTCTCTCTCTATCTCTCTCTGATGGTTCAGGCGTTGAAGGTTTAAAAAAATGACAAAAAATGATGAGAAAAAAATATTTATAGAAATGGGAAGTTTGCTTAAGTTGGTTGATGGATGATGTAATTTAGATTATGGATCATTTAAATGTTTATTTAGATTAATGGAGTTATTTTTCTGTTCATGGTGTGGTGTTAATCCTGTAGCTGAAGCATAGCATGTCTGTAAATGAACATACTGTTATTACTTGTTTCTACTGCCAGTCCCGATATTTCACGTTGGGGCGTGACAAGCGCAGTCTCTTGAGAGTGGTCACCCCGAACACCACCGACCCCCAAACGTGATGAATCTTCCTCCTGGAGTTTCACAAGGCGAGCAGCTTTCCAACGGTGCCAACCTCGCCTTCATTTGACAACTAGGTAGGGAGCTTCATCAAGGACAAGTTCTTGGTACCAGAGTAGACCACCTGTGCCGGTGACTACGCAGACTGGTATCCCGGTCACCACCATCACGTCATAGAACCCCCACCCTACCTGGCCGACTGATCGCCCCTCCCTACGTGGAGGTAGTTTTGGCTGTACTAATTCACTACCCCACCCCGTGACCAACCCTTCTACGTGAGGTGTAGTGGTGTAATTGACTATTGTAGGTCAAGCATCTCTAACGCAGCATGTGGGTGGCAAACCCACACTTCCCTGCTCGCCCTCGTCTCCAGTCGGGATTGATTTCATCAAACTAATCAGGTGAGTGCTCGGGTCCCCTATACTAGTTATTTACTTTGTTCAGCTCGTATCATAGTTGCTGTCCGTCAGACGGTGAGAGAGCACTAGATCCCCATTCCACTTGTTTGTGCACCCCCATCGCGGAGAGAGCTGCGAGTGCCACCTTTAACCCACGCCCACGGTGTGCTGGCCGCCCACAGAACGTGGGTATCCCAACCCTCCGGGGGTCAGCCCTGGCATAACCTGTTGGGATGAATGGGATGGTGCAAACTAGATTCAGAGGGGGGGTGAATGAATCCCTTCTAAAAACTTAGACAATTTAAAACTCAAGACCCAATTAAATGATACTTCAAACCTATTGGAATTAAAGACAATTAAGCTTCATAGAATATGAAAACTAATGGTGCAGTTTATCAAACAGATGAACTGTAAAAGTGCAGACACCTAGGCAAGTTTATACAGCTGACAGAATCAAATCAACCATGCGTGCATACTAGTTCCATTAAGTAATACCCGTAGATGGGAATGTGCCTAGCATACATCTAACGGTTGACAGGCTGGAAAAAAAACCACAGTGCACAGAATCTTGTTAGGTGGTTCAATCCTCAGGACTTACATCCACCCCACACTCCAACTAGAGTGTGGATTCCGCTGCCAAACAGCTTGAACGATTGGGCCTCACAGCTTGCCAAGAACATCTGACTAACAGCTTGACCGCTAGGCAATACAACATCGCCACCGTTGCCTAACAGCTTGATCCGCTAGGCCTTACCGCTTAGCCTCCGCCGATACACAGCTTGAAAGAGAATCAGAAATGGAAAAGCAAAGGATGATGATACAGCACCGGAAAGCTGGAAATGAAACCAAATAAAATGTAGCTCTCGTAGGAGTAGACTGGCTTGGATCTGAACCGAAGACTAGTAGAACAGATCTTCAATCTCTTCTCTCGATCTCACTCTCTCTCAATCTCATTTCTCGATCTTACAATCTTCTCCTTTGAGTTCTTCTTCTTCAACTTCAATTGCTCTTAGGCCTTCTACACTTCCTGTACTTTTGAGTTCTGGCTATATTCTCTTACGCTCGTTGTTTTCTCCCTTTCATTCACCGTGTTCACTCCAGTCGCCGAAAAGCTTTTTATATGGCTTCTGGCCTAGGAGAGGGGCATGTGGAAAGCACGTTTTCTACCCAGAAATTTCGACAAGAGAGCACTTATCAGAGTCCACGTGTCAGATATCAAATGATGGTGGTAGGCCACGTGGCAGAGTCTCCAGTTAAAAAGGCATCCTTAGATCGTGAGCTTTTATCTTGACATCATGTGACTTTAAGTTCTTGCCAATAAGTCACGAGGCATTTCATCAAACATTTTGTCTTTATAACAAAAATCAATATCCATTGACTTTATATAAAAATAAGAATGATATACATACTGATGTTGACTATATATATAGGTCAGAGCAAATAGCTTAGACTTTATTCATGAAGCACACTGAACTTGCACAGAGTTTATAGACTCTATGCATGCTAGCACAGACTCTATGAGCAGACCACTGAGATATGCACGGACATTTCTATGCACAAAGAATGCATGACTTTAGCCTATACACCGACTATAAATATGCACATAGCTAAGTGTGCATAGACTCTTGTATGCATGAGACACAACACGCACAGACCTGAGTATGTAGACAACAAACAATGCACTGACCTTCTAGAGGAATAAGAATGAATATGCACTGTCCTTAGGTATGCTCGATATAAAACGTGCACAGACCTGACATGAGTAAGTAGGGATATGCACTGACCTTTATGAGAGTGCAAGGCAAATATGCACTGACTTGCAACATTGTATACACTGACCTTGCTATACCTAAAGGGAATGTGCACTGACCTTCATGATGCATGGTACAAAATAATTTGCACCGACCTAAATGGCAGTCAAACATAACGCGCACCGACTTCCAAATATATACTTGTACGTGAACATGCACTGACCCTTCTACTAAATGAACAAAAACATGCACCGATGTTATATGCAACGAATGCAGCATTGTACCGACCTTATGCGAGACTCTTGCAAATGTGCACAGACACAAGTGCACAAGGGAAATGTGCACCGACTTGTGTATACAAAGGCGGAAAGGCATATCGACTTTTATATGCATTTCTACAGTGTCTACACCGACTTAGACTTCTATATGCATGCAGCAAATAAGTGCATAGACCTTGCATTTCACAAGGCAAAAACTACACAGACCTTAACACAACTAAGTGTAAACCTGCACTGACTTTATATGCCATTTCTACAGTGTCTGCACCGACCCTATAGACACATACACTAACCCGTTCATGCATGATGCAAATGATGTACAGACTTAGCTCTGCACTTCCATGGAGGCATTGCACCGACTTCATGTGTAGACATACAAGATGTGCACTGACCTTACAGCAGACGTGCACCGACCGTGTGTATAAGAAGTAATGTATGCACCGACCTTGTATCACACACAAACTTAGGCAAACACAAACTGATTGAATTTAGGATTTGAGAAATTTATGCATTTTGGTCTCAACATGATTCATAGAGTGTCATTATCAAAATCAGGGATCCAACAAGGCTCGCCTAGTTAACCAACTCCTTAAAATCATTGGGAAAAGAATCCCCTAACAGTGAACTGATTAAGAAGATCTTTAGATCTCTCACCCTAGCATGGAACACTAAGGCCACTGTGATTGAGGACTTAAAGGACTTGTCTGCCATGACAGTAGATGGTTTGATAGGTTCACTCATGACATGCAAGCTGAATATGAAGAGGAATGAGGAAGACACAAGGCAAAAGAAGATGGTGGCTCTCAAGGCTACTAAGAGCACAGACGGTTTAGATGAGAGTGATGATGATGACATTCCAGAGGCAAGTTTAGCTGACCATGCTTTGCTAACTAGGGAATTCAAGAAGTTCCTGAGTAGACGAGGCAAATTTCAAAAGAGGAAGAAGGCTCTGCTGGTGAGTAGAAAGTCCAATCTCTGACTTACTCATGTCAAAAATTCTGACAATATCATTCACTATTAGTGTAAGAAAACATGACATATGCGAGGAGAATGCCCTAAACTAATCAAGCAGACGTCCAAGGCAAAGGGAAAGAAGCCCAAAGCCATGGTCTCCACCTGGAGTGATGATGAAGAGGAAAATGAGAGTCCTTCTGCCGATGAAGATGAGGATGATTTCTATCTCATGGCTGACGGGAGTGAGGATCAAGTAAGCAGCCTCTTTGAAACTTTTTCAATTGAGGATTGGGAAGATGCATATGCTGATCAAATGTATAAGAAGGAGAATAAGCATTTGAAGAAGAAGATTATCGAGGTGGCAGAGCCTCGTGGGATTGGGCGGAAGACCCGTGGCCAGACAAAGGCCACGGATTGGAGGATCCGATTTGCAGAGCAGTATGCGGACTGGCAGTGCGGCAGTACTAGGGTGACCTCCCAGGCGACTGACAGCTCCGAGTACCTCCGTCGCTACTGGGAGGTCTACGGCGGCAAGCCCCAGATGAGGGTCTTAGGGGTGAGTAAATAAAAATACATTTCTATTCCTATATGATGCATGTTTATTTATGCAACTAATGATATGATGAATGCAGGATGCGCGGGATCTGATAGCAATGGATGTGCAGGTTCATCTAGGCAGCTTGGAGGCCCAGCTGGCGGCCACCCGAGCTGATTTAGAGATCCTGGTGAGTGGTTAAATTAAATGCATGTGAATTCCTGATTTATTGATGATTAGCCACTGATGATCTTTTTACTTGATGCAGCACGCGCAGCAGGGAGCAGCGGCGAGGGGGACCGGTGGTGCCTCGAGCTCGAGGGGATTGAGCACTAGGACCGAGGGAGTAAAGGAGCAGCTTGCGCGTGCAGTTGCTCGAGCAGAGGAGGCGGAGCATGAGCTCGCCAGCCGGGTAAGCCCTTAAACTTAAAATTCAATTATGCAATTACTTGTTCATGAAATCTTATGATTTTCTTTTCATGCCCTTGTCCAGACTGAGGAGTTACAGGCGGCATGTGCCTGCGTCGTGAAGGAGCGTCATACCCACAACGCGCTGGTGAGTTTTGTGTGATGAATAATATTCATGTATTCTTCCTTCTTTCTTGGAATTAATGATGATGTGATATGATGCAGATGGTTGAGCTGATTGAGGTGAGGAAACAGCTATCAGTAGCGCGCTTCGAGGCTACCTCCTGCGGTGAGCGGATTGCTGAGCTAGAGCAGATGCGGGGCCAGCAAGAGACAGAGCGTGACCTTGCGGCACAGGTGAGTCAACAACATTAATTTCGATTATGTATATGTTGAAATGAAACTCAAAACTGATAGTTGACTTAATTGAATGCAGGTGGTGGAGCTGCAGGACGTGAGTACCCAGGCTGCCTTGGCTGGGGTAGAGCTCGTCATCCGTGACCAACGAGTCGCGGAGCTGGAGGAGGAGGTGGCGCGTCTTACTGCGGCTACGGGACAGCGCGAGGAGCTACCTCGGGACGTTCAGGACCTCCGCATCCACCTCGAGATAGAGCGCAGAGAGTGCGCCAGAGAGCGCGAGGAGCTGGACCGAGAGAGAGCCGAGCTTGCCGCCGTCAGGGCACAACTTGCCGTAGTCCAGGAGAGGCTACGGGTGACGGAGGAGCAGCTTCAGCGGGGATGAGAGCGAGCCTGAGCGGCGGGGCACTCGAGCGCCTTTGCCAGCACGACGTATGTGACGGGCTCCTCTTCACACTAGCGGGCAGAGGAGGAGGTGCGGAGCTCAACTCCGAGTGCAGCATGGGGGTCCATGCCCCCACCACGAGCTCGTCGTCGGGGTAGTAGGGGAGCAGAGAGAGAGAGAGGGAGAGAGGAGGGTGGAGGCGAGAGCTAGAGAGAGACTTTGTACTCCTCCACCCTCATCCATCATCTCTAAAAGATAGAAGTGTCTAGCTAGCTCTTTTCCTCTGATAACCATTGGCAAGGAAGGATAGCTCTTTGCAGTGGACATAATCCCAGTGGGCGTGTGTACTAGGAGAGGCACATCCAAACTCAACATCATCAAACCCAAAGCATCATGCAACATCTTGGAAAACCACTTGGACACATACGAATGAGTAGCACCGGTGTTAAATAAAACTCTAGCATGGAAACTTGACACTAGAAGTGTACCTTTTGTCATGTTGTCCACTTGCTCTGCATCTTCTCTGGCCAATGCGAAGACTCATGTCGGCACTCGAGGGCATCTGGCTGACTTCACTGCTGCTGGTGCTACTGCGGTTGCAACTGTTGGAGCTTGACTCGGAGAAGGTAGTTGCATCTTCTGACAATCCTTGATCTTGTGCTCTAAGCTTTCGCACTTGAGACACTTCCCAGTTACCATCCAGCACTCCTTACCACCATGCCATTTCCCACAGTGCATGCTTTCATTTTGGACTTCGGGCGACGATCCTCCCCATCCTCTTGCTTGCGTCAAAGCCAAATTCATTGGTGTATAAGAAGGTGATTGAGTTGAGGGCTTTTTCTTGTAGTCCTAGCATTGGAAAGATGATGACAGCCTCTTCAGCTTGGCCTTCTTCTCTTCATGGTACTACTTCATGTCGCCTTCTTGATGGCATGCGACACCGGGAGCTTTTTCCATTGTGTGGTGGTTGAAAGCCTATTAGGTCTGGTGGACTGTCCAGAGTCTGGTGGCTTCGAGCCACCTGTTACTCTGTGTTACTCACAATGGGTGCGTGCTTGATTTTTAGTGTTCACGTTTAGTGAGCCCCCACTAGTCGTAGCTTTTCTGCGCACGCAGGTGCGGACCCACTTGAGAGTGGTGGAGAGCGTGACTCGAGTGAGATGATTTTTATGCTGGTTATCGTAGGGCCCCTTGTCTTTGCAGTCTGAGTCTGGCTGGGGGAAAAACCAGCTAGAGGACCCGACCTAGAGCAGATGGTCTGTGTATGCACGTATAGTTGGTGGCAGAGGACACGTGCTGACGAGCGCGACTCCAGCTAGTCCTTGTTTAATGGTTACTAGTATGGTGTCTTAGCCTCCGCCTGGGACGTCGTAGGTAGGCACCTGAGGTGCGGACTAAGACGTCAGTGGACGCATCCGGCCTTGCTTCTGGTGGACGGTACTCCCATCACGTGACGTGAGTTGTCGTGTCGCAGATTTTCGTTTCCCGTCTGCGAGATGGGGTTTTCGTGTGTAGTTCCGGGCATTCTCCTGGAGTTGAGGCCTAGGGTTTCCGGTGAGCGTCACCGAGGGATTTTCCCTAGATGGCGTAGAGTCCACGACGACGAGGTCGTGACTGCGTTTCCTGACCGCGTGGTTTCGGTGTGGGCCCTTGTCTGTGGGGACAGGCCTCCATGACAGCAACGTCGTGTCGTTTTCCTGGTAGCGTGACTAGGGCGGTCATAGTCAGGTGGTTCGTGTTTGGTTGTTCCCCGACTGTGGGATCGGGGTGTTGGATTATGTTCTGGTACAGTAGGATTAGCTGTAGTTGCTTGGTTGCGTGCTTGATCGGCCCAATACATGGAAATGATATATCTTTGTTCTATGTAATTCTTGTACTCTCATTTCATCCTTGCATATGTTAGATTTGTTTGTCGTCCTTCATTTATTCGCATAATAGTTAAATTAAATTGTTAATTACTTAACTTAGCATGCTATTACCTACTGAGCGTTCGCTCACTCAGTTTTTTCCCCTTTTAGGTAGCACCGATGATGAAACGTAAACGGATGGTGATGGGAAGGAGTGAAGACCAGAGTGGACCTGATAGAAGTGACTGGATGGTTGTCTTAGTAGAGGCATGGAGTGCCATTTAGTGGTTTTGTTGAGTCATTGTTTAGTAATGTCATTTAGTTTTGTCGTCAAGAGTTGTAAATTTTTATTTTTATTTTTCTCTTTATCACTTTTCTTCAAATCATGAAGTAGAACATTAAGTGGTTGTTGGAGAAATTTCTATTTATTTATGAGTAAATTGGTATTTATGGAGTAATTCTTTCTCCTTACGATTATGTTCTCTTAATCCCGTTATTTGCTTTGCTTATCATGAATGCATGCAACTGCTACATTCCGATATTTCGCATCGGGGCGTGACAATATTTTGGTATTAGAGCCTAGATTTTCTAAGGTTCCTAGGTTTCTAAGTGGTGTCATAGAACCCGTGACTTTGTTAAATCTAAGGATCCAACCCGGTGAGATTGGGTAGTGACTTGGGCTGAGTTAATTAATAAACTCTAAAAGATTCCGCTAGGTTGGTTCTAATTAATTCTTTTTTTCTACGCTTCGGAGTCTGTCCTGATGGCGGCTGAGCATGCATAGTGGAGGGACATGCAGCGTACAGTGCAAGGATTGACTCGGGCCCTCCAACAGGCGGCCCAAGGAGGAGGAGCACACCATGGAGCCGGTGATCTCCATAGAAATTTTCGAGGAATGAATCCCACGCGATTTGGTGGTTCGGCAGATCCGGATGAAGCCGACCATCGGCTAAAAGAGATGGACCAGATTTTCAAAGTTATGCAATGCAGTGACCAGGAGCGCATTCTCTTGACTACCTTCCAGTTGGAACGTGATGCTAGAACGTGGTGGGATGCAATAAAAGCCACACTAGGAGACAAGCAAGTATCATGGAAGGAGTTCGAGGAGCTTTTCAACAGAAAGTATTTCTCAGACAGAGTACAAGAGAAGAGGGCAGCAGAGTTCACTACTTTAAAGCAAATGAATTTATCGGTTGCTAAATACGAAGCTCAGTTCTCCAGGCTGTCTCGTTATGCATCGCATTTGGTGTCTATGAAAAATATGAAGGCTAAAAGGTTTCTCAATGGATTGAAGCTTCAGTATATTAACCCATTGGCACCTTTAGAGATCCACACTTATGCTAAGATTGTGAGGAAGGCTCAAGTCCTAGAAGATACCATAGAGATGACTGAGAGGATCCAAGGGAGGAGCACTGTAACATCCCAGAGCTCAGGGCACCGATAACCCGATACAAGTACCGAATTATCGCTACCAAGAACTGGGGACGCCACCCAAGAGGCTGATGAGGCCCCTGAAGGGTTGGAAGGGTTCCACCCTCCCTAGCAGCCGCACCCCACCTTCCCTATCCCAGCCACCATCGCAACAACCCCAAACCCTAACCCTATTCCCCCAGCCCAGCCTCCCATGCCCCAGCCTCCAGCCACCTTTTCCCCCACTTCTACCCTCGCCTCCCCCTCTCCCAAGTTTGTCCATGGTGGCGCCGGAGTTCCCTCGATGTTGCCCACCTCTCGGCATCAGTGGAACCTTGATCTGCTGTTCATAGATTCGAGGCAGAACCCGAGGCTCAGTTTGTAGAGGCTACCCCGACGTCCACAGTGCGAATCAGCAAAAGTCACCTTCTGTGGAGTTGTTCTTCTCCAAGCCTACTTCTCTCCAGAAGTGGTCATGCCTCGATTTGACTTTGGCACAGATTACGTCGTCCATTCTCGTACAACTGCACCAGATTCAAGCCAGAATCTGAGGACTACTTGACAAAGACTGCACTGTCTTCTACGTCGTGATTCATCCTGAGCTCTCTTCTGAGCGTTTGTTCTTCTCTGAGCCCTTGATGTTCCAGAGGTGGTATCATCCCATTCTGACATTGGCACAGACCGTGGCATCCATTCTCCTACAACTGCGTAAAGTTAGTGTAAACCAGTCTGCCCAGAGTGTGCAGCAGCCTTGCCAATCACGTCACGCCTTCCTCTACTGGTTTTTGGGCCGAGCCTTCTTCACCAGAGTCAGACCTCTCGACATCCTTAAACCACTACAGGTGGTTTCGTTGCGTTCCGCATTCAGTGCTGCCCGTGCCAACTTGCGCAACCCGACTATGTCTGGATGTTCACCCAGAAACCAGAGCCTCACCAAAGTGCCGTCCACACCCAGCTCAGTGCTCCATTGGTGTTCATTTTTTGAGAGTAAGTAGATCTTCCTGTCAGCCATCTGACCCCACTGGTCTTGCATCGTTCGGAGTCCGGTGGAGAGCGTACCACCCTCGGCACGCCAACTGCGCAGATCAATCCTGTAGGACAGATTCGCACAAGTCACCTTCCACGGCCTGCCCTGCCCTCCTGTGACCTCAGAATGACGCTGGACTTTTAGGAGTGCATCTACACTTCTCAAGCTTCATCTGGGCGCCAGCGGCGTCCTCTTCAGACCCCTGAGTGTAGCGTACCGCTCGGATTGCTTCAGTTCTATCCTGTAGGATAGATATTGGGTAGCAGGCCCATCTCCCCCTCCCCATGTTCCCCCCTCCTGCGTGAGGGTAGTGCTGTGCCGCATGCCCCTCCCCGAGTTCACCCTCCCTATGTGGAGGTTATTCCGTTTGCTTGTCCTAGCAGGGTCGACCAGAAGCTCCACCGACGCAGCGTGTTTGCCGGGTGACATGCTCCCCGGTGCACCCTCGTCTCCAATCGGTGCCAGCCTCTTCAGACTCGGCAAGGTATAGATCTGACCCTTGCTCCTTGGCATTATTTTTCTAGTATCTTTTCATGCTCACGCCGAAGGTGAGGAGAGCTCATTCCAAATTTCTCGAACATTGAGTGTTGACCATTGCCGTGTGAGAGAGTGTCGTCATACCTACCCTCGGGCACTAGTTCTGCCTCAGATGAGTCGGGCAACTAGTCCATACAGGTTCCAAGTCCGTGCACGTTTCATTGTTCAAAGTCCATGCACTTTGCTCTTCAAGTCCATGCACTATTTATACAAGTCCGAGCACCTTTTGGTTTGGCCACACCAAGTCCGTGCACACTTCATTGAATTAAGTCCTTCCATGTCTTCACCAAGTCTGAGCATGTATAGTCCCGTGCATATTAAAGTCCGAACATGTTTCGCCTATACACTTAAAGTCCATGCACATGTTTATATCAAGTCCACGCATGGTCTGTGCACTTGCTGCACGACTAACTCTCCAAGTCCGTGCATGGTCCATGCACTTGCTGCATGACTAACTCTCCAAGTCCACTCTCCAAGTCCGTGCATGGTCCGTGCACTTGCTGCACGACTAACTCTCCAAGTCCGTGCATGGTTCGTGCATTTGCTACACAACTTTCTCTCCAAGTCCGTGCATGGTCCGTGCAATCGTGCACATTTTACTCTCCAAGTCCGTGCATGTCAGTACACACTTTATTAACTCCGTGCAGGATTAGCTTATGAAACGTCCGTGCACGTCCTTATGAGTCCATACATGTTTTGGACTTAGTAGAAAAACTGAGTCTATGCACGTTGTTCTTCTGTTATGAGTCCATGCACGTTGTTCTTCTGTTGCAAGTCCGTGCATGTTGTTGTACTTTGTTAACTCTACGTCTATGAATGTTCAAAACTACTCTGTGCACATTCATTCCATTGCACATTGTGCATCCATGCACATTGTGCATCCGTTCACATTTCAGGCTTCCATGCAACTAACTCCTTGCACATTACTTACAGAGTTAAACATGTAGTCCGTGGACATTGTGCATCTGTGCACAGATGAAGTCCATGCATATTGTGCACTTCTTCATCTCCATGTCCGTGCACGTTGTGCACTTCTCCAACTATCAAGTCCGCACATGTTCACTTAAGTCCGTGCATGTTTCTGTAAAGTCTGTGCACATTGTTTTGAGTTAAAGTCTGAGCATTGTTAAGTCCGTGCACTTTTTCTTCCTTGCACCAAAACGAAGTCCTTGCACATTTAAGTCATGTCTGTGCACCTTGTTCATATACGAACATAAGTCTGTGCATATAAGTCCATGCATAATCTGTGCATGTCTTATTCTATGAAGACTAAGTCCGTGCATAGTCCAGGTCTGTGTAGGTTTTTAATTTGCCCATTTTCATGTCCGTGCATTTGTCTGAGTCTATGCACGTTTCTTTAGCAAGTCTGTGCATGTTTTATGTCAACGCCAGGAAACCTTGTCAAAGTCTGTGCATACTTTTTATGGTTTTATCAAGTCCGTGCACGTTGTCCACCTTTCACCTTCAAGTCTGTGCACGTTGTTTACTCTTCAAGTCCGTGCATATATACTCCGTGCACATTCCTAAAACCAACCTCGTGCACATTCCTCAAACCAACCCTGTGCACATCTGTGCAACATAAAGTCCGTGCACTTTCTATTCAACCGAAGTCCGTGCACGATGCTCACAATCGAAGTTCATGCACATATCAAGTCCGTGCATGTTTCGGCAAGGACTTGCATATTCTTCTGATTGTGTCCTTTTTCTCTCAATATGTAAGAGGAGTCCAGTTTGTAATTTGAATATTTGAAATATCAATAAAGGTTGTGTTTGTCATGATAATGGGCCCTAAAGTCCGATGTCTTATGTTTGCTCTGATTGTTCACGACGGTTATACTGCCGCGTTCCGAACTACACGTTCCGTTGCTATCGGTTCGGGGCGTGACATCACATGTGGATAGACCTTGGCTTGTGCTGGCATGACGTGCATTAACCTTCGC
Source organism: Amorphophallus titanum (assembly GCA_024336825.1). Classification (NCBI taxonomy): domain Eukaryota; kingdom Viridiplantae; phylum Streptophyta; class Magnoliopsida; order Alismatales; family Araceae; genus Amorphophallus; species Amorphophallus titanum. The sequence continues at coordinate 2,304,622 of JANBPO010003616.1, read as the reverse complement.
CTTGTACAGGCATAATGTGCATTGACCTTCAATTGGGCTGGCATGATGTTTACATACCTTGGCTTCATGCTGACAGGATGTGCATCGACGTTAGTTTTGAGATGGCATGATGTGGATCGACCTTCACTTGGGCTGGCATGATGTGCACAGACCTTGGCTACATGCTGGCAGGAGGTGCATTGACCTTGGTCTTGTGCTGACATAATGTGCATCGATCTTCACTTCGGCTGGCATGATGTGCACAGACCTTGGCTGCATACCGACAGGAGGTGCATTGACCTTTGTCTTGTGTTGACATAATGTGCGTCGACCTTTATCTTGGGCTGGCATGATGTCCATCGACCTTAGCTGCATGCTGGCAGGAGGTGCATTGACCTTGGTCTTGTGCTAACATAATGTGCATCAACCTTTGTCTTGGGCTGGTAGGATGTGCATCAACCTTGGTCTTGTGCTAGCATAATGGGCATCGACCTTTGTCTTGGGCTGGCATGATGTGCATTGACCTTCGCTTGGGTTGGCATGATGTGCACAGACCTTGGCTACATACTGGCAGGAGGTGCATTGACCTTGGTCTTGAGATGGCATGATGTGCATCGACCCTCACTTGGGCTGGCATGATGTGCACAGACCTTGGCTACATGCCGGCAGGAGGTGCATTGACCTTGGTCTTGTGCTGACATAATGTGCATCGACCTTTGTCTTGGGTTGGCAGGATGTGCATCGACCTTCACTTGGGCTGGCATGATGTGCACAGACCTTGGCTGCATACTGGCAGGAGGTGTATCGACCTTGGTCTTATGCTGACATAATATGCGTCGACCTTTGTCTTGGACTGGCATAATGTGCATCGACCTTGGCTGCATGTTGGCAGGAGGTGCATCGACCTTGGTCTTGTGCTGACATAATGTGCATCGACCTTTGTTTTGGGCTGGCAGGATGTGCATCGACCTTGGTCTTGTGCTGGCATAATGTGCATCGACCTTTGTCTTGGGCTGGCATGATGTGCATCGACCTTCACTTGGGCTGGCATGATGTGCACAGACCTTGGCTGCATACTGGCAGGAGGCGCATCAACCTTGGTCTTGTGCTGGCATGATGTGCATAGACCTTAGCTGCGTGCTAGCAGGAGGTGTACAGACCTTGGCTGCGTGCTGGCAAGAGGTGCACCGACCTTGGCCTATGCGCTAGCAGGTGGTGCATAGACCTTGGTCTTGTGCTGACATAATGTGCGTCGACCTTTGTCTTGGGTTGGCATGATGTGCATCGACCTTGGGCTTGTGCTGGCATGAGGTGCATCGACCTTGGTCTATGCTGGCATGATGTGCACGAGCCAAAGGTGAAAAGGTCTTTTTATTAACTGGTAAGATGAAAGGTCTGAGCCAGAGGTAGAGGGGTCTTTCATTAACTGGTCAGATGGGAGATCTGAACCATAGGTGAAATATTGATGTCAACCCGACGGGATATCGGAGTCAACAAACCTTGCTCAGACGGTATGTCCAGAACAAGGGCAGAAATAGACGTTATTGACGTCTCGTCATAATGCCGAAACCAACTGAACTGGGAGAGACGTAGGGTCTGGGCCAGGGTGAAATATGGTTGTTGACTCGACAGGCAGTCAAAGTCAACCAACTCGATTAAGACGTGGGGCCTAATCCAAGAGAGGAGTATAGGATATGTGTTGACCTGACATCATGCCATGGTCAACGAACTCGGTAAAGACATGAGGTCTAAGCCAAGGAAAGAATATAGGATATGTGTTGGCTTGACATTATGTCAAGGTCAACAAACTTGGCAGAGGCATGAGGTCCAAGCCAAGGGCAGAATATGAGATAGGTGTTAACTCGACGTCATGTCGAAATCAACAAACTCGACAAAGGCATGAGACCCGAGCCAAGGGAAGAATCTGAGATAAGTGTTGACTTGACTTCATGTCGAAGCCAATGAACTTGGCAAAGGCGTGAGGCCCAAGCTAAGGGTATAGTGTAGGATAGGTTCTGACTTGACGTCATGTCGAAGTCAACGAACTTGGCAGAGGTGTGAGGCCTAAGCTAAGGGTAGAATGTACAATAGGTGCTGACTCGACGTCGTGTCGAAGCCAACGAACTTAGCAAAGGTGTGAGACCTAAGCCAAGGGCATCATGTAGGATAGGTGTTGACTCGACGCCATGTCGAAGCCAATGAACTTGACAGAGGCGTGAGGCCTAAGCCAAGGGTGTAATGTGGGATAGGCTCTGACTCGACGTCATGTCGAAGCAAACGAACTTGGCAGAGATGTGAGGCCTAAGCCAAGGGTAGAATGTAGAATAGGTGCTCACTTGATGTCGTGTCGAAGAAAACGAACTTAGCAAAGGCGTGAGGCCTAAGCCAAGGGCATCATGTAGGATAGGTGTTGACTCGACGCCATGTCGAAGCCAATAAACTTGACAGAGGCGTGAGGCCTAAGCAAAGGGTGAAATGTGGGATAGGTGTTGAATCGACGTCGTGTCGAAGCCGACGAACTTGGCGAAGGCGTGAGGCCTAAGCCAAGGGAGGAATATAGGATATATGTTGACTCGACATCGTGTCAAAGCCAACGGGCCCTGTCTCGGCGAAAGGTTTGGGGTGAGGGTTGACTAGAATGCAGATGGATGAGAGGCCCAGACCCATGGCTAAATATTGGTGTCAACCAGATGAAATGTCAGAGTCAACGGACCTTGCTCAGATGGAAAGCTTGAAGCAAGGGTAGAATGTATAAATGAGGGTGTCAACCCGACGTCATGTCAAAGTTGACCAGCTTGGTGAAGATGTGAGGTCTAAGCTAGGATAGAATATGGACGTTGTGATGTGACACAACCTAAGACGTAAGCAAGCAAGCACTCAAGCAATCCGAACGGGCCGATGTTGGCGGCCAACTCACACAGTCGCCTGGTTCAACTGACGATAGTCGATACACAGCCTCAAACTACCATCCTTCTTCTTCACGAACAACACCGGTGCACCCCACGGGGAATAGCTAGGATGAATGTACCCCTTCGCCAGTAGCTCCTGCAACTATGCCTTCAGCTCTTGCAACTCCGCAGGTGCCATACGATAAGGGGCCTTCGACATAGGCGCCGTACCAAGTACCACCTCAATCACAAAATCAACCTCTCGCTGCGGTGACAACCCTGGCAACTCCTCGGAAAAAACATCAGGAAACTCGCACACGACAGGGATGTCCCCTACATCCAGACACTGTCGCTTGACCAAAACCACGGAAGCAAGAAAACCCTGACAGCCCGCATCAAGCATACGATGAACCCTAATAGCCGAAATAAGCAAGCGGGAAGAGGAAGACCGAATACCTCGATAGCAGAAGGTGGGTCCACGAAGCTACCAGAAGTAGACCTTCTTCGAGCCACAATCCACCAAAGCATGATGTGCCTCGAGCCAATCTATGCCCAAGATAACATCAAAGTCTTGAAGCGGTAACGCGTAGAGCCTGGCCGACAAGTTTCACCCTTCCACCCACACGGGCACCTTCTCGAAGCAATACAGAACGTGCACAAAATCACCAGTAGGTAACTCCACCGCCAAGTCACAGGACACCTCGGTCACCGAGTCCTCTATGCTCTGAGCAAAATCCTCCGAAATAAACAAATTAGAAGCACCTGAATCGAACAGAACGTGAGCCGCACAACCCAAAATCGAAAGAGTACCTTCCACTAGCTGCAGCGCCTCAACCTTTGCTCTTGTCATGTGGGTCACTCTGCCTCAGGATCTCTGCCTCCCTGCAGTAGCTGACCGAGACAACCGAGGAAACTACTCTTGTCGCTGGTACTGCTGCTGCTGAAACTCGGAAGGCTGACTCGGCCTCTGCGGATAGTCACGCGCCATATGCCCTGGCTGGTCACACCTGAAGCAAACCACAAGCGCTGAACACGGCCTGCCTGGATGAGAGCCACCGCACCTGGGACACCCGTCCCGAGCACCACTCACTGAGCTCCGACACTGTAAAGTTACTGGCTGCTGAACACTGCATACTGACTCCTGTTGCGGCTGCCCCTTGCGACCTCGATGCTTCCCGCCAAAGCCTGCATCCTTGAGTAGCTTCTTGAGCCTTGAGCTAAAGGACGACGACTTTGGCACGGGAGCCACAGACTGCACTGTCACGGAACCACCTACTGAGAGCTAGACAGTACTCTACTGCTAAACCTCCATCGGCTGACCAAAACCTGCCCGAACCTGACCAGCACTGCCCTGCCCTCGAACCTTTTGCAGATCTCTCTCCAACGTCGATGTTGCCTTGCACGCCGCATCCAAAGTGGTCAAACTTGACACAAGAAGATCGTGCCTCAGCTCGACCCTCAAACCACCAACAAACTGATCGGTCTTCACTTCCTCATCCGCCATGATGTGCGACGCATAACAGCCCAACTCGACGAACCTGGCACGGTACTGCATCACTGACATGTCGCCCTGGGTCAACTCCATGAACTCGCGCAGCCAAGTAGGCAGCTTAGCGATGGTGAGTTTGGAATGGCTCTATCCTAGGGTCATCTCCAAATCGAGGGCACGAGGACTTAGACCTTACCAAGTTCCGAGTGGCTTTGGCTACCCGGCTTACGGGTTGAACTTCCCGACGGGCTTTGGGATGCACCCCACTCTCCACGTGGCGGATCTAGCACCCTCTAAGGGCATCGCAGTGGAACCTAGTGAGCACCTTGAGCCTATCCCCACCTTTGTAAGTGATACCCTCGGAGAGCCTCCACATATCAGCTTGAGAGACCGACGTGTGTACACGGAGGTAATACTAGGCAAGCGGGGTACCATCGCCAGTATGAGGGTGTGCCCAAGCCACCATGAGAGGCCGAAGAGCCATTCCCCGACAGTGGATAAAAGGTTGAGTTTGGAGGTCGTGGCTCGCCCGGAGCAGCATCGGAGGACCACTTCCCCGACAGAGCCATACTCAATGGAGTCGAGTTCTCCGCACCCCGAGGGTATGATGGGGACATCTCCTACCACTCCTCATTTTTTCGAGGGTCCCATTGCTCGTCAGCTATGCTCCATAATGTTCGCCACATTTTTCTGAGTCATGGCATGTAATTTTCATATTTTCTTAAGTCATAATTATGTAATTTTCTTTTTATTTGAGTCCACTACCTAGGTTAATAAGTCATCTATCTAAGTTAGTTGTCATTTTAATTAGATAGAGTGGTTAATGGGCTCAATTGTGTGGGCTTGGCCCATGGGTGCCCTCCCCCGGTCAGTCAGTGACGATTTGGCACTGGTCTCGACGACTTTCAGATCCAGAAAAGCTCGTGGCGGCGTCAACAGTGACTACCTATCACGTTGATCCAGAAGCGGGCAGGACTGGCAGAGTATTCAATCGGCATCCTCTCTTGCTTTCCTCCCTATCCCGCCTGACCGGCTAACCGCCCCTCCCTATGTGGAGGTAGTTTTGGTTGTAATTTGATTTTCCCTACCCCTAGTCCACCCCCTCTGCGAGGGCATAGTGCATGTATTAGCAGGTTAGCGATCCAAGCTTCACCGGCGCAGCGTGCGGGCGCGTACCCATGCTTCCCTGCTCACGTCGTCTCTGACCGGGATCGGCATCTTTAGGCCGATCAGGTGAGCTCCTGACCGCACTTCTCTGCTGGTTTACTTTGCCTGCTTAGTATTGAATCTTGGTGCCATCGGTCAGTGAGTGAGTGCTCGGACCATATTGCAAATTACGTGAGTAACCTCCGCGGGTGAGATACGAGAGAAACCTTACATCCCACGCCCTTGGCGAGCTGGCCACCCGTGACTTGGGTGTCCATTGCCCATTAGGGTCGTCCCAGAGCCAGCCAAACACCTGGAACCCCAAGGTCCAACCTTGGACCCTCACCACCATCGCCGGTCCACCTACGGACCCGGGTGTGCGCGACGTGGGTGAACCCGCTTGAGTGAGTCCGCCGTTCGACTCGTGCTTGCTTGCTAGGTCCAAGGAGGGTGTGTAACATCAAATTGGTATCAGAGCAAGTTCTAGACTTGTCTCTACTAAGTCTTGTCCTAGGGCCATTGCATTCATCACCCGAGCCAGGGGTCGACCCCAAGGGTCGATCCTCACGTCTGTATGCAAACTACCCGAACATTTGAAGAAGTAGAGGACCCAGGGGTCGACCCTTGGGGTCAACCCTTGTCCCTGGACTTGACAAGATTAAAGTGAAATTAAACTAAGTCCAACGAACACATGTGGGGGTTTAAACGGAGGGGTCACTCGATCAAAAGACATGATTCTGGAGCATGAAAGAGTGAATACCAACTCAGATAAGTTTTGATCAAGGGAAAAACAAATTATCCCTTGGGATTAAAATCAATAATTTCAACCTTTATAATCAATTGAAAAGTTGAGATTGATCTCACCAATCGTCCTCGAATTTCTTATGCAATGAGGCTCATTCCTTGTCCTGTAAAAACACATAATCTGAGTTAAATTTAGTCTTTCAATTTGAACTCAAAACTCTTACCAGATGAGGTTGTTCTTGATCCTTCAAACTCCATGACTTCATGAAAGATGTTGAGCATTTCCAAGAATGTTTATGCTAGAATAGTTCAAAGATAGTTTATACAAATATAGTGTTTGGTCATCATCAAAAGCCATCACATTTAAACATCCACACAAAAAGGGGGTTCAACACTGGTGATACCCGGAGTAAGCATCCGAGAAGCTCAGCATTCGTGCCCGGTCATCGCGTTGACTAGTTGGTCAATCTGTGGCATAGGGAAGCTATCCTTGGGTGTAGCTTTGTTGAGGTTGGTGTAGTCGACACACATCCGCCACTTTCCATTGCTCTTGGGGACCAGGACCACGTTGGCTACCCAGTCTAGGTATTGAGTGGGCCTAAGTAGCCCTGAGCGTAACTTTTCACTCACCTGCTCACTGATAATCGCCTGTCGCTCGGGGTTGTAACACCTTCAGTGTTGCTGGACCGGGCGGCAAGTGGGGTCCAACCTTAGTTGGTGTGTGATAACCTCTGGTGGGATTCCGGGAAGTTCATCCTCAGACCAAGTGAACACATCCTGGTTGGTAGTAAGAAAGCTCGTATAGGCTTGCTTATCGTGCTCAGATAGGTTTGCTCCGATCCTTAGCATTCTGCCCAGATCTTCTCCAACATGGATGAGGTATAGGTCTTCCGCCGGAGCGCTCGTGCTCGGGCCCGGATCTTGGTTCCTCGCTTTCTTCTCGGGTGGTACTTTTTCTAGATGTCGATCACGCGTGGAGGTGAGGTAGCATCTCCTGGACTCCCTTTGGTCTCCTCGGACCTCCCCTACCCCCCGGGGGGTGGGGAATTTAAGCTTTTGATGATAGGAAGAAGGAACACCTCGGAGCGTGCTGAGGATCCCTTGGCCAATGATGGCATTATAATCGGTCATCGTACGAGCTACGGTAAAGTCGGCGAGGAAGGTTACCTCTTTCGGTGTGATCTCGAATGTGATCGGGAGTGAGATGCGTCCTTCTGGGCGGATGGTAGTGCCAGAAAACCCGTATAGCGGTGTGTGCAATGGCGCAAGTCGAGCATATCCACACCCATAAGAACAAGGTAGTCATAGGCAATGACATCGGGTCTGCTTCCATTATCCACTAGAATGTGACACACAGTACATTGGTTAATAGTGGCCGAGACCACCAAAGCATCGGAGTGGGGTGTGGTCACACCATCTAGGTCATCGTCGGAGAAGACAATGGGATCTCCTAGACGGCCCTGGGTGGAATTCCCACGCAGGGTGTCGTCACCTTGGCCCACAGGGTGGACTGCCGTTGCCTCCAGCTCGTGCTATCTCCCCCCGCTCTGGCGCCCCTGAGATCATCATGATCTCCTTCCTGTTGGGCCGGTTGTCGATTGGCGGGGGCATCTTCTGCCACCGCTCTGTGGCCTTGGCGAGGAATTTGTGGAGGAGTCCCCTCCAGATGAGGTCCTCGATGGCATCCCTTAAGTTGATGTAGTTGGCGGTGTCGTGGCCATGATCATGATGGTAGAGATAGTACTTCTTTTTACTCCTCGTGCTCGGATCCGACTTCATCCAGGGAGGCCACTTGAGAAATGGCTCCTCGCGGATCTTCATCAGGATCTGGTCGGGTGGAGCCGCCAGGGGCGTGTAGTGGCAATAATTTCCCCTTTCCTTCTCGAAACGGTCGCGGTGGTCTCCATCACATCACTCCAGCTTGCTCCGACCCTCTCATGGCGGGTCGACAGATCTCTTGCGGTCAGATCGATCGGCTCCGGCCGCGCGACCTAGGGCCGTTGTGTTCTCCTTGCAGTGCGTGTGTTTCTGCGCTAGGGCGAGGAGGTCCGGAAGGGTCGTTGGGCCTCGACCCCAAGGGCGCGTCAGAGGATGTGGTCCCGCATCCCCTGGGTGAGGGCCATGGTGGCGATGCCGACGTCAAGGTGTGGGATCCGTAGTGCTTCTGCGCGGAAGCTGGAGACGAAATCCCACAACGTCTCTTCCTTGCCCTGCTTGAGTGCGAGTAGGGTCACCACAGACTTGGCCACCTTTCGGTAGCTGACAAAGTTCTCCTTGAATAGCTTCTTGAGCTGCTAGAAGGAGGAAATAGTCCAGGCGGGTAGGGACTCAAACCAGGCCTGGGCGTTCTCCCGGAGGGTGGTTACGAACGCCAGGCATTTCACAGTGTCCGAGGCCCGGTGGAACACCAGATGGGACTCGAAGCTGTACATGTAGTCGGCCGGGTTGGTGGTGCCGTCATAGGAGGTGAAAGATGGCAGTTGGAGCTTTGGCGGGATGGGGACTTCCATTATTTCCCTAGAGAAGGGGGCGTGGAACTCCAGGTCGTCGTCGTTTAGGCCGTGATTTTTGGCAGCCAAGAGGACATCATCCAAATATCAGACTTTGTCCTTTATTTCTTCAAAGCGCTGGAGTTGGCAGTCCATCTCTGGATTGGAGTGGAGTGGGCTGCGCACCCTCGGTGCAAGCATGCTATGGGATCGTCGAGTCCTTGTGGCCGAGGCACGGGATGCCTCTCGCGCTTGACGGGGGTTGCCTCTAGTCTGACCCCTCTCGTCCTCCGGCCGTTCAGACAAGATGCGCTGGGGGTCAACCCGCTAGTCCCGGAGCTCCTGGTAGAGTTCTGTCAAGGCTCAGATCTGTTGACGTAATTTGTCGAGGTCACCTGGGGTGACTTCTTGTCGGGGATGGGTGGAAGAAGCTTCTTGCGACTCCCACCGGGAGCTGGGTCCCTAGTGGGACCTACGACCCTGGTTGCTGGTGTTGCGAAGGCTTCCACGGGATGCCATAGCTTTCCACTCGTGTTCCCACGGACGGTGCCAAGAAGTGTAGAGGCAGAAAAATAGTTCATAGGCCACGTACCACCTTCTCCATTTATTTGTTGGAGAACTTGTCTCGCACCCGTGGAGGCCTGAAAACACCAGGAAGTAAGGGCGTCAGAAGGAGTTCCGGGTGTTACCCCAGGGGACAACCCTTCGATGCTTAAGTTAGTAACGGGAAAATAGAGTATAGAGAAGAGTAGGAAAGAGAGAGGGAGAGATATCACTGTAGGGTGCTGAAGAGCCGTGGAGATCTTCCTGACGAGTGCTCGCCGGTCCAAGTGCTCACTCGAGGAGTGCTCGCTGGGTGGTAAAGTCGTCGGAAAGAACCTTTCAGAGTGTGGGCAGTCGCTCCCTTCTTCTCTCTGTGTAGTGAGACTGGTAGCTCTATTCTCTATAGTAGCATTATAGTGGAATGAATCACCGTGATCTTCTCTTCTGTCGATCTCCCTTTTATAGGGGGTTATCCTGGAGCAAGGAGCCTCATCCCTTGACAGGGAAGGGTCTCCATAGTAGAGTAACATTTCTCCACTCTAGTGGCAAGAATTTTCCATGGGAGGGTGATTACTCCGGTGTTGGCTGGTCCTGGGGCGAGTCTTACGGCACTCATTGTGTGTGCTCGCCCATTATGGGGTCAAGGTCGACATCGTTGGGGCAATGGTCGGTCACCGGAGGGTCCTCCAGCGATAACTACACTTGGGCCGTAGCCGTTACGCATTGTAGAATCCGATGCTCTATATTGCCATCATACACCGCTGAAAGGTGGCAGGGGCATTACAAAGTCCAAACGGCATTCTCCGGAAAGCAAACGTGCCATAAGGACACGTGAATGTTGTTTTTTCTTGATCACCCGGGTAAACTGCCACTTGATTATACCCGGAGTAGCCATCCAGAAAGCAAAAGTATTTTTGCCCAGCCAATTTCTCCAAAATTTGATCCAGAAACGGGAGAGGGAAATGATCCTTCTTTGTCATGGAGTTCAGCTTTCTGTAATCAATACAGATTCTCCATCCCGTTTGTAATCTCATGGCCACCTCCTCGCCTTTCTCATTTGTAGTAACGGTTAGCCCAGATTTCTTTGGAACAACTTGTGTAGGGCTAACCCACTTACTATCAGAAATGGGATATATAATCCCAGCATCCAGCCACTTCACCACCTCCTGCTTGACCACCTCTTTCATGTTTGGATTGAGCCGGCGCTGCATTTCCCGACTCGGCTTAGCATTATCCTCCAAATAGATGTGGTGCATGCAAATGTCCGGACTAATGCCTTTGAGATCGGCCACCGACCAACCTATTGCCCCCCTATGCTCCTTAAGGACATCTAAGAGTTGAGATTCCTGAGCAGAAGTAAGATGAGAAGCAATAATCACGGGTAGAGTTTGGTCAGGACCCAGATAAGCATATTTGAGAGAATCCGGCAGAGGTTTCAACTCTAGAGTAGGTGGTTGTTCAAGAGATGGAAGTGCAGGTTCGGATTGCAATGGAGGGAGGGACTCTACCCTAGACCAGGGTGAGAGGGAGAGAGGAGAATCCTGAAGCATGTTGCCCTCTTCTAGAGTATCCTCAATGTCATCCGGACTTTCATCCATCACCTCCTCACAGATATCGATGATATTACACTCCTCTTCATGGTCCGGGTATTGAGAAGCCTTAAACACATTTAGTGCAACCTTCTCGCCTCCAAATGATATATCCATCATTCCCGTGGCACAATTGATATTGGCCTTAGCCGTAGCTAAAAATGGACGACCCAAAATGATGGGTGTGTGCTTTAGATCATGGGTTGAGGCCATATCTAAAATAAGGAAATCCACCGGGAAATAGCAATCATGCACCTTGACAATAACATCCTCCAAAAGACCCCTTGGAGTTTTCACCGACCGATCCGCCAATTGAAGGATGATAGAAGTTGGTTTCAACTCACCCAAATCAAATTGCTCATAGATAAAGGTGGGTAAAAGATTTACGCTAGCTCCTAAGTCGAGCAAAGCTCGATCAAAGGTGACTCCACCTATGTCACATGAGATGAGAGGGGCTCCGGGATCCTTCAATTTTCTTGGCAAATGGTTCATGACAACGGCACTCACATCCTCAGACAAACGGACTTCTGCTGTTAAAACTGCTAATGTCAAAATGCCCAGTGCTAAGGACAAGGGCAAGCAGAAGATAGGTGAGCCAAGCCATGGGAGCACACCCAGTCCCACTCATAAAGGTAAATCTCAGGTTAGGGGTCAACCTCCATGCACATCCAAACCCCAGGGCAAGGCCACCAAGTCTCCTCCACCACCAGCTGTTCAGAAAAAGACCCAATACACACCTATGCACAAGTCAGGTGGGTCTAAGGTGCAGGGGAGACAGAGTTTTGTTAGGGGCCAGACAAGTCAGTTTTACTAGCCCAGGGTCCAGACCTACCACCATGCTCAGCCACAACAATTCTATAGGTCTGGATGGAATAAAATGCAAGGGAGATCTATGTATCAGTCATTTCTCACACAGTCTTACAGACCTCAGTCAACTAGCTAGTTCAAGTAGTCTAGGACATGGCCTCCTAGTAGATAGGCTTCCTTTGGTCAGCCTAGGACCAACTATGGCCACAATTTTCTGAATACTTATTGGCCTAGGCACTGACACAAAAATAATAAATTTGCTAATAAAAATGGTGCCTGGACTCAACAAAAGACTCAACCTGCTAATGCTGAGAAGAAGAGAAATAATAAAAGGAATGTTGAAAAATCCACTAAGCAAACAATGGTTAAACAGATGTGGATTCCAAAGAGTTTATTATCTGGTTTGAGCTGTCGTGTATCTGGTTTGGAGCCCAAATATTTTTGGGTTTTAAAATTTTCTCTCTGATTGTGTTTGTAGGTATGCCTAGCAGCCAGGAACAACATGTGGTACCTGGATAGTGGCTGCTCCAAGCATATGACAGGAGACAAGGCTAAATTTTGTTTGCTGACAGAGAAAAGTGGAGGCCTTGTCACCTTCGGAGGCAACACAAGGGGTAAAATCATTAGGTCAGGTAAGGTAGGTAAGTGCACTACCTGCTGCATTGAAGAGGTCATGCTGGTTGAGGGTCTTGCCTATAATCTGCTCAGTATCAGCCAGCTATGTGACAAGGGTCATAGAGTAATTTTTGATTCTCAATGCTGTAGGATTTATGAACCTAATTCTGATGTAGTAAAATTTTCTGGAAAAAGATTAAACAACATCTACATGGTAGATTTAGATGATATAGCTCACTTTAACCTATGCCTCACTGCTAATAAAGATGATCTTGCATTCTTGTGGCATCGTAGGTTAGGCCATGCTAGCTACACTGTTCTGCATAAACTTAATAAACACAACATAGTTAGAGGACTACCTAAAATTTATTTACGAAAGAAAATAAAGTGTGTGATGCATGTACACAGTCTAAGCAAACTAGGAAGTCAGTGAAGTCTAGAACAGAAAATATGTCCTCCAAACCTTATGAGCTGATACACATGGACCTCTTTGGACCTACTAGATCAGTCAACTTATCAGGTAGGAGATATGGATATGTCCTAGTTGATGACTTCTCTAGGTATACTTGGGTATTCTTCATCACACATAAGAATGATACATTCTCAGAATTTCAGGAGTTCTATTTGAGAATAAAATAGAAAAATAAAAATACCATTGAAAATATTTTATCTGCAACACAATGACTTATAGTGTTAGCCATTATCAAAATCATGAGATACAAATGACCAATAACCACAGGGGCACAACACAAGGTTGCGTCTAGCTCTTGCTGGAAAGGAAGGGCACAGGTAGCCCCACCGCTCAAAGGTACCAGGATTAAATGGGAGTCCCTCGTAGCACTGTCAAAGGGAAACCTATCCTCGCCCCTATCGGGCAGGTAAGACAGGGCCCTCCTAGCCCCCTCCAGCTATGCAACTACATCCCCGTCCAGATGGCCGGTGAAGCTGAATAGTAAAGGCACTGCCTGGTTCGCCAGTGTCCTCCCCCCTCACAAGCCCAGGGAATAACAAACCGGCCCACGCACTGAGGTAGTGGGTCGGTAGAAGTAAGCTCCTCCGCTCACGTGGCGCGGGATGCGCTGCCAACACGCCCAGCCCCATATAGATGTTGGCCAGTGCCGTAGGAGCTAACGCCAGACTCAGTCCCTCTGCCAGTAGACACGTGGGCCATAGTAGCTCGACTCTTACCAAGTTGTCCTCCCCATGCGGGACTACAAACGTCGCCAGCCAGTAAGCTAGGTACGCTACTAAGTGCGTCACATCTGGCAACCCGTGGGGGTTCCACCCCTCCCGTGGTGCATATATCTACCTGGAGTACGTCCGGAACCTCAACTCCACCTTAGTGTACTCCTCCCAAGGAGTTTGGTCTCTCGTAAACTCCTGATAAATGTAAAAGGGCCAATTATAGAAGTGACAGACCCACACATTTAACAGCACCCTGGGAATCTATGCGGCTCACTCTCTCCCAGCCAAAGCTAAGTCCCTCCAGGTCTTCAGCAGATACTGATAGCTATGAGAAACTCGGTATCGTCCCTGCCCGTTGGTGTGGCTGCGATGGAGATCATCCAGCACTACCTCCTCGTACCCCTCGCCGCTGATCGACAGACCAGAGATCCTAAATAGCGACCACAGATCCAATGAAGTCTCTCCCTCTGTCGTCGCCATCGTGTTCCATCGATGATTGAAACGCTCCACCAATGCTTGTATCAACCCCGTATAGCAGGGGTACCCGTACAGTGCCGCAGTCACTGCATATCTGATATCAGCTCAGTCGAGAAGCACCCTATGATGGTGCACAATCCCCATCAGCCACTCGATCGCCCCCTGATGGCACCTATGCGAGGGGATCACCGTCCAGTGGCCATACTAGCTAACAACTGTCTGCCGGAGAATTCCTTCCAAGAGGTTGTGGTCGTTGTAGCCTTCTCCAACATACTGTAGCCCTGACGGCTCCAACACCAACCCAGAGTCCCCTTTGTCCCCGCCCGATGGTGACCGTGCAAGTCCCAAGAAGCTAATCTTATGACCAGCGAATTTGAGATGAGCCTAATGGGAGAACTCTAATTTTTTCTCGGTTTACAGGTCAATCAAGGAGAGGATGGATGCTTCATAAGTCAAGCCAAATACATTAAGGAGTTGTTGAAAAGATTCAACATGACAAGCTACAAAATGATTGCAACTCCCATGAGCACCACAACATCACTGGATTCGGATCAAAATGGTAAATTAGTGGATGCAAAAATGTGGAAGAAGCTCGACCCCATCGAGTAGGGGTCATGGTCGCTCTGGTTTCTCTCTAGCAGATCAGGATCTATCTTCTGTAGCTCCGCCCGGGTGATCTACGTGTCATCAGATGCGGGTCGTCCCCTCCAACGCACCAAATAGCACTTGTACACTCCACCCCGAGTTGTCGTTACCTACTTATCTAGTGTACACTCGATCTGCTCTCGCTGCTGAGGTAACAAGACTGGAAGTGGTGGTTCGGGAGTGGTGTCACTCACAAGGGGTGGAGACGGCTCAAATGGCTCACTGGGTATCACTGTCGGGTCCCTATAAGTTACTCGATCTGAGATATTGATAGTAGAGTTGATCCCGTAATCCTTTGGCAAGTCCACAACATATGCATTCGATCCGACTCGCCTCACTACCTGAAAGGGACCGGCACCGTGAGCGTGCAACTTCTTCACTGATCCCGAGAGAAATCGTTCAAGTCTGACCCTGATCATGGCATAATCACCCTCCTGAAACTCACGGTGGTTCCTGTGAGCATTAGCCAAGTCCGTATATCGCGCGTTGCTAGACTCAAGGTAGTGATGATGATGCAGACTTGGAGGTAGCTGTGTGGACTCATACCTATGCGAATGCAGGGGTGGTCCTAGACATCCAAACATGGACCTATGTCTAAGATGCCTACCTGACTAGACAACATGAGGAGAACCCAGACATCCAGAGTCGTACCTATCATGCACAAGTGTCTGACTAAATGTGGTAGAATCTGGGGGATCAGTATGTTCAAATTCACCCATTACATAACTCCTATATGATGAGGGACATGATAAAGCGTAAGAGAGAGACCGATGTTCCTTTCCTTCAAGGCCCTAGGCTGTGGGTGGGTGTAGGGTGAGATGTTGATGGGCATGCGTGGAGGGGCATGATAGTGGACCCTTTTGACAATGTGAAGTGAGGAATATGGGTCAGGAGGATTACTGGGGAGGGGATCGAAGGGGTCAAAGAAATTAAGACTCCTCCTGACCGGTCCCTTCACTATACTAGCCCATGTCTGATAATTGCCAAGGTGTAGAGGGTCACCCTCAGGGACACTGATGGATGGGACAAGTGGTTCACATGGAAGGCAAGGAAGGTAAGGTTCCTCATTCAGGATGGTAGCACCGTAAAATGGGAAGGAGTCAAACTCATCGGGTATGGGAAAGAGTAAGAGGACCTCCGAGGTAATATGACTCATAGTGTACGCCGAGGTAATGGACCCCAAAGCAGGGTGCATGAAGCTATGACTATAGTGTTGGTCATACCCTAAGGCCAGCATATATGTCAACTCCAATTGGCAATTTAAACTCCTACGAAAGTCCATCACAGTTTCCACAAAGCAAAAAGACTGCAAAGTGGTGTGAAAGGAGTTAAGGGGTACAATTGGGAGTGTTGATTCCATGGGTGGGTAGCAAGGTGGGGTAGGGACCAAGCCTGTCCTAAGCCAGCTAAGAAGTGGCTCGACTATGAGTAGCTTTCCCGTTAGAAACACGGGTAGCTCTGGCTGAGGAGGCTCCAAATGAGGTGGCTCCGCATAATGATTGGAAGCAAGGGACCAGCCCCCACAACCTCCACTCGGCATCGCCGAGTCACCCACGGGTTCGGGGTGAGCGTCGGGTGAGTCGACCGCCAAATACGGCCCGTTTGAGTTGCGCATCGTGCTTGCTAGTAGGTCCTAGGTCGTGTCACATCAGAGAAGTTTCCCTTCATTGAGAGTTCGGGGACTCTCCTAAACCTTGGGGATTCTAGTGGGAGTGGAGATGGAACTCTTTCCTGAGGTTACCATTGGGGGTGTCGGGTACAACTGAATCTTCTTCCCATTATGGGAGAAGGAACACTAGTTGGAGCGATCAAATATAGTAAGGTCTACATCATAGATCCATGGTCATCCTAAGATGATGCTCCCGACCTTCATAAGTATTACATCGCATAAAATCTATCCTTCGTAGGACTGGAACTGAATGGGAATGACACATGTAGTGGTGACTGGGATAGAAGTGTCGTCAACCCAAGTCACATTGTATGGCTTAGGATGTGGATGTGTAGGTAGACCTAGACGGGAGACAAAGTATGAAGAGACTATATTGATACAGCTCCTGTTGTCAAAGATCACCTTATAGGGTTGGGATTTCACCATGATGTAGGTTTGGAAGATGGAGGTTCAATGCCAGTCGTCCTCCTGAGGGTGTGTTAGGATGTAGCAAACTACACCTAATCTTTTCTGGCTAGAACTCTCGGTAATATCTCTCACTTACATGTACTCGACATGCGTGCCATCGAATCCTGCATCTATTTTCTCAAATTGGGCGATGAGGTCAGGATCGGCCATATATCTCTCAAGTCTTCTCCTTCCTGAGGTGGAAGCTCCACAGGATGGTGGTCAGTGATGACCAAAGCTTGGGTGGGGCAATTGGTTGCAACATGCCCTAGGTTGTGACACCTAAAGCAACGAACTTTCGAGACAGGGGCTGGTTGGGAGGTACTAGGAAGGACTCTTTTTCCTTTGTCATCTCTCCTATCAGTTGGCAGAGTGTACTCCAGCCTGGGCATGGCAACAAGTGCAGGTAAGGGGTTCCTTACGGCAGGAGAAGTAGGGGCAACGGCCCGAAGTGGGGTAGTATTAGGGGCATAAGAAATAAAGGGGCCAGCTCTCTCAGTGTAGCAGACCATGGGATTTCTAGATTCAGGTTGGCGGTAGGTGGGAACCCGAAGTGGGACCACCCTTTGAAACCACTCAACATCTCGAGCAACCTGGTAGGCATGCTCGAGGGTGTTAACCTCTCGCAAGAAAAGTTCCCGTTGGATGCTCTCATGTAGACCGGCCCTAAATCGAGAAAGGGTGACAGAGGTGTCTTCCATGACTTGACTCCATATTAAGAAGTCATCAAATTTGGTGATGTACTCATCCACAGACTTTCCATCTTGGGTGAGTTTCTGCCACTGGTCTAGAAGACGCTCATGGTAGGAAGGCAGCAGATATTTCTCCCTCAATTTCTCCTTCATTTCTTCCCACGTGTTTATGGGCTCCTCTCGCCTCCTTGCTAGGAGGTTTTCAATGTTGCACCAGTAGGTCTTAGCTTGACCTAGGAGTTTCATTTTGGCAAACCTCACCCTTGTGATAGGTTCACTCCATCTATTCGACTGTTGCATCATATTTGCACCTCCATCATAACTCCACAAAGCAGTGGTCGGGAAAGGGTAACAGAAGTGCAAAGATTCTTGTTATTCTGTATGCTGAAAGAAATTAAAATCTCCCTGGTGGATGTAGTTATTCAAACGATGGGCACATGTTTGCACCATTCGCGTACACTTCCATATGTAGCTCCTCTCACTTCAGTCTTCCGTCGTGTTGGCATTGATTTTGGATCTGAAAAGAAACAGCTAATCCCTGGCGGGAATGTGTATTCCATGTCCTACATTCAGAAGTTTATGGGTTTTACCATCATTGATGGCATGCCCACTAGAATTCTTCCTAGCCAGCAACATGCTGCGCAAGAAACAGGACAGGCATCTCGGTCAGATGCTGATCAGGAACACAGGACACCAGCACCTCCTCCACCTCCTGTTAGAGACGAAGTGCCAGAGCGTTCTTATGCCACAGGAACTTCCCCCCAGCTGGACATTCCGGAGGTCCCTACCGAGGAATATGCTCATCCACCCACTTTTGAGACGGGAGAACCAAGTGGAACTGCACCTTCTGCTGCCCCTCAGGAATCAGGTGCTCTAGGAGCCCGTGGTCTTTATTTTGATTCAGATACACGATTTCGTCCGTCCAGAGAAATTCCTATTCCAGCTACTGTGGAAGAAATGTTTGGAAGCCTGACAATCATGATGCAAAGACAAGAAGCTCGCATGGACAGGCTGATGCAGTTTACCAATTACCATATCAACAGTTTGCACAGCCGGATCAACCATTTTGAAATTTCAATCTTAACTGAGTGGAGGAAGTTTTTGATTACAAAGCTGAAAACTGACAAGGCTTCACGGAAGGTCCTCAAGTTAGTATATTCACTGATTGAAAAAATGGCTACCCTGGTGTCCAATGTGCATAGTAATCAAGCCACATTTGTTACATCTGTTGCAAAGATCACTGAATTATGTTATGACATCAGGATTCCTGTTGAATTATTGCAAGGGCCTATCACTGAACTGCCACCCAGCATCAAGGCAGTTAGTGATAAGATTGAAACCATGCTTTCATCACTTCTCACACTTGGCAACCAAACTCAGCATCTCCGCAGTGCTTCCAGTGATCTCTCTTCTGACTTTGCGTCTCTGCGCAGCCGTTTAGAACTACAACTTCATGAAATCTCTTTTGATCTTCACGCTCTGCTGGCCCGGGAACACTTTCCCCATCAACGGCCTTCGTCTGGTCAAGGGCAGCACAGAGGCTCCTCTTCCCATTCATCCAGCCGTTACTTCTCCCCTTCCTGATGATGTCAAAGGGGGAGAGAAAGTTATTTTGTAAAGTAATTCTAAGGACATGGGCATACTTTTTTAGCAAACTTTTTGCGTCTATTGCATACATTTCTTGTTATTAACGAAATACCTTGTTTATGTAATGCAATGGAGTTGAATGGAAACTGTTTGTTTTTGATTAGCTGAGAAATCCCTTCAGTTTATCTGTTGCCTCTTGTGTTATATAATCCCAGGGTTGCCATCATCAAAAAGGGGGAGATTGTTGTCCCAAATATGTTCAGACTTTGTATGTGGCAAGGCAGACATACACTGACTTAGCTACAGTGTATGCTCGGACAAGCACCGCTTTTGCTACAGTGTATGCTCGGACCTTATATGGCTAAGGCAGACATACACTGACTTGACTATAGTGTGTGCTTGGACATTTATTGAACAACGTGTTCAGACTTCGTATGTGGCAAGGCAGACATACACTGACTTAACTACAGTATGTGCTCGGACATTTATTGAACACTGTGTTCAGACTTATATATATATAGTTGAAACACCATGCATGGACTTGCTATGAACATAAGACGCATAGTGAGATGCTAAGTGAGAAACGTGCAAGGACTTGCTATGAACATGAGATGCATAGTGAGACGCACAGTGAGATACTCAGAGAGACACTCAGTGAAATCTGCACGGACTTGTGCACTCACAAATGAATGAGACGTAAGTTGAGACGTAGACACACACTCACTAAGACGCTAAGTGAGACGTAGATTGAAATTTGCACGGACTTGAGCACTCACAAATGAATGAGATGCAAGTTGAGACGCAGACACAATTTGCACGGACTTGTGCACTCATAAATGAATGAGAAGCAAGTTGAGACGCAGACACAATCTACACAGACTTTGGCGACAAGAGAGAAACATGTATGGACTTGAACACTCATAAACATGTACGGACTTTGCAAACAAGATAAAAATATGTATGGACTTGAGCACTCAGAAACATGTACGGATTTTGCAACAAGAGAAAAATATGTATGGACTTGAGCACTCAGAAACATGTATGGACTTGAGCACTCAGAAACATGTATGGACTTTGCAAACAAGAGAAAAAACATGTATGGACTTGAGCACTTAGAAACGTGTATGGACTTTGCAAACAAGAGAAAAAACATGTATGGACTTGAGCACTCAGAAACATGTATGGACTTTGCAAACAAGAGACAAACATGTATGGACTTGAGCACTCAGAAACATGTATGGACTTTGCAAACAAGAGAAAAACATGTATGGACTTTGCAAACAAGAGAAAAACATGTATGGACTTGAGTGTGCAAACATGTATGGACTTGGGTGAAAAATGTGCACGGAGTTGAGATAAGTCCTTACAACATGTATGGACTTCTAAATGCATTAAGAGAAAACATGTACGAACTATTTGTTCAACCCAAAACCAACATGCATGGACTTTAATACAGCACGCAAAACCTGTATGGACTTTATGCTGTCAAGGCATGAAACCTGTATGGACTTTGGATCAGAAGAGAGCAGTGTGTCGATCTTTGTAAAAGTGAGACAACATGCACTGACTTGTCTATGCACGGACTTGACAACATGAACATGCTTGGACTTAGACAAAACATGCACGGACGTGTGCAGACTTCCTGCACGGAAGACCAAACATGCTCAGACCTTGACAATGTATGGCGTGCAACACTTGCACGGACTATGCACGGACTTAGGCTCAACCTTAATGTAAATATGCTTGGACTTTTGAAAGAAGTCCTGACAGCATGCATGGACTTTGAAGTGCAGATAAATGTGTATGAACTAAACTGAAACCCTTGGACGCTGGCTTGATGACTTTCTTTGATGCGTAGACGCTGTCTTCTGGCAGCGTCAACCTCTTGCATTTCCTCTAGAGCTTCAATAGAAAAACCTTGCACAAGGTATTTACAATTGAGTCACTGGTGTTGCTATCATCAAAACATACAATTGTCACTGAGTTGCTATCATCAAAACAAAACAATATATAGTATACTTGTGATACTTGTGCCCTAGGGGAGGACACAACAGACACTTCATGTGCCTTTGCTTTATTACGTTGTACATATTGACTTTCTGGTGTTCTGACCATTTTGCGTGCCCTGTCTTGCAGCTATGGCACGATTTGGCAGAGATGAGCGGGTCCCGAGGCATGTGGCTCGGGAGGAGGACCACTGGGTGCGACGGACTGAGCGACCGATTCCCCCTCTGGGTCCACCAGTGGTCACCATGGCTAGTGCAGAGCAGCTGGATCTGGGTCGTACGACAGTAGCTGAGGGCCCAGTTGGTGAGAGGGCAGCTGGAGTTGGAGTTGTAGAGGTAGCCCAGATTCTGGAGGCAGGCAACCTATACACCTACGACCAGAGCAGGGGCTACCCTGTGGAGTTTCCCCTAGACCGCCACCTTTTTGAGTTCATCAGGAGCCACGCCCCCCCTGGCATGGAGGAGGATGACTCACAGGTTCCGGGAGCCTGTCGCTAGCTTGAGCGGGCCATTCTGATAGGCAGGGACAGCTTGCGTGGCGTTGCATTCTACAACTATCTGAGCTTCTCTGAGGACTACTGGAGGCAGCATCAGTTTCCCAGTGCCGAGTGCCTGGGGTTCTTTAGCCAAGCAAAGTAGTTTGGAGTTAGAGTTAGGCCATTAGGCCCTGCCTCCTGGGATTTGCACGGCCACCACCTTACCGAGACAAAGGGGACAGCCGAGCTGGTGCTGGAGCCTGTAGGTCTACAGTATGCTGGAGAGGGTTATGACAACCACAGCATTCTGGATGGAGTTATACGATAGACTGTTATCAGCTGGTATGGCCACTGGGCAGTGATCCCATTACATCGATACCGTCAGGGGGCCACCGAGTGGTTGATGGGGATTGTGCACCACTATAGGGTGCTACTGGACAGAGCTGGGATCAGGTACACCGTGACTGCTACTTTGTACATGTACCCTTGTTACACTGGGCTACTACAGGCACTGCTGGAGCGTTTTAATGACTGATGGAACACGGTGGCAATAACAGAGGGAGAGACCTCACTTGACTTATGGTCTCTGTTCCAGATTTCTAGGTTGCCGATCAGCGACGAAGGGTATGAGGAGGTGGTACTGGATGACCTCCACCGTAGCCATACTGACGGACATGGGCGATACTAAGTACCTTACAGCTATCAATATCTTCTGAAGACTTGGAGGGACTTGGCCCTAGCAGGGAGAGATAGAGCTACACAGACTCTCAGGGTGTCGCTGAATGTGTGGGTCCGCCACTTCTACAATGGCCCCTTCTGCTTCTATTAGGAGTTTTCTAGGGATCAGACTCCGTGGGAGGAGTATACTGAGGTGGAGCTACTGTAATACCCCGGTTTAATTTACTAATTAAATATTTTAATTATATAACTAAATTAAAATATTTATTTATCTATTTATTTTGTTGGGTTTCTACATACGGGAACTAGATCGCGGTTGATCAAGGACCGCTACTTGAAGGTAGCGGTTGATCGAGGACCGCTACTTAAGACCGCCTTCTGTCTGCAACAGACAGAGACGAAAATCCGGTGTGCAGAGCCTATTCTCTATGGCAAATAACAATGTAAAGTTAATAGAAAAATGAAGCTAAAGCACGATAGCATGACTCTAAAGCACAAGAAGACATGGATTTAATCAAAGTTCTTATCTTTCTAGTTAATATGTTATGTACAGCATGAACTAAAATGACCTACTGCACAATCCTGACTTGATATTTTAGCCAATCATGAGATAACCTACCTCTGGGGTTGCTCCTAGGCTACAAATTTGTCACCGGAAGAGGGCTCTAGTTCCTACGCATCTTGCGTAGAAACAACGACTTCCAACCGTCCTAGCTCCTTGACCTCTTGATCTCCTAATACGAAATTTGACAGAGGGTTATAAGATACTAAAGGAAATAATAAACCCCAAAGGAAGAACTCGAAACAACATCGTCTTACCTCTGCTTCACATGATCCAAAAATTAGGGTTCACGCAGAACAGACCTGGGTCCTATTTATAGGAATTAACCTAGGATTGAGGGATTAGATCGGATTAGGAGTCCTATGGGGTGTCAATTCGATCTCCTAAGAGTCCTGGGTAAGTTTTCCTGTTGGATAGCATCGATCTATGGTTAATGGATGAATAAAAATCCACATCTTCCGTGGTTTATCAACTTCCGTTTACGGAACTTGAACGCGGTCTTCTCTGGACCGCGATCTCCAGAACACGGTCGCGTGACTAACCACGACCTGGTTGGGCCACTGAAATTTGAATTCTTTCAAATTCCCTTTTTAATCATCCCCTAATCTCCCTAATTATCTACTTTAATTAGGGAAATATACCCTAGTCTCTTTCTAGGCTTGGGCTTGGGCCATAAAGCTTAAATTTTTAGGTTTAAGGTCCAATTTAAGTGGGCTTAACCACTTAGTTATTAATTGGGCTTATTTCTCAAAAACCCCAGCTTCCGTCGTACTTCAAGGGGCTTGAGACGTCCCTCATGGTTTGTTCTTTCTTCAGCTTCCGCTGTACTGCAAGGGGCTTAAGACATCCCTTGTGGTTTGTTCTTTCTTCAGCTTTCACCGTATTGCAAGGGGCTTGAGATGTCCCTTGTGGTTTGTTCTTTCTTCAGCTTTCGCCGCACTGTAAGGGGCTTGAGATGTCCCTCGTGGTTTGTTCTTTCTTCAGCTTTCGCCGCACTGCAAGGGGCTTGAGATGTCCCTCATGGCTTATTCTTTCTTCAGCTTTCGCCGTATTGCAAGGGGCTTGAGACATCCCTCGTGGTTTATTCTTCTTCCTTTCTTTTGAAATAAACATTGCATAGACTCACAGGAGGTCTAAGAAACATTCTTGTTCCGCCTGAGGCGGGGGCTTTGATTGCTCATCGAGCTGGGGAAGTGGTGCATGATATAATTTCAGGTGTTTCCCATTGAGGGGAGGAAAATCTTGGTGTCCCTCTATATGAAGGCAGAAAGAAGGTCTCTCACTACAGATATCTTTTGGATAAGATTCGTGCAAGAATGAATGGATGGCAGTCAAAATTTTTGTCTCAGGCCGATAGGATTTGTCTTATCAATTCTGTCCTACAGTCCATTCCCCTATACACAGCCAGTGCTTCTTGCTTGCCCTCCACACTTATTAACATCATCAATAGAATGTGTGCCAATTTCTTCTGGAGCCAATAGGATGGAATAAAGCGGCAGTGGGTTTCTTGGAGCAATATCACTAAACCTGTTGAGGAGGGAGGCCTTGGCATCAGGAGTTTGCGACATATTCAACTTGCCATGGTGACTAAACAGATATGGAACATCACACAAGGATCCTCTTTATGGTCTAGATTCACAAATTCAACATATATTAAAGGTCACATTAGCACTATTGTCAAACCCTTTCCTGGTGGAGTTCGCAGAGACATTTTTAATCAAGCCAGGCAGCTTATCATTGACAACACTAGATGGGTCCCTATGGATGGTAAATCCATTGATGTCCTAAAAGACAATTGGTGTGGCACGGTCATTGTCCCTCAAGGAGAAACTCCCAAGATCACTCTGTGGGAAGCCATACAAGACTCTAACAGTGAGGCCTGGTCCCACATCCCAACCCACCTTATTGGGATGTTTAAATCAGTGCAGTTTATTCCGAAGGCAGACAGGTGTGTGTGGGCTGCCACAAATGATGGGACCTTCTCATGTAAGTCAGCATATAATTTAATCCGGCCTGCTGGCAATCACAGACAGTCACTAAAAAAAATTTGGGGCACCAACATATCACCAAGGGCCTCCCTGTTCTGTTGGCGGCTACTGCATTTAGCAGTTCCTGTGGACTGCACAATCAAGGATTGTGGAATCAGCATCCCATCCAAATGTTTGTGTTGTCAAGACAACCATCAGGAGGAAAGCTTAAATCACCTTTTCCTTGACAGTCAAATGGCCAAAGCCTTATGGAAACATTTCGGTACTCTTTTTGATGCTAGGTGCAGGGTTTCTGTCTCTATAACAGGTAAATGTTGGGATATTATCAACTCAGCCGACATAGCCAACCCATGTGGATTTGCGGCCATTCTGTCCATGCTACATATCATTTGGGAAATATGGAAGCAAAGATGCAAACTCAAATATGAAGACAAGGGCTGTTCCATCAAAACTATGCAGCATCACATCAGAAACCAGGTTGCATATTCGCTGCAGAGAAAGAATTTCAGCAAGGCTCCATCACCAGAGGAAAAAAGGGCATTGGACCAGCTTGAATATTCATACTCTATAACTGCCAAGATTCCAAAAATAGTTATGTGGCACTGTCCGAACAATGGTTATGCTCTCAATGTTGATGGTGCATCCAAAGGCAACCCAGGACCCGCAGGTGGGGGTGGGTGCATTAGGGGGAAAAAAGGTGAATTTATATATGGCTTCTCCTATTATTATGGAATAGGAACGAATCTAATGGCTGAAGCTAGGGCCCTCCTTGATGGTTTGAGATTGGTGGTTAAAAGTAGATTACCGCTGACAGTGATATAGTCGGAAGATGGTGGTCACTCCCACACTCGTGACTCGGGCGAGTCACGGGACGGTCACACTCGCTCACCGTGGCAGTGATTAATATGCGTACGGGCTAGGTCCCTATCATGCTCTCTAGCGTGGCATCAAGATAAAATACTAGCTAAGCAAAATGCTACGAAGAGGGGCGTGGGACGCGTACCTCCACGCTCGGGGCGTGGGGAAGAAACCCGGCCGTGGCACAAGATCACCGGTACAAGAATGACATAGTACAATATCACAAAATATGCCCACTCCTCACAGGGAGGTAACAGGCTACAACGACGTTCCGGTGATCCGGCGTCACGG
Source organism: Amorphophallus titanum (assembly GCA_024336825.1). Taxonomy (NCBI): domain Eukaryota; kingdom Viridiplantae; phylum Streptophyta; class Magnoliopsida; order Alismatales; family Araceae; genus Amorphophallus; species Amorphophallus titanum. Next base: position 2,278,772 of record JANBPO010003616.1, on the reverse strand, counting down.
GGTGACGGGCACGGGGCCGGAGTCGCTCGTCGTCCACCGGTACCGCCACGTGCGGCTGCTAGGAAGTCGTCCACCGGGAGGGTGGGGCTGAAGTGGCACGTCCTCTGGTGGTGCTGGTGAGGGGAACGCCCCCCGGTAGTGGACGCCGCCACGGAAGCCGGAAATGGGCCTCGGTGCGCGCCCGGAAGTAGCCGGTTGCTGTCCACCCGTGCAGAACTCGCCGAACAGCTGTAAGAGGGACCCGGTAGGCGCCTCTAAGCACGTCCAACCTCGGCGAAACTTGGCGTGGACGCTGGTGGGGATGCCCAAGGGTCGCCCGTGGAAGGAGAGCGGCAGCCGAGGCCGGGAGTGACGGGGGCAATTCCTCGAACACCTTGCGCGCGTGCTGCCTGCTTGTCTGCCCACCGTGCTAGAGCCCGGGAGAATGGCTGGTACGCGGGCTTCCGGAGGGGTAATGGGGCTGGGTTTTCTTCTGTGGACAGGTGACTATGGGGGCTGGAATGTGGCCAGGTGGCGGGGGCGGGTTCTGTGGAGGATTTCGGCGTGGGCGGGCTCTCAACGGGGCTCTCAGCTCTGCACTGCGGTGCAGTCTGAACTGTGTGCAGGGATAGGAAGTGATGTCCGCCCACTTAGATGGACGTTCTGGGGTGCGGCAAAATTTCTGGAGGTGGTACTGGGTGTGGGGGAGTGGATCTCAGAAGCCCGGGCCGCCTGGGCAAGGGATGGGAGTCGTCCCTTTGGAGGGACTCCGGCTCTGTCCCGCGGCGGCACTGTAGCAGCAGGCCGCGCAGTAAAAGTCCTTCCAAAGAGAACTTTTAGCCCCGGTCGAATTTGGAGGTGAGGCCAGTTGGGTCGGTTCGAGCACAGGGAGGGGAACAGAAGTTGTGAAGAAGGCTCGGCGATTTGAGGCTCAGAAGAGGGCGAAAATGGCTGTCCAAGACGGCTCTGTCCCAGGCGAGTGCCACCCAGGGCGTCCGGGATAGGTCGGAGGGGCTATGAAGGGAACTTACTCGTCCGGACGAATTTGGAGGCGGGGTTTTCTGCTATGGCTTCGTATCAGGACGAGGAACAAAGTTGAAGAAGACCTCAGAGTGATTTGAGGACGTGACGGGGGCGCTCTCGGTGGATCTTCAGACGCCCAGATCTGGGGCAGACGCCGGGATGGACGCCCAAGGACCTTGCACCGTTCTTCCACCGTGGCCTTGATGGCTTGAGCTCCAAGGGAGGGAGGATGGAGGGGAGTTAACTAGGCATATATATAAGCTAATTAGACTATTTTTGAGTCTGTCTTGGGTTGACAGAACATAGTGTAGGTGACGGACTAGTCTAGGCACGTCACAGTAAGGTGACAGACTAGTCTAGATCCGTTAAAGTTCACAGAACTCTCTTATCATATAAAGAGGGTATAACAGATCAAGATGACCAAATACGTACAAAATACAAATACGTACAAAAATACATACTAAAGTGTCAAAGCTCCAGTGGAGACTCTAGACTGTCCCCCAGCCATAAAGAGGTCGGTGTCAACCGAGTCATGCTACATGTCTGGTACCGACGGCTTGCTGAGTCGAGCCGTACTCTGGCTCGGGTGTCCTCCCCAGTGTCCTCATCCACCGGCATGTACTACAGCGTGTGTCCGCACCAATTCTCCCCGGGTGGGAGGAACTCGACCTCGTCGAGTAAGGGTCTCGAAGCTCGAGCTCTCCTTGTGTGATAAGGCATCGTCCAGTGTAGGCATCCTCTCCAACACACTAAGAAGTGTTGGTAGGCTCCATTCCTGGTGGTGGTCACCTGCTCATCTAGTATACAATCTATATGCTTGCGTTGAGGTTGGAAGAGGTGGACTCTCGGGTGGTGTGTCACTCACAACAGGTGGAGAAAGTCCAAAACTCACTAGGGATTACCGCGAGGTTCCAGTATGCTACCAGATCTGAGACATTGAACATCGAACAGACACCATGGTCGTCGGGTAGTTCAATAACGTACGCATTCAAACCCACTTGTTTCATGACTCGGAAAGGGCTACCATCGCGGGCCTAGAGTGTCTCGACGATCTCCGAGGGGAAACCGTTCAGGTATGACCCTGATCACGATGTACTCTCCCTTTTGAAACTCACGGGTACGTCGGCGTGCATCAGCTAACTCCTTATACATGCATTGCTGGCCTTGCATTGGGATGTCATTATGCAAACTCCATAAACAAACTGTATAAGCAGACAGACATACATGACCCTAGACAAACCTAGACACTCATAGTAAGACTATGATTGACGAAGAAGAGACACAAACACAATGGACGCACTAAGGAAGACTCGGTAAGGCTGATGGATACCTTCTACATACACTAGGTGTAATGATAAACTGACCCACAATTTGATGCCATGAGTCTCAACCCTCGTCAACTATCTTCGATTCGAGAAGACTCGACCTCAGGTATGGAAGTGTAAGAGGATCAAGAGCCGGGTGACGGGAAGGTAGTCTGGACATCTGGTGTAGAGCATGGAAATGGGAAGGCCAGGCATTGTCTATCGTACGCGTGGCAAAAATCAAACCATACTACGTCAACATAGGGTGTCGACAGTGGTACGATACCCATGAACGGCTGCGCTACCGTAGGAGAGACGGGTAAAAGTGGGATGGTTGACTGCTGCTCGGGAGTGACTAGCATGAGAGAGATGGTAGGCTGGTCAAGTCTGTCAAGGAAAGCTGGGATGGGTGACAACATGGGGTCATCCGATGGGGCTGGGGGACTGATAGACCCTGGCCCTCTCGGTGCTCTATGGGATCGCCGTCTAACCCCTCAATCTCAACGAGGTACTCCTCGGCCAAATCTTGGTCAGCATCATAACTCACTAGAACATGCCCGGGTGGGGCATCCTCTGACCGTGTGTCCTCTAAGATAGGGGAATGTGAAGGACACTAGTTGGGTAAATGGTTACTCCCACTGCAAGGGGGCACATGGGTGGGCTTTGAGAGTGGTGGCAGGCGTGAGCCCGGAGTGAGCCGCTGGGGGTGGGTGGTTGGCAACACGGAGGTGGTCGGTTGAGTGCCGTCATGGATGATGAACTTGTCGGGTAGGTGAGGTGTTTGTAAGGTGTAGGTCCTCCTGTCCTGGTCAAAGGTCGCTCTCCTTTCTTCCAGCCAAATTTGTCCTAAGATGATGCATGGACCAGCAAGTGTGTCGACCTTGCACCATCCTCTGTCGTCATATAGGACAGGGCCGCACCTCCATTGGAACTCTACGAATGCCAAGTCACCATTGAGAACAATCTCCCCGGTCTTAGAGAGTGACTCGACAATATCCTGAGAGACACAATTAGATGACACCCGACTGATGAAATCATTCTCCATATGCAACCCATTAGGTAGGATGGTAGTGGAAACTATAGGGCGCTGGAACAACTCACCTGTCAACTTTGGGGTCGAGTCAACCTGTGGTTGACTGATAGGGGCGAGCCCTAGAGGTCGGGCCATGAGAGCCTCGAATTGGGCCACCAAGGATGACCACTTGGATGGGTCTCGGGGAAGGGCCATGGGCTGGTGGGTAGTTGGACATGTAGACAACTTGACACGACCCTATACAACAATGCAAAATTGGAATGCAGACTCGACTTCAAACCTAAACTCTAACCAATAGCTGGTACATGGCGGAGATAGAAACCTTTCGCAAGGGGCTACCTTTCGAATTGGCGTAATGTATCTTTCTGGTAACGTCTTTTGATATACCATATATTGGGATGCAAACTAAAACACTTTTTTTCTTTTTTTATTTGAAAACAATGACTACCCTAGACTCAACCTTTGCTCTGATACCAATTCGATGCGGGACGGATGACAAGATCGGGCTAAGACGTATGACAGACTTGATGTGTGGCCAGCACTAACACGTTAAAGGCAAGCCAGGCGGCTGACCACCGTGGTGTTCTCCAGGTGGAGACGCCTCTCAACAAAAACTCACTCAGCCCAGCGATTGTCCCTTGTGAGGGAAACGTGGGATCGTAGTGGTTACGGAACCACTATCGCCTAGGGGTGTCCAGTTCGGGCTCGGTGCTCGACTTGAGCTAAAGAACGGGCGCTCACGACTCACAACCATGGTAATTTGTAGCTAGCTAACGGCCCTATTCTTACAAACGCAGCATATACAACAACATACTAGATCAGCAAATGCGAGTAATGGGAACGAAGCATGTGCCACCACGACTAGTGCGTGGGGAAGAAACCCGGCCAGATCCGACAACCCCGATACACACAAATGATTAACGGTTACAATTCTAGAAAATAGGGCCCACTCCTCATAGGGAGATAACAGGCTACAATGCTATGCTTCGGGGCTGTGGGCTCTCGGGTTGATGGGCACCACTCGAGGTAGCCGAGGAAGGCAGGTCGGGGCTGATCTAGTCAACGATCGGGTACCGATCCGGTTCTGTCCACACCGGTCACCCTGCGTAGTAATGTTACGGAGGTTGGTACAGCTAGATCCGGGGTCCAATCAGAGTGCCGTTTATTGGAGAACGTCGGCGACTGGAAGCAGAACACCTCAGCCAAATTTTGCCATCAGTAATTGTCATATCTGGGCATGACAGCTCCTGCACTAGCTCTCTCATTCTGCTCTCACAGAACTGCACAAGGAGACAAACAATTATGGGAAAATAGCTCCCAATGTCGGATCGAGGCATCGTTTGTTGCAGATCGTCGGCAATGTCTAGAGAAAGGATCTGACCAAGGGATTTGGTCAGATATGCAAGGAGGGCGATGGGGAAGCTTATGGAAGTTGACTCTGCTTCTGGGTTGGATTGGCACAGAGTGGTCTGCGTAGTCCCACGAGAATCCTCGTCACAATCAGCACCGACCTCCAAATGCTGCGAGACTGACTTCACGAGAATAATTGTTGCCAGCGATCCAGAGCTCCGATCTATGCGAAACTAGCGCCAACTTCTTCCTGACATGAAGGAGAACCTCTGGTAATTTTCTTAGGTTCAGATAAGAACAGGAAGGGGAGGATAGAGGGGGTGAGTCACACACTAAGATAATCTCATCACAGGATTGGGGGGGTTTAGGGCATCACACCCAAGGGGGAAGAGAATCACTCTCTTACATAAATTTCTCACATAAAATCTTCATTGATTCTTTCAAGGGGGGAATACATGGCTATGTATAAAGTATGGGCTCCATCTTCCCTCCTTGGAGTTTGAATTTGAACCCATTTGAAATGGGCTCCATTTTCCCACAATGAAAAGTCGTATTACTGTCGAAATTGACTTCGACAACAACAACCGCCCCGTTATTCAAATCCACGAAAGAGAATCCGATGATGTAAGAGATCGGATATTATCAGCCATCTTCGAAAAATTAGGTCATCACTCCCGCTGGTTTCGGGTTGAGTTTAAGAATAACACCATGAATTATGGTGACCCCTATCCCGGTTCAATATGGCATCTTATCCCTATTTCACCAGACGAGTATGAACAGGAAATCAAACTCATGATTGCACACAAAGAAGCCCTTGATAGAGGGGTTGATGTGATGACAGAAATAGCTTAGCAGGCGTGTGGTTCTATTCATGCAAGCCGCGTTTTATAGACGCGGCTTTTTATTTTAAAAAAAATCTGAAAAATATTTGGTGATACGGTTATATGGTTATACATTTGTCTCCATGAAAGCAGAAAAGAGGATACAGAGAGCTTACAAGATCAGAAAGTCTGTCTACGATAAGGCTCAAAAGAAAGCTGCAAAAAGCGGCAAGACACTAGCTGAACGTATTGAGGAATTTGTAGAAAGGTATGCCACTACGTCTGATAAAAAAATAGTTAGTGATAATGGATAGGAGAGCCGAAATATTACTGAAAGAAACAGGGGGTATATTTGACGAACACGAAGGTGGTATAACCGGTATATTTAATGCAATGGATGAAAACGGAAAGCAAATGTGCCTTGATCTACTGGAATACCTGGCTAAGAAAAAAGTAATCTGCATGTCTGATGAAGATGGCATTCATTTCTTGGTTCGAGGGGAATCATTTACAAGAGAACAAATCTTTGAAGACTTTTTATAAATGGTTAGGGTAGCCAATACATTCTTTAACCCTCCACCAGGAAACACAGCGTTCCTTTACGGTATTGATTGTGACTAACTGGGGTGGGTTATTAAAAGATTCTACAGTTGATGGTTGTGGCGGAATTAGACGTACGATGTAAGCCACGGGCGGCTGGTTAAAGATGCGTGTATTAACGAGCTACGTACAAGCGCCCAAGTCGTTAAAATGAAATGGACGCACGTTTCATTGCAGGCAGGTTGGTACTAACAGCAATCCTGCCAACCATTGATAGTAGATTGTCGGCCTCCTCATGACAGCCGGGAAAGACCGGCCCCTAACGGGAATAAACGTTCTTTAAAATAGATAGCAACTTTTTCTAACCAAAGTCTCCCCCCTCTGGGGAGCATACAGGGTTTAGGGTTTGTGATAAGGGATCGGCTATGTCGATAATCGATCCCGTTTTTTTGAAAGTTATTACCTCATTATAAATTTCGTTCAGGTAGAAACTGAGCATTTGGTACGGATTAGGTTTTTTAAGGGATAGGGATCGGATATGTCCATGTTCGATCCCGTTTTTTAAAACTTCACTTTTTAAATGCATCCACAATTAGATATCGACATAGTTCAAGAAGCAATGGATCAACACGCAAAGAATATAGCAGTTGCTTTTTCAAGATGGCAAAAGGAAAACGAGTACTATAGGGGTGATAATGATCATTGGTACAGAAAAGACGGAGAAGGCATAGCTGCATCCACTTCACAGAAGAGAGAAGAAGTTCACTGTGGAAACGTGTGTGTGTGGTGTATTTTGAAGAGAGAACAGAGAGATAGAAGAGGGGGGGCTCGGTGGAGATAAAAACACAGTAAAAATAAAATTAAAAATAGAGATTGATTGAGAAGAGAATAACTTTAAAACCGGTGAGAATTAGGAAAAAATGGAAAATAGCAAAGTTGTAGGGAATGAAAAGAGGAAGACGATTGGTGAAGACCTTAGAAGCAGAAAAGGAGTGGAAGATGGAGAAAAACGTAGATGATCAGAGAAGGGTTGCGGGTGAACTGTAAAACTAAAAACCTAGGATAGAGCTCCGAAAATCTAAGAATATATTACAAACGAGGAAGAATTAGGAGAAGAGGAGGAAAGAGAAGTTGTATATCTTGAAGAAGCGCAAAACTTTTATGAAGAAACTAGATTGAAAAGATGATTCGAAGAGGGTGAAAAATCTAGAAAACCTGAGTTCTGGGAAAGTTAGATGAACAGTAATCGCGGATGAACAGTGCTTTGAAAAACTTAAAATAACTTGAAAACAGGAATGAATTAGAAGAAGGGGAAGAAGAAAAAGTTACAGAAAAGTGAAAAATGAAGAACTTTGTTGAAGAATTTTATTGCAAGAGATGAAAGAAAAAACTTCAAAATTAATCCCTACGGCGGACCTCCTTATTAACTCCCTCTGCAACGACTGCTATGGCACCTATTTATACTGTTCAGTGGAGTCTTCTGCGATCGTGGCTTCTTAATCCAACCCAAGTCCTTATTTTTAGCAATCTTAAATACCCAAAACAAGACTCTTGCTAGAGATAGAGTCCTCATTCCATCAAATATGGCAAGATAAGTTCGATCGGGATTCTCCAGAAACCATACAAAAGCAAGTTTCCAACAACGCCACTTGATCCATGTAGACTCCTGTCCGGCTGTAGAGTCCTCCTTTCCACAGATTCATCGTGGATAAGCTCATAACAAGGAAGTAAACTGTAATTGGGAAACTGTAGTTCCGTTTCTGAGTTATATTGAAAATAGTGACTTTAGCTCGAGCGTAGTATCTTGAATAGCAGCTGTGACAAGGGCGCAATATCCTTTGATTTTTCATATTCTGATTTTCCATTAAAATGAATAAGCGACCCTATGAACGGTCGCAACTTCTAAATAGCGTTTGAAGAGCTGTCGCAACTTCTCTTGATTTTCCAGGTTTCCTTTATTCCACAAAATGAATATGCGCCTGTTTAAATGGTCGTGCATTGAATAGTGACTTGTGGCTGGTCGCAAATTCTCTTTGCTACCCGTTAAAAACTACAGTTATACTGAAAATAGCGACCACCATCCGGGCGTTATTTCATTAATCAGCGCCTCCTCATGCAGCCGTTAAATCTTTTCCATTTCTTTTTATTTTCTGATAAAAATGAATAGGCGCCCGCCATTCTGTCGCGGTTTCCTGAATCAGTGCCCGATTAGAAGGGCATTCATTAAATAGCGCCTGGATCTCGGTCATCATTTCTTCCCCCCCTTTTTTTTCTTATTTTCTTCGAATGAATTGACGCCTGGTCTTGTGTCGCGAATTTCAGAACCAAACCATTTTTATTATGTTAGGACTATTTCATTTCCTCTACAGCAGAGGTATTTTGTCTTTCGGATTAATTAGAGATCTAATTTAAGGACAGATTAGGAATTGTTGTAATTTTTTATTATAACTCAGAGTACACCCAACCCTACCCTAATGGTTGTTTCTTAAAAAAATGTCATTCATCTCAATGGTGCGGGTCTTTTCATGAGCAGCAAGCAAGGCCAACCATGTTCATGGTGCCTGGCAAAAAAATGTACAGCATAGGCCCTAGATATCATTTTCAGGTTCTATAATTCTTCACATCTTTCTTTCATTGTATTCCATCTGTCCTGTTCGAGCATTTGAAAAAGAAAAAAGGATCATCGTTTGGCCAGAACATCCTCTCTTTCCGTGTACACCTTCTCTTTCCACTACCTTCCTCTGTTCATAAACTACATTTTCCCAAACTCCACTCAGCCGCCCTCGGGTTCCACTATGTGCAGCTACAGAAAAGACACCACCACCACCACCACCCCCGGAAAAAAAGGGGAAAAGAATCCAGATGTCTCATCTCTTCTCCTCTCCTCTCTCCACCACCCCTTCTTCTCTCTGCTGGAAACCTAACCCTTGTTATTTGTCAGTAAAATCCACCAATAAAGGGGGTTTTCTTCGGACAGGGGCTTTTTAAGGGTCCCCGAGGGAGAGAAGGATAGAAAGGAGAGGAAGATCTGCCAAGCATCCATACCCCAGCTGCAGCTCCTGCCACCAGCTGCTAATCACATGAAAGAGAAGAGACCAACCTTATCTCTTCCATCACCCATTTCCCATGAAAGATCCCCTCCTTTTCTTCATTCCCTTTGCAATGCATAAACCATTATTATTTTTGCTATTTATCTAAGGTCACTCTAATCCTTCTCAAACCATTTCCAAACCCACAGGGGCAAGGCCAGAAGGCCTGATAGTCAGCATTAAAACCCACTATTCAATAAACCAGGTCCAATTATTTCTGTCTTGCAGCCCACTTTTCTGAACTAGAATTCTAAATTACAACTAATTTCAGAACAAATCTGTCCTCCACCACTAAAAATCAGAGATATAAAAATTAAAAGGCAAGAAATACTTTTTTGTTGCTCAAAAACTATGTTTACATGTTTAAGGCACAAAACAAAAGTTTGCTGAGGCTCACCCAGAATGTAGATGTATTTGTGAAGTCCATCATATGAAAATGATGCTGAAAGCAGAGTGAATACAGCTTTTGATGAAGTAGCCAAAATTTCAATGGAGGGTGACAGTTCCAAGCAATGAACATAAAGAAAAGTGGAAGTCCCCTGTTCTCCAGAACTTGTGAGAACTGATTACACCAAAGGAGGTGATTGAGGGCTCCCAGCCAGGAAGGAATTTTCATAACTGAAACATCACTTACCTTACAAGAAAGCTGGCTTCTGGACAGCTTCCTCATAAATACAAAGATTGTCAAAAAAATATTTGGTGATATATGCTCTTGGTGAAAAGGTTTTTGGTGGAGCTGCCAAGAAGAGTACTCACAGATCAAGGTCTGCAGTACCAATACCGGAACTGGTACTGGTCAGGTAATGGGAGAAAAATCCTTCCAGACATAGCATGTCTATGGAACTCTAGTGGTCCAACACTTTTTAGAAAGTGGATGGTGTCATACCTCATAATGCAAAACAAACAAATATATTAAATCTGCAAAAAGGTTGCATGAATTATACTCCCAAAAACTTCTCACCATACAAGATTCAAGTAATACAACCAAAATACCCCCAGAGAGCATAAAAGAATGGCTCTTGGACAACTCCAACCATTGAAACTTGAAGAAGATAGCTGAGCTATCTGGTATCATACTCCTAATGGCATAGGCAAATGGGTTGATAAAAGTGTTACCCTCTTAAGCTGATGATGATTAACCTGACTATGAACACCCTGGAATTACACTTATCTAAATCGCTCAGTGTAGCATGATGCATGTTCCATGAAATTTTCCCATCTTCCTGCACATAGATTTGTCTTCCCTACCAAATTTAGGCAAATGGTTATGGTATCTGGTTGCAGCCATCTCACCTGCACAGGAGAACATAGGTCCTCCTAGATCTTCCTTGTTTCCCATCAATGAAGAAATGAATGTTTCATAGACTAACATCAGAAAGATATAACATTCCCCTGGGTAGAGTGCAGGACATTGTGCCAAGAACAACTTCTGTCATAGCTACGTTATGGGCAACATTCTCTAAGCAAGGGATGCAATTCCGTTGGGTACTTCATTGCTACTGGGGGAATATGGGGAAAGGTTGGTCATTTTTAGAAAGAATCTGCAAGATACAAAGATAGAACAGCTGAGTTGTCTCATTCATTTGGTGGGGAATTTGCAGGACATTGTGCCAAGAACAACTTCTGTCATAGCAACGTTATGGGTGACATTCTCTAAGCAAGGGATGCAATTCCATTGGGTACTTCATTGCTACTGGGGGAATATGGGGAAAGCTTGGTCATTTTTAGAAAGAATCAGCAAGATATAAAGATAGAACAGCTGAGTTGTCTCATTCATTTGGTGGGGAATTTGCACCTTCCCACCAAAAAGATGAATACTTGGAGGTAGGAGTAGTAAAAGGTTGGGGATGTAGGGGAATAGATATCCTTGAGCATTGAAAGGTTGGGGATGGAGGGATCAGGTAACCCTTTTTCAAACATATTTTGTCTGTCAAAAGTTGGTGTAAGGCACTAAATTCTTCGTATGGAGGCTCCAACATCAGATATTGATAGGTATTACCCACTTTCATAAAAAACATCAGATATTGATTGATCAGATTTTGAGCCCAAAGTGGATCTCGATTGGAGAAAAAAGAATCAATTAAATTAGTCTCACTTGGGCTGAATTGGCCCAAACTGGACTGAAATTGGCTGAATCAGATCTGTTGAACCCCGTGCGTAACTTTGCTTTAAGGGATTTTGATGATGACCAAATGCAATGTGACGATGTTTCATGTGAATATGAAAGTGTTTGATTCAACGAAGTTTAAATAAATGGTGAGAATTGTGAATAGATGAACGAGTCGATCGTGGGTTTTTAGCATTGGTTTTTGAATTGTTGATTGATGTAAATAGACTTACCCTTGTTCATACTTGAATGGCATCCCTTAACATATACCCGTATCCATACCCGCGAAAATAATAGGGTACTATCCGGGTATAGTATTTGTAAAATTTTCACGGATAGAGTATGGTATTGGTCAACCCGAGCCGAACCCGACATTTACATCCCTAACCGGGACAGCCTAGAGAACTGGGACTCATACTCGACATGGACCGAGTTCTTTGTTTCAGCGCGGCAAATTCCGCACCTTTCTTCTCTTGGATGCGATCAGAGAAATATTTGTTGCTGAAGTATTCAACAAATTCTCCCCATGTAACTTGCTCATGGGGTAGGGTAGCTTCCACCGACTCCCACCAGAAGCGGGCATCACGTTCCAATTGGAATATGGCTAATAATACTTTCTCCTCATCTGTGCATTGCATGACACGGAAAATTCTTTCTATCTCCCTTATTCATTGTTCGACATCATCAGGATCGGACGAGCCAGCAAATCTCGGTGGGTTCAAATTGTGAAAACTCTGGTGCAAATCACCCGCTCTGCGTTGCACTCCTCCTTGCGCTACCTGTTGTAACGCTTGAGTGACATGGTTGGCAGTATTGGCCGAAATTGATATGTTTCGGCCGGATCAAAATCGGACCTGCTCACTGTAGCAGCTTCGAAACCTAATAAAAAATAACTGGACGGTTTTGGCCGAAATCGGACATGTTCACTTTTTTTTTGAGTTTTTGAATGGTTTCAACCGGTTTCGGCCGAAACCGAAACTGGTACCGGTACCAAAACTGGTACGTATCGGTTTCGGTACCGGTTTACTGCCGTCCTTGAGGGACAGGACAGGATACAGGTACTTAGCTCCAGGGGCTGGTCAGATCTTGAGTCTTGGGCATAGCACATACCCTGAGGGTCATCACCCCATCGTGTTGCAAGATTTTATCTGCCACCCATGGCCCTTCAATACAAGGGGTAGTACAGGGGGAACTCTTCCACTGACCATAAGCGTGAACTCTTATAGCAGCAATGTCTGATTTGGCATCCATTCCACATTTATCACTTTCACAACAGGATGGGGGTCTGGAAATCGATATTAAGATTCACACATGAAAGCAAAAGTGGAACAGGCACAAGCTCTAATTGAAATGTAGGTTCACTCCCAGGACATAATCACAATTACAAATGCAAGTTGTCCACAAAAAATCCGGGCCATTTAGGGGTTCTACAATGGTCGCAAAAAATGACTCAGTATTCTCTCGCCATCATACCTTCTGTGTCATTACAAAATCAGAAAACTGCATTTTATGGCTCATGTAAGTACTCAAGAATTTATCATATTCAGGTTTGCTTCCACATAGAAATCAATCAAAAATTCAGTGTAGTTCAAACTAATTATGGGTTCATGGCGACATCGGGAAAAGATTCAGAACAAGCTCATTCGGTACTACAAGGTAAATAAAATCAGAAGTTGACTATCCCTAACCTTGATTGTAATCAAAAGTCAAAATGCTTAGGTTATTATAGACATGATCCTCATTGGATCCGGAACCACATGCAAGACTTCACCTTGCCAACATCACAAGAACCATTTTTTAAAACTTGAATCAGGAAATTCTGTCTGAAAAATCAGGAAAGGGACAAAACCCTGAGGCCAGTAGGCCAAAGTGGACAATACCTCGACGGTATAGAGTACGGGGTGTGACATCTCACCTCATCTTCAAGATCTGACACGTGGATCTGCTCAAGCCACTTTTTTGAAAAGCTACTGGCGGGAATCCTCCCTCTATGCGCCGGAGTGAAACTGTACGGGGACCACATGATCCAGTTCGCTGGTATATAAAGGGGGATCTCTGAGAAGACGAATAAGAGAATTTTTGAAGAAAGAGTCACAGACACATTGAGAGGAAGATAATAGAAGAAGAGAGGCAATCAACGGAGAAGAGAAAATTTAGAGCAGTGAGAGTGCTAGAGTTCACAGAGAGAAAAGTGCTGGAGAGAGAGAGTTAGCTGCAGAAAGGAGAAGAAGTGCTAAAACAGAGCATTAGAGAAGAGGAGAAGAAGTAATCACTACTGAAGTCATCATTTCTAGATCAAATCTAGAATCGTCTGCTCATTCTGAGCTATATTGGTTTTCATGCTACATCTGATTACTATTTTCAGTCTATTGTATTTTTTCTTTTATCTCTGCCTTTCAAGCTGTAAGTCAGTGGAGCAAGTTGTGATGCTCAGCGGTGAGGATCAGTTTCTCGGATAGCAAGCTGTGGTGCTTAGCGGTTAGCAAGTTGTGAGGCTCAGCGGTTCAAGCTGTTAGTCAACGGATAGCAAGCTGTGTTGCTCAGCAGTTGTAGGGATTCGTCCCCGAAGCTATGGATCAGCGGATTAAGTTGTGTATCAGTAGAAGCCTCACTCTAGTTTGAGTGAGGGGTGAATGTAAGTCTCAAGGTTGAGATCGAACCACCTAAAAACTCATGTGCCTTGTGTGATTGCTTATTTTTTTACAGCTTTGATTAGATGTATGATTAGGGCCGTTCTCAGTGAGCATTAGATTTTGATTGCATTCCCATTTGAATGAGTTGTGTAAGCCTTCAACCAACAAGTATATAAAAAGGCATGACAGTAAAGATGGGTTAGGCCTATCTGGAATGTCATCTCTTGCGTGAGGAGATCCTAGATCGAACCTCTGCCTCGTACTTGGTTGTTGGTAAATCTCTTCATTCAAGTGACAATTGTTGGAATCATTTGCATACTGAGTGTTTGAGATTAAGTTTTGTGAAGAGTTCACTCTGCAAGAAAGTGTTGTTTTCTCTTTAGATCAGTGAAAGTAGTTTACATTTTCAATTCCATAAAAGTTTTAACTGGGATCCATTCACCCCCCCTCTGGATCTCGGTCGTTTACCACATCACTTGCTATCAGAGCTGATTTCCATCTCCACTATTGGTATCAGTGCGCGCTCCAATTCTAACACTTGGTATCAAAGCTGATCACGTATTCTATCAATACGAGATCAATATCATATAGCCAACTGAGGAGGAGAGCAAGAAGAAGAAAATGATTGCACTGAAAACATATCCAGGATCGTCTGAAGAGAGTGATGCAAGATCTAGCATTGATAGTGAAGAATAAGAACTGATGGCTCTCTTCACAAGGAGAGCTAGAAAATATTTCAGAAGAGCAAGAAGGGAAGAAAATTTTCTGAGAAAAAAAATAATAGTGATATAGATATTAATATATTTTTGCGAATGATATATCTATAATTTTATCTCTAAACATGACTTACGTGAAAAAAAAACCTAATAAATATGATAAAGAGGCCATGCAATGCTGAAGTACCCAGAGGGACCCCATCCCACAATTAAAATGGCGCGGGTTGATGAACGGTTGTTCCTCGATCGCAGGGTGGGGTGGGGACTAACCTGTTACGAGATCTACGTTGGATCTCGGATCTACCCTGTTACGAGACTCCTAGCCGATCCGACGTCCGTATGCATATCCGACGTTGAGCTGTTCTAGAACTCTCTAGAGAGTGGAGTATCTTCACAGGTCACCTCGCCGACTGAATTAGGCTCCCATTGTGGGCTTCGCGGCACGAGCTGGCCCAGTTCATAGTGGGCCGCACGAGCACCCCTGTTGGCATCTACCGAGCAGTGCGGATGGTCTTGATCCTTCACTTAAAATAGATGCCGTCTGTGATAATTTGGGAACATTCAACGTATTAAAATCTCTTGAGACGTAAACTCATACATGGTAAGGTGTATTAAATGGGTGGAAGAATGACTGATGATGAGAAAAAAAGGGAAAAAAAAAAACAGGAACATAATTTACCATAAGTTTCCACTGTCCATGTGCCCACCTCTTTACAATTATAAACGGCTACTTAACTGATGGGAAATGCTACTGGTATCCAATAAGGACATCTTCCCTTAACTCAACATTGCCAACCATCTCCAAGGACGTGCTGATGATTGGAGGTGTTGATTATCTGATGAAGATATGTATAGGAATGGCTGGTTAATTGGGGGGCCTGCTTGTTTTTGATGATCGATGGGCCAAGTAGCTTAAGAAATCCGCACTTCTATTGTAGTTGGTGAAAGTTTTATTCAAACAACAAATACTTGTTGCACAACGGGTGTGCGTTAATTGGCACACACTTAGTCCTCGTTCATCTCTACGGGCAAATGACGGGGCCGAAAGTGTATGGACTAATGATTGGTTTACGTGATTTCGATTCCATCACATGGTCCCATCGCTTGCGTAAACCAATAGAAATCGCGGTGTGCTGTAGATATCAGATCATACCTGATGTGCAGTAAGTATTTCTCGTTGTTCAAATGGAAGTGGACCATGATTATGTATGGTCTGCAGAAGATCAGAAATTTGAAGGGAAAAAAACACACAATGATATTAAGGGCTTTTGTCATTTCTTGCATGGCAAGTATGGCTTGCATCAAGAAATTAAAATTTCTTGTTTTGGGCTCAGCATGTGCCACCATAATTTATCCATTTGTGGATCCTCCAAAATTGGTGGTGGGCCTGACAGTGAAATTCCCCGCTCCCGTCTGAAGGTGTCATATTCTTCTTTAATCGGATTTTACCGATTGCACCGCATAAAATGTAATCTATTTTTTTTATTTTTTTAAAAAATAGATTAATTACATGGCGAACAACTCAACTGTACCGTTGGATCTTAAGTTGAATGGTTACAAAAAATTTTTAAAAAAGGAGGGATGTCCTTAATGCACTAATTTTGGTCGGATTACTTTCTGCATGACAAATTGCAACTCGTCTGGCAAAACAAATGTGGGATAGCGAACTCGACGCCCTGCTTCACCTACATGGCGAACGATAGTGACACGTGATAAAAAGCCGTCAACCGCGTCGGACCCGTAAATATCGAACTTCTCAGGCACAGTTGTCCAGAACGTGCTTACTGACAGATTGGGGATATCTTGATAACCCGCTTTCTTATTTGAAACTGACCGAGGTAAGGCAAACCAGGCGTTCACCTTCGCCACATCATAAAGCTGGTTGTATGCGTCACGCATCTGCAACTCGGTAGGGGTCGAAGCCAACGCCATCGCCTTCAACTGGTTTGCACATTCATCGATGACCCAGCAAAGCGACGGCATGAACATGAAATCTTCGTAAATGCCATGAACCGAGGCGACAGACGCTTTAAGCATTCTTGTCCGAACCTTGGCGCCCGGGTAAGGATCGATGAGCTTACCTGTGGTAGTGAGGAAATTCTGCCACGCTTCGGTCGTGTGGGTTTTACCTGCACTTGACGTGGCGGCCAGGATGAAGTTGACATTGAGCCCACCCCCATCGGCAAACTTATAACCTCGCCCGACAACACCGGCCAAAGCCGCAATTGTCACAGGGATGGCAAACTTGGTGAATGGCAAATAGCAAGCACGCTCTGTTGCGGCGATAAACTCGCCGACGATTCCCTCAGGTGCGGTAAGCTTTAGGTGCTTGTCGCCTAATAGCGGTTCAAAGATTTTTGCGACTTCGCCTGATTGAACAGCTTGTTCCGCTTTCAGCAATCTTTCAGCCGCTTCTTGGGCGCGCTTCACTTGAGCGGCAATGATGGCTCGGTAGCTGTTTTTGCCGAACTTTTGGTTAGCGGGGAAATAGGCATGCCCAAGAAGATTGTTTTTAACTCGTGCGACGCCAAGCTCTTTTACGAAAAGCCTATTGACGCGGGCGGTTCGAGTTTCACCGCGCCTGTTTGGCGGCATATCGGTTACGTAGGGCGACGCCAATATTATTCTATGTATTTGTTCAGGGTCGCCGGTAATCCTATCCAAATTTCGGATAATGGTCATATGCGTGTCAGACCATTGACCAGGTTGCCCGCCTACTGCACCTGACAACCAGAGGTTGAAATCAGGGTTTTCATTCGCCCATGTCAGAACTTCATCGTCCGACATATCGAGCCTGCGCCCGAACATGGTCGTCGGTTCGAATGATATGGCGTCGTCTAAAATGACAGTTGGATTTAACTCATTCAGT
Organism: Amorphophallus titanum; assembly: GCA_024336825.1. Classification (NCBI taxonomy): domain Eukaryota; kingdom Viridiplantae; phylum Streptophyta; class Magnoliopsida; order Alismatales; family Araceae; genus Amorphophallus; species Amorphophallus titanum. The sequence goes on along the minus strand of JANBPO010003616.1, from coordinate 2,261,308 downwards.
TTTTCAAAAAGATATGTGGCTTCACTAATGGCGTTAAGCGGAACGCCAAAGTTCGAAATAACATTTCCGGTGAACGTGAAATAGCGTTCACGAGAATAAAATTCAACATTAGTTCCTTTGAACCCGTTAACGCCCGGCGAACCGCAAGGGTAGGCGGTAGAAAATATCAAATGGTATCCGTTGCCCGAGGGTGATATTTCAGTGTAAGTTGTTCCAGCATTCTCAATCAAATATCTAATCTGGTTCCACATATCTGGATTAGTGACAGGTTTATTTTGATCAATGTCAATGCCGAAGTATCTATCGGTAGCACTGAAAACAAAGCCTATGCGATGGATGCAGCAGCAGGGGCGCGAGCTCCTAGAGCAGAGGATTTCTTCCGAGGCATGTTTCAGTATATTCTTTAGCAGTAACAGGGAGGTGAAGCTGGCAAGGGTTTGGTGACTCGGGGAGGTCATGGTCGGGTACTGAAGGAGTTCTTGCAGTTTCAACCGCCTCCTTTCAGTGGGCAACCGGATCTAGAGGTGGCCAAGGAGTGGCTAGATGATTTGGAGAGGATCTTCAGTGCGATGGAGTGTGCTGAGGAGGAGAAGGTGGTGTTGGCTACGCATCTATTGTAGGGGTCAGCCCGGTCTTGGTGGACATCAGAATGGGGAGTAACGTTCTAGTCTCCTCCCCTTTGGCAGATCATGTGGCAAGAGTTCATCACGGCTTTCGAGCGTGCTTTAAGTCTGTCTTTCGTCAGGTCGCAGAGGCTGCGCTAGTTCTTGGAATTGACCTAGGCTAACGTGTCAGTGATGTAGTACCCATCCAGGTTTATCGAGTTGGGCCGTTATGCGTCTCACATCATGGCAGATAAGGAAGTAAAGATCGAGCAGTTTGTGGGAGGTCTGAGGTCAGAGTTGAGGCATCCCCTTCTTGCATCGGGTCCGGCTAACCTGGATGCAGCTTGCAAGGCAGCAGCAACGCTGGAGAGAGATTTATAGAAGGTGAGAGGGCAGGGTAGTGTAGGTCAGGCTCAGGCAGGTCTTAGTCAGCCGATGGACATGCAACAACAGAGTACCGTCCAGCCCTCAGCAGGAGGTTCAGGGGCAGCTCAGTCTGTGGTTTCAGCATCAGAGTCATCGTCCCTTGGTTCGAAGCTCAAGAAGCTGCTCAAGGAAGCTGATTTTGGCAGGAGGCGTCGGGGTCCTAAGGAGCCAAAGCAACAGTCAAAGGGCAGTGTTCAACAGCCTATGTCTTTTCAGTGCCAGGGTTCAGTGAGTGGTTCTCGGGGTGGATGTCTGAGGTGTGGCGATTCTCATCCAGACAGGCAATGTTCGGTGCCCGTGATTTGCTTCAGGTGTGACCAGCCAGACGACATGGCACGCGAGTATCCACAGAGATAGTGTCAACCGCCTGAGTGTTAGCAGCAGCAGCAGTATTAGCCCCAGCAGTTATCATCATAGTCATAGCAGTACCAGTAGTAGGAGTAGTTTTCTCAGTTGACTCGGTCAGCTACTGTAGGGAGGCAGAGTTACTCACATGACCAGAGTAGAGGCTGAGGCGTCACAGTTGGTGGAAGGTACTCTTTCGATTTTGGGTTGTGTGGCTCGTATTTTGTTCGATTCAGGTGCTTCTCATTCATTCATCTCGGAGGATTTTACTCAGAGCGTGGAGGACCAGGTGGCCGAGATGTCCTGTGATTTGGCGGTAGAGTTGCCTACCGATGACTTCATGATCACCCCGTATTGCTTCGAGAAGGTGCCTCTGTGGGTGGAGGGGCAGAACTTACCAGCTAGGCTCTACGCATTACTGCTTCAGGACTTCGATGTGATTTTGGGCATGGATTGACTTGAGGCTCATCATGCCTTGGTGGATTACGATTCAAAGAAGGTCGACTTCCGGCAGCTTCGTGGACCCACCTTCTATTTCCAAGGTATCCGATTTTTCTCTTCCCACTTGCTTATTTTGGCTATTAAGGCTCATCGATTGCGTGATGTGGGTTGCCAAGGTTTTCTCGCTTCTGTGGTTTTGGTTGATCGGTAGTGTCCTGATGTGGAGGACATGCCAGTTGTGTGTGAGTTTCCCGATGTTGTTCCCGAGGAGTTGCCAGGGTTGCCACCGTAGTGAGAGATTGATTTCGTGATTGAGGTGGTCCCAGGTATGACGCCTATGTCGAAGGCCCCTTATCATATGGCGCCTGCGGAGTTGCGAGAGTTGAAGGCGTAGTTGTAGGAGTTGCTTGCCAAGGGATACATTCGTCCTAGTTATTCCCCGTGGGGTGCGCCGGTGTTATTTGTGAAGAAGAAGGATGGTAGTTTGAGGCTGTGCATCGACTATCGTCAGTTGAACCAGGTGACTATTAAGAATAAGTATCTGTTGCCTCGGATTGATGACTTGTTCGATCAGCTTCAGTCGACCCAGGTGTTTTCGAGGATCGATTTGAGATTGGGCTATTATCAGCTGCGGATTCGAGAGTCAAATGTGGAGAAGACTGCGTTCCGTTCGAGATATGGGTATTATGAGTTCTTGGTGATGTCATTTGGGCTCACAATGCCCTCGCGATGTTCATGGATTTGATGCATAGGGTGTTCCGTCCATACTTGGACCAGTTTGTGGTCGTATTTATGGACAACATCCTTGTATATTCGTGGTCTGCTAAGGAGCATGTGCATCATTTGAGGGTGGTGTTTCAGACCCTACGCGATCACCAGTTGTATGCCAAGTCCAGCAAGTGCGAGTCCTGGCTCCGAGAGGTGCACTTTCTGGGGCACGTGATTTTTGGTGATGGTGTTTCCGTGGACCCGGCTAAGGTCAAGGCAGTAGTGCAGTGGCCGAGGCTGAGTTCGGTCACGGAGATTCAGAGTTTCTTGGGGCTTACAGACTATTATCAGAGGTTCATCCAGCATTTTACTCGTATTGCGGCCCCGATGACTAGGCTTACGCGGAAAGATGTGTCATTTGTCTGGACAGAAGAGTGTGAGCCGAGTTTCATGGAGCTGAAGAGATTGCTCACTACTACTCCGGTGTTGGTGTTGCCTTTTGGATCGGGAGGTTTCATGGTGTGTATGGATGCTTTCGGGGTAGGTCTCGGTGCTGTGCTGATGCAGCATGGGAGAGTTGTGGCGTATGCATCTCGACAGTTAAAGCCACATGAGGTGAACTACCCTACTCATGATCTCGAGTTGGCGGTGGTGATTTTTGCCCTAAAGATCTAGAGGCATTATATGTACGGCGAGTAGTTCGAGCTTTTCACTTACCATCAGAGTTTGAGGTATGTGTTTACCCAGAAGGACCTTAACCCCAGGCAGAGGAGGTGGATGGAGTATATGAAGGATTATGATCTCACTCTATCTTATCAGCCTAGCAGGATGAATGTCGTGGTTGATGCCTTGAGTAGGAGAGCGGTGGTCAGTCAGATGTTGTTGCGGAAGTGGAGGCTTTGGGAGCAGGTGCCGACCATGACTTTTAGGCTCAAGATCCCCCAGGATCAGGGTTCGGCCGTTCTTGTGAGATCGACTGTCACGCTAACTGTTCATCATCAAGTGACTGAGGCTCAGCGTACGGACCCCGAGCTACCTCATATTTTGTCAATGGCCGAGGTGGAGTTTGGTGAGGATGGAGCCATGAGGTTAAGAGGTAGGTTGTACATCCCAGCCGAGGAGCAGGCGAGGCGTACGGTATTATGAGAGGCCCATGGGAGCTGGTATGCAGTGCATCCCGGATCGGCTAAGATGTACCAGAACCTGAAGAGACAATTTTGGTGGCCTGGGATGAAGAGAGATGTGGCAGAGTTTGTGGCCAGATGTTTAACCTGTTAGTAGGTGAAAGTTGAGCACCAGTGACCTGGAGGTACGCTTCAGCCCTTGGAGATTCTTGGATGGAAGTGGGACCACGTGACCACTGATTTTGTGGTTAGGTTACCGAGGACGTCCAATGGGCATGATAGTATTTGGTTACTAGTGGATAGACTGACGAAGATGGCTCGATTGTTGCCGATCAAAGTCTGTTGGAGTGCGCATAAGTTGGCCCGATTATATGTGAAGCAGATCGTTCCGTTGCATGGAGTCCCCATCTCCATTGTGTCCGATCGTGATCCGCGCTTCACTTTAAGATTCTGGAGGAGTTTCCAGAGAGCTCTAGGCATGGAGTTGGCATTCAGCTCGGCCTATCATCCTCAATCGGACGGTCAGTCTAAGAGGACCATCCAGACTTTGGAGGACATGTTGAGGTCTTGTTGCTTGGAGTGACAGGAGAGTTGGACCCACCATCTACCGTTAGTGGAGTTTGCCTACAACAACAGCTATCATTTGAGCATTGGTATGGCTCCTTATGGTGTCCACTGCCCAAATGATCATGAGCTTCATGCCTTTTGTCTTTTCAAACTCAAATTCAGTCTGAACCTTTTGTTTTTGACCCCTAACGTGTCTTAGTGATTCAAGAGTATTTTCCAAGCAATATTAACATGACCCATTAAACATTTATAATGTTTATTTTGTTATCGTAAAAATTAATAAGAGAATTTTTACAACAGTTACTTCACTTGACCTCGAACCAGAACAATTGGATGTTAGGATAACATTCTTACACAATGAGTTGCAGGAGTAAATCTACATGCATCGACCTAAGGGTTCATTGTTTCTGACATGGTAGATCTCTATTGAAGAAGTCTTTGTATAGCTTGAAGCAATCATCTCGACGGTGGTACAAAAGATTTGATATGTTTATACTGAGTCAAAGTTACTCCAAGAGTGACTAAGATAGTTGTGTGTATCACAAAAAACTTCTAAATGATTCGTTTATTTATTTGTTGTTGTACGTGGATGATATGTTTATAGCTAGCAAAAACATGTTAGAAATCATTCATTCGAAGTCTCAGTTGAGCGGTGAATTCAAGTTGAAAGATCTTATAGCAGTTGGTGGTCATGTGTGTTAATGTACGTTGGAAACAAAATTCTCACTACTTCACTTGGTTCGTCACCTTCATCTCTGTGCTCTATTCTTATTGAACTCTTCCTTATTCTCTTCTAAGTTGCCCTTCTTTTTCTGGCTGGTGAGTCTAACTCTCGGTCTTTCCTTTTTGATGCCTTTGTTGACTCCAACAGGTGAGATCTACATGCGGATGTATCTCAATCATGAGAGCGCTTGGTCCGAGGTTCTTTGTGTCCAGATACATTAGCCGTAGGATGTTTCTCTGAGACAGTCTGCTTTCCTCTACTCCTTGTGGTTGGCGAAGACATTGTAGTGGACGTGAAGCTGGAGAAGGATACTGTAGGAGATAGGGTACCAAAAGAGCAAAGAGAGATGGTGTTTTTGACTTAATCGGGACGATGGAGAGAAGCCACTGGTGCGTCGAGGTATGAAGGTGATGCTCAGACTCAGAGCATTTAGAGAGTTACAGAGACGGAAAGGAAGGTGAAGAAGATGTAGTAAAAGCGTGAGAGATAAGTCTCAATGCAATGAATCCAATATATTTACAAGTCTCTAGGGAAAATTACCAGATTGCCCTTCCCTAAGGAATAACTTTAAAAACTCTTATAGCATGTGATGGTTTATGGCTTATACGATTAAATCAAAAAGAAACAACCACATTGGACTCTCCCTTAATGTAAATGCAATAGAAAAAAAATATGCAGCTTAAGAGACATGCCCTTCTTATTTCTTTCATAATTACTCATAGTTTTTGGCTCACAACTCTAGAAGAATTTCAACATATATTGAAAACAAACACATTAAGATATTAGATAAGATCCAGAGTCAACCATTTTTTTAATTAGAGCAATCTAGTATAGTCAACACCTTTTGACTCAAGGAATCATGTTGGTTAGAGGCCAGAGACCCTAGTTACTCAGTGTAACTAACCTTCAAGCTTCTTTTGAACAGAGATAGCAAGCTTCTTCATGGGAGGTTCCTAATTGTCAGCTCGCCGGGCCGAGTGTTCACTTGGTGTTGGGTACGTTCTTTGCCTTAGACTGTACTTTTGTTGGACTGGACTCTGTTGTAGTTAGATTGTTTATTTCTTTTAATTGTTGAATTGTATTACTTTATTTCATATTTCCGTATACACCACACCTATCCTTTTAACCCTTCAGAGCCCTTCAGCTCGTGGGCGGTGGGCCAGGATTCGAATGGTATCGGGTCATTCCCGATATCCAGATCTTGGGTCGTTACAGCCTTCCTGGAAGGGTGAAAATATAGCTCAGTTGTAAGAAAATTTCCATCTTCACAGTCCAAATTTTCTCATATTTGATGATTTGATCAGGTGGAACTTGTGAGGATGGGTTTTCTGTGGTGATAGAAGTTGTTGATGGATGACATATGCCCTTGTCCTTCTTTCTTGGAATATGCAGTACAAGTCTGGGGAATAGGATTGCTTAGAGAACATGGCAGGGAGTCTTAGGTGATAGATTGTGAAGCACAAATCATCAACATTCAACAATTTTCTGTAAAATTTCTCCAGAGCACCAACTTTGTGAAGTAGAGGTTGAAATTGAGCAACATTTTTTTCCTTCAGTGTCCAGTTGCAGCAATCGTATGGGTTAAGGGCATGTAGATAGTTTCTCCTAGCCATCTTTTATTGAGGAACCTCTTCTAAAAAACACATGGCACATGAGGGTAGATGGGAAGCATGAAATATTATATTGCACATTATCCTACTTCAACAAAGAGCTATGTGGGAGGATTTATAAGGATCCCAACTGACTGTGTGAGGTCAATAGATAGGGTTTGGGATAAGATCAATTCTTCCCCTGTGCTGTTAAATGCATAGGAGTGGCCCATTTCTCTACTTTGAGAATGATAGTCACAACATACACAGATCATCTGGCTCGTTCACTTTTTGGGCCACTAGTGGGAAAAGGTGTCAACTACATGAACCCTTGTAAAGGGTGGACCACCCTCTACAGGGACCAAGGGCTACCCTGAAAGGCCTCTTCTTGTGATTCCTATTTTACACTAAAGATAAGTGGCACCGATCACTCCAGCAGTAAAAAGAAAAAAGAAAATAAGGTTAGAAAGCATTTTCTATGCAACTATCCACAAAGTTTTTCCTTTAGTATTAAGCTTGGATATGATTTAACATATCTGCTTATTTAAACCGTCATGTCTAACACTCAGGTCTATGACAGTGGGAAGAAAAGTCACAGAAACCAACCACCATCAAAACAAACTAAATCACACGGGATGTAATTAAAAGACCATGAACCAATAAACTCTTTCAATGCCCATATTGAATCTTGGTTTGGAACTATTGGAATTTGGGCACAGTCACCACCTCCACTCAATTAATCTCCACGGCATCTTGACCGTGAGGGGGAGTGTTGGAATTACAGTCCCGTATTGGTTAAATGAGTTGTGGTTCATGTGCTTATGACCCTGGGCCTATGTATCTCAACACTGCGATTTTGTGGATTCAACATGGTATCAGAGCATGGTCTTGGCCCAACTCTATATATTTCTTATCTCACCACCTCCAGAATGCATGTTGAGTTTAAAGGAAAAATTAAAATAAATTAAAATAGAAAATAGCCATGGATAATATTGTTAAGTTGTTAAGCATAAGTCAGGATACCAATTTCATGAGCCGATACTGAGTCGTAGCCCATTTATCCGTGCACCGTCCCATCAAACGGAACCATCGTCCCCAAGCTACCACAACTTAACGGCCTGTCTATATGACTCAAACTTATTTAAAATTATCATTATTTTTGTTAGAAGAAAACTCAAATTTCAGATTCATGTAAGCCGCAAGGTCCTTGACATGCTCTAGTAGCGTAGGTATCATATAGTAAAATACATGACATGAGGGGGTTCGACCACCGTGGTGACTAGAGTTGGGACAAGGTGGGACAGTGGTGTCCCTTTTTTTTTTTTAACCTGCACTCACAGTTAGCACAGTAAAATAGAATTATTTCATATGAAACAGAATTACACTCTATTGTACAAGGAGATCAACACACCAAATGATTCACAGAAGCAGGAGAGAACAGAACACAACAAGACAAGGTTCCTTCCCCAAAGTCCACAATGGAAACTCCAAATAAATTTTTATGTTTCTTTCCCCCTATAAGTACCCCCCCTACTTGACCTAGCAAAGGGCATCAAGGAGTGGTTTGAAAGAGTTAAACCCTTAAAGTGGAAAAAAGAGAGGAGAGATTTTGGCATTTTGAGATGGAAGGTGAGTCTTCTCGCCCCGCAAAGAGGAGAAGGCTTAGCCATGGCTTCATAAAACTTACAGACATCGAAGGCCATCTAAGCGAGAGGGTTTAATTGTGGATGGTGAGTTGACACTTTCTTTAAATTTTTCCTATATGAATTCTCCCCTACTTCTCCATTCTCCTTCTCTTCCTCAGCCATACCCTCTTTTTCCAGACTCGAGGAAATTTTCTAGGCTATCGTGGCTTTAAAAGTTCACTTCCAACATCACTATTGGCATGAGGGCTATTAGCTAGAAATGGCACCTCCAAGGGCTCGTAGTTCATGCCAAGCATTAGGACATGATTCACATGGATTGGGCAGCTATGGGCGCATTGCTAGAGATCTGGCACCATCAAACTTACACTTTCATTTTTCTGACCTTCGAAGCAACTATCCTTCTTGAGGAAATGGAGCTTCGGCTTGGTTTGAAAGAGTTTAAGAAGGACGACAAGATAAAGATCATGCCCATGCCAAAGAAGGTAACCTTCGAGGAATTCCTTGGAAGCTTCATGCCCTTCCGAGCTATTAGAGGTGTCCAGACTCCAAGGGGAATTAATTTGCAAAAGCTCGCAGAATGGACCATGGGTGCCTTAAAAGGGTTGACAGGCGATGCACATTTAGAAGAACTCATGAAGGGATTCATAATCTATTTGGCGGGAGCTCACTTACTCCCTTGCATTGACAACATTGTGGAGGAAAATCAATTGAGCATGATTTGTGGACTTTGGGAGGGTAAAAGAATGGGGCCCATCGTCCTTGCTTATCTTTACAGCGGTCTCATGGCTTCAAACATGGGTAGGCCTCCTTATGGGTGTGTACTTCTCTTGACTTGCTAGATCGACCTACACTGCAAATTGATCTTAGCATGTTTAAGAGACTTAGATGTTAACATGTGTTTGAGTTGTTCCCGTTAAGTCTCCAATTTAATTATTTATCTTCGGTAGCTTACCAAATACTTACTTCAACAAGCTTTATTTCATTTTAAAGATCATGTCACTCCAGTGATGTGTATCTACTGATCAGTATGATTTTCAGTTTCATCACAAAGCCCTTTCTTGGTGAAGTAAGAACCCTCCGCCAGATATTCCCTCTGTCAGACTGGAACTTCTTTACTAAGGTATTTGTAAGACTCCACGAGTCATGGATTTCCTCATGGATGTCGAGTAGATTGTACTATAAAAATCTTGGAATCCCTCAGAATCACATTTTACGGTCCTAAGATGTGATTTAACTGGCCTTTGGAACAGTAGAACAAGGTTCTGTTTGGTTATGTTTACCCAGAGATGGCATTCATATGAAGGCGGTGACATGATAGACCGTATTCATAGGAAGCTTGTCTAACTATTGTGAACCGCGTCTTGATAACATGATGCATCTTTTAAAGCGCGTTTGGTTCATAGGACGTGACTTAACTTAATCGCGGTCCTCACCATGACTGCGTTCTGATTATCGCAGCTTACTTCCAGACCACGTTCATTCATGAACGCGGCATGTACAGAGACAATGTTCTGCCTAGTTTCATGAAAAATCTTGCCCGTTCACATGCATACGTTCTGTCTAGTTTTCTAAACTTGATCCAATGACTGACCATATTCTATCAACGTTTGTTAGCCTGAGTTTGATGGTTTGAATAGGGATTTTAACGTGCTAATGCTGAATTATCATTAGATACATCTCTACCTCATGTTATTTGACTAATGCCTAGCGTACGTGAACATTCCTTGAATTTTCTTGAAATTATGAAATCTCTCACGTAAACCTATGCCTTAATTACATGAATTTTACCATGAAATTTATTTGGCTATTTTATATAATGTGGATGTCTAGATATTTATATAGGATCGATGATCTAAACTTTAATGTCTCGCACCATAAGGGGCCAGTCTGGTTCTGAGAGGAGCATCCGAAAGTATTCATGCCCATGGGAGCTATTATTGACCTGGTGTGATATTACACTAAAGTTCAAGTGAGTTAGATTAATCTATGACATTCCACTCATTCATGAATACTTGAACTTGCTTGCATTACTTGACTTACTTGACTTCTACATGTTACCTCTCGTGACATTCTTGTGTTATATGGCCAATCTATTTGATAATGCATTTGATATTTATTCTCATCTTGATTATCTTTTATTTTACCTGTGTCCATTTATCTTCTTGCTTAAGTTTTCAGTGTCTTGATTTATATAGCTCATTTTGATTTTCTTGACATTAGTGCATTCATCATATTAAGGAATTAATTACTTAAAGAATGTCTGATTCTAAGAGATATAATTCCTACTAAGCTTCTCCTTCACACGGTACTATGGTAATATTTTTCAGGTAATAAAAAAGATGGTGTTGTTATCCAGTCCAATAGGAAAGGCGATGTGTGAACAAGTGCTCTTGGAGTTATTAGAAAACCCATGTCCTTTCTATACAGCGCCATCCACATCGACGTTACTGATAGCTATCTGATCTTTTGCCGTTTGGCCCTGCTGTCCCGGAACAAGCGTTTTTGCATTGTTTCCGACAGTCAGCTTCACAGAGCCTTCCAAAAGCGTTGTAGCAACAGCAGGCTCATCGGCATAGGCGTTGATATTAAAATGGGTGCCTAATACCTGCACCTGCTGGCTGCGGGTTTCGACAATAAAGGGGTGTTGGGCATCTTTAGCGACTTCGAAATAAGCCTCGCCGTCCAGTTTTAATACCCGTTTTCCATTGCGGAGCAATGCAGGAGAATAGGTCAGATTGGAAGATGCATTTATCCAGACTTTAGATCCATCCGGCAGGACCAACTTATACGTTTGGCCATTAGCAGTACTTAAGCTATTGACCGCATCCCGGGGAAATTGACCGGCTTCTTTTGCGCTGGATTGATAAACCAATTGCCCCTGCTGTGTCTTTGTTATTGATAAGCTGCCCTCTGTGGCTACTTTACCATTAACAGCATTGGATAGCAGGATCTTTTGACCATTCGCGAGCGTTAGTGTTGCGTCGGTTGTTCCTGGAACGATAGTAGTGGCTTGTGACGGCGCCTGTTTCGGCCTGTTTACCTGATTGAAAAGGTAACCTGCAAGGATAAATAATACAACGGCTGCGGCAGCAATAGCTACCCTTGACCAGATTTTTATAACACCCCGGCGGGACCTTCCTGGATTTTCGGCTTGCTGCGCCTGTTCTATTATATGTCCCTGGATATTATCCCAAATGCGGGATCGGCTATTCTCTCTCACCAATGTTTCCGGTTTGCTCAGCAGGAACACAATATTTTTTGCAGCCTCAATGATCTGCTTCTTTTCAGGCATGGCATCAGCGAGCGTGTTCCAATATTGCACCTCTTTTCGATCAGGATATTTGACCCAGATTACAAAGTCATCATCATTGGTGAAGTCATCCACTCCAAAATTGGTATAATATTCCTTCGGCATTTCCATATACTGTATATATACAGCAGAACTGAAGGATTTATCCCACTTTTTTCAAAAAATAATATCGCCTGGGGAAAACTAAGCTAACTGACTGCTTTTTAATAAGCTAAGTAATACGAACAATGAAACGCCATCTAAATGGCCTTTTAATTTATCCAATGCGCGATAAACCAATTTATAAGCACTTTTGGTAGACAGGTCCATCAATTCAGCGATTTGAGCATAGGATAGCTCCTCATAAAATCTCAGGTAAAGGATCTCCCTATGCCTGGGATTCATTAAAGCAAGCGCCTTCTGCATCTTTTCCCGCATTTCCAGCAGATCTTCCCGTTCGATAGCCACCTGCTCATAGCTTATTTGAAAGTCGAAACCGATAAGGTCTTCTACAATAGTATGATCGCTTTTTTCTATCGACGACTGTATCTTCGCAATAATGATACGCCGGTAAGCCTTATACAGGTAGTTTTTTACGGAAGGGGTTTCCTTTATATTCCTGCGATTGCTCCATAGTTTGGTAAAAAGATCCTGCACGGCATCTTCAGCAATTTCGACATCCTTCGTAAACTTACAACCATAATTGAGGAGTCCTGGGTTGCGGCCCAGCGGATCGCTGCCTGCAGCTTCGCATCGGTGCGGCTGTCGCGCACCCGGAGCCGGCCATTGCGGATCACGAGATCATCATCCGCAAGGACCTGCTCGACCCCCGGGCCCGTCGAGAGCACCCTGCCCTCGGTGTCGAGCCTCAGCCTCACCACGTTTTCCGGATCGCCGCCATCGAGCAGGCTGTGATGCAACGGCGCGAACGCGCCGTGCTCGCCCGGCGTGAAGTAGTCGCTGCCGATCCAGTCCACGATCGCGCGGAGCTCCTCGTCCTGATCGTAATAGGACCGCGGATGGTAGCCCTTGGCGCGCAGCTGGTCGATCAGCCCGGGCAGGGCCTGCACCGTGTGGCTGCGGTCGCCGCCGGCGTCGTGCAGCAGCACCACCTGGCCGCCGTGGATCGAGGTGTCGGCGGCGCGCTCGAGGGTGCGCTCGATGATCAGGTTGGCCGGGGGCTTTTGCCAGTCGTCCGGGTCGATGCGCAGGCCGACGGAGTAGTAGCCCAGCTTCTGGGCCACCAGCAGCGGCGCCACCTCGTTCGGCGTCGACGGCTCCGCGTCGCCGAAGTACGGCGGGCGGAAGAACCGCATCGAGCGGCCGGTCAGCACCTCGAACAGGCGCTGGGTGGTGTTCAGCTCCAGGTCGGTCTGGGCCAGCGGCGTCTCGCCGATGTTCGGGTGGGTCCAGGTGTGGCTGCCCACCATGTGGCCCTCGCGCACCTCGCGCTGCACCAGGGCGGGCGAGGCCTGCATGTTCTGGCCGATGACGAAGAAGGTCGCCTTGACGTTCTTCGCCTTGAGGATGTCGAGGATCTTCGGCGTCCAGCGCCCGTCGGGCCCGTCGTCGAAGGTCAGCGCCAGCCAGCCCGGATGCGCGCCATAGCGCTGGATCACGTAGCTGGTGGGCATCACCGTATAGGCCTCGCCCGAGATCAGCCCGGTGTCGGGGTCGATCTCGATGGTGCGCGCGCCCCCGGTGGGGGTCGAGGCGACGTGCAGCACTTCGCCGGTGCCGTCGAAGTCGACGGTGGTCGAGGGGTCGATCTTCTCCAGACCGTTGGGCTGGATCGTGCCGTACGGCTGGCGGAAGAACTTCCACACCGCCGGGTCCTCCGCGCCCATGCGCCACAGGGCGTAACCCCGCGGCCGATAGTCGTCGGCGACCTTGATCTCGTTGAAGGTCGAGGTGGCGTCCAGGAACCAGACGATGTGCTTGCGCCCGTCGTCGTCCTGGTAGGCATAGGTCGGGTTCAGCGCGTTCTCGTCGAGGATCACCGACGAGCCGGAATCGTGCGCCGCCTGGGTGGCGTCGTAGAACAGCACGGTGTCGGCGTGGCCGGGCCCCTTGGCGTCCTTCAGCGTCCAGTCATAGCCGTAGTCTCCCAGGGCGACGATGGTCTTGCCCGGGTCCAGCTGGGCCATGGTCCGCTTCATCACCCCCTCGAACCAGTCCTGCGAGGCGGTGGGACCGGGCGCGCCGGCGGCCCAGTGCTCGTCGTAGGCCATCAGCACCACGGTGTCGGTGACCGCCTGCAGCTTCTTCAGGTCCCAAGCCATGGTTTGCATAGTCTCAAAATTAGACTTCAGGATTGGAATCTATATGCACTTGTATGCATGCATGGGTACAGCATACTAGGTTATGAACGTGTTATTTAAAATAGATTCTTTAGATAATAAAGGATAACTAAATGTTACAAGCTGTTAAGGGTAGTAATCAAGGTCAAAGTTATGAAAGTCCCGTGAATGAAGCAAGAACCTATTTAGCTGAATCTTATTCCCTTATTATCAGTTATGCTATTAATGCATATGGAGAAAATTGCCACCAGCTCCATGAGCATCTTTACTGATCTTCGTGGCTAATGGTTTGAATTAACGGAAATCAGGGAGATTCCATATGTACTGTTTACAAAAAAATATATATTAATGTACAATGAATTATTATTCAATGGCTGTGACTGTGAATAAATGCTCTGAGTTAGTAACAAATGAAATGATGGCTGAGAGTTGTCTATGAAATCGGATGGACTTTTGTTTAATTTGATGGGACATTTACTTAGGTATATGATGGTGGACAAAGTTTGCAAAATCTTAGAAGAAGAGAATGGCTCACTTGATTTCTTAATTTGGTAAGTGGGGAGGAGTGCATTGTTTGAACAATAATATTAGAAGGGGGTAATCATCTTCTTTCCCCATGTTTAGAATGGATTGTACATCTTGAACCGTGAGCAACTCAGATGAGCATCGCCCTCGATTTGAGGAGACAAGGCATGAACCGTCCAGCCACCCCAAGCAAAACCCCACGGATGGGATAAGAAAGGGAGCAAAGAAGATGGTTATGCCCTCAATTCCTTGGCCTTGTTCACTTATACATGATTTATATCAGGGTCCGCGGTATCGGTGATTAGTGTTAATTCAATTCGACTCAGATACGATATGATATGATTTTATTTGTACAGATTTGAACCTGATTTTAAGAGACTAGGGGCTGTCTCAAATCAAGTTGACCACTTGGATTTGACCTAAATACGACGCGATGCGAGTTATCCTTCCCACGGGTACAGCAAACCATGCTTTGTATGTATAGATAATATGTCAAACCTCACGCCACCCCCCTCAGTGCTAGCCTGAATCTACTTGATCAAATTAAATTTCATGTCCGAAGCATACTTTGTGCCGGTCCCTATTGTGGCGTTGGGATTCAGAGGCTATGGCAACTTAACGGTAAGTTGAGTAAAGCATGCAAGGATTATCGATTGCCGTGGCCCCTGGCCGTGGAACCGATGGGGATGCACAGATCTGACGGCCAAGATTTCTCACTCAATGAGATGCTCGATGACAGATAAAATTGGAGACATGATTAGGTTAAGTTTGGAGATGTCGGACAAAATAATCACTTAATCCGATCCCATAAAATTTTCAAAAGATGGTGACAAAAGAAGGGATTGAGATTTTGGATTAGCGAGAATGGTAGTCACAAGGCACCACCAATCAACCTAATCTCGTCTCCCTCCCCTCCCCGACCCGACCCGATCTTGCAACAACTTATCCCGAGAGAGAGAGAGAGAGAGAGAGAGAGAGAGAGAGAGAGAGAGAGAGAGAGAGAGAGAGAGAGAGAGAGAGAGTCTGGGCATCAATTGGACATCATTCCTATATTTTTCAAAGTAATTCCTACTAATTTCATCTGATTATCACTGCCACTTTGGGCATTCACTCTAATCATTCAAGTATTCAGCCAAGCTTGATTCATTCATGCACAGATCTTATGATTGGCCAAGTTGTCATCCTCATGACAAATTAATGAACAATGATGCTTTGCATGTTTCAATGTTATTTCTGCTATGATCTTCAATGCAATGCGATGCTTCAACTCATGCCATTCATGCTATACATGCTTTGCCTTACTATGCTATCTATGCTATCGATGCTTTGATACATGCTGTTATGCTTCAATTGCTATGCTTCATTGCTTGTTTCATTATATCTTGGCTAATCAACTTTTGAGCGCAGGAAAGAAGCTCTCGGTCCCGTTGTCCGGGCATCATCATCTAAGCCCCACGGTGTTTGCACCTCATTTCTCAGTTTCCTCATGCTCATTGCTATCACCATCTCTCCTTGTATGTATTTCTACTATATGTTATATATCTACGCTACTAGATTATATCGAGAACCTTATGATTTTGGTAAATCTGGAATTTGAGTTCTCTTTCATCAAAAATAATGATGATTCCAGAGGAATCTTAGTTGCACGGATAGGCCATTGAGCAGCCCAAGACTGGGGACGATGGTTCCCTTTTGTGAATTGGTGTGCGGATAAATGGGCTTCAGCTTAGTATCAACTCACAAATCGGTTTCTTGACTCGATCTGGGTAGCTTACCAATATTATCCTTGATTATTTTATATTTTTATTTACTTTAATTTTCTCTTTAAACCCAACATGCATTCATGTAGGACTTTGAATTAACTTTGGGAAAACCTTTCTGATAAGCTAACTTTTGAGGGTCAAAATGATCTTAATTTCCAAGATATGAGATATTTATTGCCAAATTATGTCCTAGAGTTCGCTTTGTTGACGTTTTGGGCTATTTCCTTGAAAACTCCTTTTATTTAGATTTCTATCCCCTTATTTCAATTTCCTTTCCTTTGATCCACCTTGGCCGCAGCACGTCCACATTGGCTGGTAACCGCTCTCCAATGGTGAAACTTACAGGTTTGTGACCTAGGGTACTTCCACTGTACTAGAAGTTGATCGTCTTCTTTTATCTCCTTCATGCCCACGTGCACACTCCCTTCCTTTATCCAAACAATTGATGATTTCTTTGAATCCTCCCAGGATTGCTTCATCTCGATTTTTTGATTTGATTCTTATCAAGTGGTGTTGATCGCGTGTCTCATCACATCTTGGCATCTACTTTTCAGTTCGCTCCACTTTATTCCATTTTATTCCACTTCATTTCACTCCTCTCCATGTCATTCCATTCCGTGTCTCTCCCTTGCAGAGCAGACATCAAGGCGGTGCAGCTATAGACACGCCAAAATTGGCATCTCTTGAGTATATCTTCTATTACAGTGTAGTGCTTCAAATCGACCCTCAAATCAACTTGTTTGAATGATTTTTCTCATTTTTCCTGATTATTCAACTTTCCTCAACTTTTTCCTTTTTTTTATGATTTTTTAAATTTTTCTCAAATTTTTACTAGTTCTGTTAATTGGAGCTAGGTTTAGAGATTAGCGGGTTGTTACATTTCAGTAGATTTCTGTTTGGACATGGAAGCACTACATTGCTGGTTATGTACTTTGTCACAAACTTAAAAACTACAATACCATTGGAAGTCACACTTCTTTGTTCTATTAGCACATAGGTGAAGAATCAACTGAACTCCCTGGTTACCACTGGTCAAAAGCTTGTGTTCATGGTCGTGTGCAGTCAAGATGGTTGGCTGCATCACAAAAGAGTTTGGTGCGTGGAAAGATATGGGACTTGGTCTTTGTTCAGTGGTCAAATACTTTCTATATTGGAATTCAAAGACCTATTCATTTTGTTGGACTGGTTGTTTTTTGAGTTCTTTGACATATAGCCCTTTTATGTGTTTGCTATCTTCTGAGGATGACATTTGTTTATGTAGTCGCACTATGTGAAAATTTGTGGCTAAACCATAAAGTCATTTTCCATCTTAAACAAGCCAGCATCCTTAGAATGTCCATCTGTTGTTTTACTTATTCACGGTTAGGTGGGTATGGACAGTGATTATCCTTGTAAATGTCAAAACACCAGATCGTTTTCTCCTAGTGGCTAGTGGTCATTTGGTGAAAAACTGGGACTGATTGGACTCAATCTGCCGTTGTGAACAAATAAGTACACCCTTGTTGTGTTTGGGCTACAGGAGATAATGTATGATAGGAGGTTAACAAACTTACAATAAGTGTATACATGCTAAATTATCCAAGGAGTTCAGATAAACAATATAAGAAGAGGGTAGAAACGAAAGAAACCTTCTTCCCTCAGGAGCATTTTGTACCAATGCCATACATCATGTATAACTGAACGTATAGCACCTTCTCTTCATAATTATAAATTTGCCTAATTGTCTAAAAGGGACAACTCAGCATAATGAGGCTTCCACCACTGCAGGGGCCGGGGAGGTTAACTGTATTCTTTCACATAGCTTTACCCTTATTTTTTGTAGAGAGGCTGCTTCCACTTTTGAACCCATTCCAGAACATAATGGAGTGACCTCAGCATTGTGTCAACCTCGTCTCTATCTTCAAAGGTGGGGTGAAGAACCATGTATTTGCATCAGTAAGTGGCAAAGGACCTAGTCCAGATGATTTCTCCCTACCTTTTTTCCAACATTACTAGGAGGTGATCAGATTGGCCAAGTTGGAGGTAGTATTGCTATTCTTGGGAGGAGAGGCACACTTAGGTTTGATTCTTGTAGAAATAGAGTGCTAGTAGACTTCAGGACTATAGGGCCTATCAGTTTGTTGAATGGGGTGTGCAAGATAATCACTAAAATGTTGGCAAGGAGGCTGGAGAATATAATTGATTTTTGACAGAGTAATCAACTGCAACCAAGGTTAACTTCTTTTTAATGGCCCAATTAAGTTCTTCATGCCATGAAGTATCAACAAAAGTAAGGGATGATTAACCACCTATTAAAATAAGAAGGGGGCGTTGTAAATGATGGAGACTAAAAAATGATTTAAGGTGGCACTGTAATGCTGGACTTTGAGAAGGCTTATGATTGGATGAGGTGGGATCACTGGACCCTGGGCAAGGGGAGATGCAACTCATGCTATAGGAATCGACAGACTCGCACTACTGCCATGGACCGATGTTGGCAAGCTATTAACCCGATGAAAGTTCAAGGGTCCTCACCCAGAGGTGGGGGGAGTTAGAGCGAGGCAATCCTAGCCAGGGGTAATGGGCTCATGCCTGCTTCTAAAAGGACAGAAGGGAGATGTCCAGAGGATAAGGCCCTCAAGGGCAATTTGCTGAACACCAAACGAAGCACACACAGTGACTAACAAGACCTGATGTAGGAATAAGCTTAAGCGATGTTGTGGGTAGAATAAGAACCCAGACACAGTTTGGAGTGCACCAATGCCCCAACAACCCAGTAGGACGGGTGAAAGGACATACGGCGGTCTCCCAAAAATAGCATATCCATCTATCAACTATTGGCATAACATATACGCTCGCAGATGTACACTTACCATTCGAGAATATTCGCAAACACTATGCACATAGGTAAGAACAGACAATACAACCCATATTGAATCCCTGGGAGGGGATTTCATTGTCACCCGTCGGGCGTGGCCAGTGGCCATTCTTAACAGCAGGGTTCAGAGCGAGAGACTACAAATTCCTGAATGATCAAAGGATTACAGACGTGGATATGGCCCTTGCAGGGCCTCCTCACGATCAGGATGTAGACTCCCATTGCTCAAATAACGAAATAGAGACTGCCAGAATGCGATTAGAGCAGGTAAATATTAAGAAAAACTAATGCAAACATTTAGCAGGGCAGACTCCGAAATGTAAACATATGAACATAGAAAAGAAAGGACACAACAGAGTTTATTTCATTTCCTTAAGAAAAGAAGAATACAAGATAACTAGACAACGAGAAAACTGAGATAACAGACGAAGCTCTTAGCCCCCTTGGGGCTTCTCTACAGCAGAAACCCACTTAATAACTCTCTCTCTCACTTTCCTCTCTAGCGCGCTTCTTCTCTTCTCCTCTCTGGCTCTTTCTTCTCTTATGCCTTCTCTGTCTCTCCTTAACACTTCTCCTCCTTCTTCCCTCTATATCTTCTATCTCCTTCCTCATGACGCTCGAAGGTAAGGCTTCTTTTTATAGGAAAAATAGAGCATCGCCCAAGGGATGGGACAAGCAGCCCTGCGCCGACCCACTGCCCCACGATTCACGGAAGGCGCGCCCCGACTCACTAGGAAAGGGGGTGCTAATTCAGTGGAGGGGCGCTGACTCTCAAAGGAGGGGCACTGACTCATGCTGTTGAGAGGAGGTCACCGACTTAGAGAGGGGGGCGCCTACTCATCTTGAGGGTATTTTTTGTAATTTTACCTTGTTGCCTCAGAATTGACCCCGACAGAAGCCAGACATTCGGTGCAGCTTAGGGTATGATGCAGTAGCCTCGGAGAGTAGATTTCATTATTTTCGAGTCCCGATCTGTGATTCTGAGCGATTTTTGATGTTATGTCCCCTAGGACTCAAGTCAACATTTTGTTTTATTTTGATGATAGCGACACAGTGTATCTTAACTGGTTTTCCCTTGTGCAAGGTTGACGCTGCCAGAGCTCATGAGAAAAGCTTTCTTCAATTTTCTTTATGGATAGTTGCTACACTTGAACGAAAGCTAATCCGGGTGTTTTTGTTTGTGGTCTACACATTTTTACAGGTTTTACATGCTCAAGGCATGTGGCCCAAGCTTCCTGGCAGGCCGAGAGGCGTGGAGATTAAAGTTTCCCACTTTTCTCTGCATCAGATGCATAATGGCTTAGTCAAGGTACGTTAAGGTCATTTGACGCATCATCACTAGGCCGTTAAGTGTTCCTGAGTTCCAGATTTCAAGCTCTGGTTTTCTCTCTCCTGTGGGCGGGTGCATCGTCCTCCTATTCTGAGGTATTCCCCAAGTCTTTGGCTTGTTATTTTATCTTGGTGGTGATCACGGTTCCTTAATTGGGCAATAACTCTCTCTCTCTTCATTACTTTTCTTTTACTTGTTCCACCCTAACAGTGTGTTTACCTCCTTTGCTCCACGCACCGGCGTGTGTTTTATTTTCCTCCTTAGTTTAGTTATTGATTGAGAGTGTTTGCCCATGTCTGGAATCATGGTGATTGCATAGGTAGTTGTTGTGCTTGTTTAGTGGTAGATTGATCACTTAGTTTATTTCTGCACACTATTCATCATGATCTTACAATTTGTGAATTTGTCATCATTCATCACACATAATAAATCAACACTCATGTCATAGTGTAATGCCCCAAAGTGGATTTCATTTTGAGTTGAATAAGAAGATTTTTCTATTTTTTAGTTTTTTCTTGAATTTGCGTTAGCCATTATTAAGGCCAAGTTTATGGGTGACTGCCATAGGTGACGCCCATTCTTGAGGTATTTATCGGCTCGTTTATTGGTTTTATTGGATTTTCAGTAAATGACAACTTTCATAATAGATAGTAATTCTTTGAAAAATCGATAAAATTGCTATATTTTGATTAATAATGAGTACCATCTTGGTGGATGTTATTTAATTAATAGTTGTTACAGTAGATGCAAATTATTATGGAAAGTCTGAAATTACTAAAATTGATCTGAGGAATGAGCGTCCTTTATGGCGGACGTAGATTTTATTGACGGCGTGCATGGTTGACGCCCATTTTTCCCGCATTACTATTTCACCGAGAGCTCCTTCCCTGGTTGTTCATTACCCATTTTTATCTTGCCGATTCTTGGGGAGGCCTATCCCTTCCTGGCTTGGAGTTATTGCAAAGGTCGGACTCCCTCCCTATAAATTTGTGCTCTTTTGGTGTTCACGCAGAAGGAGAACAACTGAGGAAGAACTAAGGAGAACAACAAAGGTAGAACTAAGGAGAGAGAGCAAGCACAAAGAGAGAACTGCTATCTCCGTGAACTGAGGATATTGTTCTTCTTCTTTCGCAACATCATTCTAGTGGAGGAAATCCCTCCATATCTCCCCTTTATCTCTCTTTTATGTGCTTAGTTTACACATTGCATCATTCTTCATCAGTCACACATTTATCTGTGCACACATCACATTCAGCCTCCCACCCTTAACACTTAAGGGGTTTAAAAAAGACACACAAGGTGTGTTCATTTTCTTGATGCAAACCTTCATTTTTATCAAGAGTTAATGCTACACGACATGAAACAGGAAATCTAAGGTCATTAGGGATTCCTTTGATTGTCATCATCAAAACCACCAGAGAGAGACAACACCCGAATGCTTTGGAACCCTCGCTTCTCTGGACTGGGTGTGAAGAGAAAAATAACGATGCCCCACCAAATTGGACGTGGACCTCGGGAACCCTTCCCGACATGGCCATGATCCGAACTCATCTCAGGCTAATAGTTTGTTAACTCGACCCACCTCTACTGGGATTCAACCCCTCACCCACATTAAACTTGCCGTATCCGTGGCATACATTTGTACGACTTTATCACCGTCTTCGATGCTACGAACACTGACTTCTATCCGGATACGAAATGGTCTGTGAGTGACCAATATATAATCTATGAACGTTTACGCCCCAATGCGGGGTTTGTTTAAACGTAGCTTGAGATTTCGTCCTCTCATTTCGATAGTATGAATTTCAGGCCATAGGGTCCCTTTTCCTGGCAATCAATCAAGGGTTTTCCCCTCCCCGAGGGGATGGAATTAACATCATAACCTTTATGGTACGACGGGTTCTCAGTCCCGACATGATACACATAGTCATCTGACTAGTCAGATCGAGCGCACCATGGGCTTCCTTGAAGCCTGAATGAATCGTCACCCAGATGACTGGCACGCCCTCACACTCAATAAACTGAATAAATGAACAAATGAATGAAAAAATGAATAAACAAAAAGAAGTGTTCCAAAGTGTGCCCACAAGTCTGGCACGTCCGGTGGGACTTGATTTCCCTTCATCTCCTTGCTAGGATTAGGGGCCCAATGGCCTCTTCTTAAAATTCTCACTGCGTGATCTAATCTCGCAGGTTGCTCTTTGACAACTACGATGGCCATGTCATTCGGACCCCTTGTAGTCACTAGCCATGCCACCCATGGCTATTTGGCAGTGCCGATCCAGTTCGGCACCTTCCCACTAGTTGTCGGCTTCCCCAACTTCTTGGGGGTCACATTCGTAGAGCCCCTACATATCCGGGAGATGGAATTGGTCATCCTCGTCGAGGCGACCCCAACTAAAGATGCTGCAGTGGGCTGCCGCATCTGCCACATTGATTCTCGCACCTCCATCAACAAGAAGCGAGCACCAGCTGCCAGAAGGGTGGTAAAGAAGAACCCCGGCACATTGCAAAGCTGGCTATCGACTTTAGGAAAATCCGTGCTCATTAGAGGCATTCGTGTATTCCTGAATGGCCAATAGGCCAGAATCATGCCCGATAGGGCAATCCCAATGGTGCCAGTACATAACTCCTTTCAAGTGCTGGCCCAAGAAAAACTGGCTCATGTCGAAGCCAAATCAAAAGGAGGGCTGACCCCGAAGCCAACCAGATTCAAACATATCTAGGTGTTCGAGCGAGCTTGGCCCTGAACTCCAGGTCAAACCGGCGAAGCACTGTGGACCCTTGCTGAAGAAACCAGTCGGGACAAGACTACTATGGTCGTCACCATCAATGTGGTTGCAGTTGAAGGTGACGATGGGAGACCATCCATGTCGTCCGAAGAAAGTCCAGCTAGGGAAGGAGGTGTCACTCCTAACCCCACCGTGGTTAGAAAGGGACGCCCATTTTTGGTGGGGGTCTGTAGACGCTACTAGAGACCAAGATCAAGTCACTTGGGCAGAATTCAAGAAATATGTTAATAACAGGTACTTTTCTGACCGAATATGAGAGAAGAAGGCCGCGGAATTCACCACACTTAAACAACGAACATCATCGGTGGCCGAGTACGAGGCTCAATTCTCTCGGTTGTCACGGTACGCTAAACACTTAGTAAGTATTGAGAAGATGAAAGCAAGAAGATTCCTTAATGGGCTCAGTCCCCAATATATTACACAGCTGGCACCGATGGAGATACAGGTCTACTCAGAGATAGAACGGCGAGCCCAGTTATTAGAAGATTCCACGGAGTTGTCAGACAAGATCCGTGGGAGGGATAAGAAGGAGCAAGTCACCAGCTCTGGTACTTTGAAGACCACCTTACAAGAAGAGGCTTAATAATGGAGGAGAATCCTCTTAGGAGAAGAAGATTAAGAAAAGTAATAAACCCTTCTCCATTACCACTGCACCTTCCAAGGAGGTGGGCAAACATTATGACAAAATCAGCCACAAGGCCGAAGAATGTTGGAGAAGACTCGGAGCTTGTCTCTACTGCGGGAGCCGTGATCATCGGATTCCCGACTGTCCATTAATGAATGATCAAGCGGGAGATGGAAAATGCCCGGTAAAGAAGAATGCGCGCCTCCAGGCTCTTCAGGAGGCAGAACAAGACAAAGACAGACTAGTGAAAGGTACACTCAAGATTTGTTCCAAGTCTGCACATGTCTTTTTTGATACCGGTGCATCACATTCTTTTGTTTCAAAGAAGTTTACTGATCCTTTACCTATGGAACCAGAATGGATATAGAAAAATGGTAATAATGTTCCGAGTTACATTCATCGGTAAGGAAACTCGAGGAGAAATGGCTCACCGGAACACGTGAATAGCCTTGAAACATATGACGTCATTAATGGGGACGAATGACAATTTCGCTTCTGGGCTTTGAGAACAATTGCCCCGTTGTTTTCATGGATTTCAGTATGCCGATCACCTGGAAGTGGAGTGTTACTGGTGGATGATGTGAGCATCAGCAGAGAGTGTGTGAAACCTTCGGTCAACTAAGAGTTGCCATCATCTTTAGTCTCACATTAGATTCTAAGAAGAGTTGGACCTGACTTATAAAAAAAAAAAACCTACTTCATTGTTTAGATTTTGAGAAAAGATAAATAATTCTTAACAAATAATATCTGAACCCAACCTTTGTTGATCCAATGAGGTGTATCAAAATACACACTTTACTCACTGCCCATGAACGGACGTAACCTCGATCGACACCTAATCGATGAGGATGTCGACTTTATAAAAGAGGATGTTATTACGGATGAGTGACGTGAACATTCGGAGGGAGTGTGAAACCCTTAACCAACTAAAGTTATCAGTGACTTTGGTTTAGATTCTACAGAGAGTTAGACCGACTTATAAAAAAAATCACTTATCTTAATGTCTAGATTTTGGGAAAGAATAAAAAATTCTTAACATGGAGTCAATAATTTAGAAGCACTGTGGAGAACAATTTCGATTCGAACAAAGAGAGACCTAGAGAAGAAAAAAGAGAGGAAGATAGAGAGAATAGCAAGGAGAGAAATGGAGCCAGCGGTCTGAGAGAAGATTCATGAGGAAGAAGGTAGGGCGAGGATACCAAGTTATGCTGTTTCCTCCCCTCTGCATCTTCTATTAGAGATTTCCTTCCTTTTATTTCATATGTTCCCTCTCGATCCCTCTGACTATTGTATCCCCTAGCCATGTCCCTTTGAAATTACAGAGGAGAGTAAATGAAAGGTGGCAGTAAGCTTTGCAGGTCGTAAATTTCGTAACTAAATATATTGTTTACACTGCTTTTAATACCGTCTACATGTATTATTTACACTGCTTTTAATACCATCGTAGCTCTCGATTTATCTCGGTTTCATGCTCCTTAGTTTTTTTCCCCTGAGCGTGAGGAGGCCCCTAGGGGCTAAACCTTCATTCGATCCCATGATCGCTCAGAAAGGAAAGGAGGATTTACAAATTTCGTTGTTCCCCTCCAAGAGATGGTCTCCGACCACGCCCTAACAGGACAACATCAAAGTCCCTCCCCAGGCTTCTCTTTGTACTATCGACCATATTTCTAAAGATCGATCGAATGGTGTGCTTGAGTAGTCACTGAATGGATGATCTGCTAAGGGCAATTGTTGAGCGGCCTCTCATTCTCACGAATGAGTCATAGGGACCTCCGTCGACCCCCCCTCTATTCATCCATTTCAGGATATTCCCAGTTCCCCCCTTCGGGTATTCGACAAAGTGGTTCAAAAAAGGAGTGATAACATGATGGATTCTCATCTTCTCAGTCACCCCCATGCTGAGCATGAGCCCAATCAAGTAGGCTGGGACTGCTCGATCCTGCTTATTGGGAATACACTATTGGATGACTCGTTCGATTGTGCTCTGGCCTTGATGAAATCTTGCTTCATCCCTGATTGAGACCGCTGGTCAAATACCCAGGGAGGGTATAATTCGACCAAATTGGTGATATTCCAGTCTCACAAACTTATGCTCGCCATGGGTTCTAGGGGGTCTGTCGGTCAATGACATATTCCCCTAGAAATCCCCTTGCATAGTTGTGGCATAAACTAATTGACCAACTGGTCACATATGGACCCTTTGGCAATCTTCCCTAGGTCTATGCGAATCCTTAGTAGGCTGGCCCTAAGGACATGGTGCACTGACCTCGGGTTCTGAGGTAGTCCCTCTAGGATCTCCCACTTATGGTTTGACACCAGATTTCCCTCGTGTGTTGATCCGCTTGATATGTGGAGCAGTCTCTATTATGAGGAGATGCTGCCCAATTATTTTCAGAGGCTTCTGCGATTGGTCAGGGTACTCATGCATCTAAATTATCATTGATCGGCCATGACTGCAGGCCCTCTGTACCTTTAAGTTGACAAAACTCAATGACGTGCTAGAGTTTGAACCTCGTACAAAGAAAGGGTGTCAAAAAAATTAAGATAATTATTAAAAAAGAGGGAAATAAATGATGCAAGGTATGCCTCAAAGAAGGTCCAAACCCTCAAAAATCCTAAAGAAAAAAGCTGCTCAAGGCACTTGATAAACCCGTTTAGAAAAAATGCTTACCGCCATGTACGGATGGAAAGCGTACACGTTCAGGGTGGAATTAGTTCACATGGGTGCACGGGACCTCGCATAATTTGAAACTGTGTTATTTTGAAGGTGGCCTGGTGCAGCAAGGCATTTTTGGTTAGGGCACAGGGCAGTCCTTATAGAATAAGAAATTTAAAATCTTTATATGTAGAGAATCATGTATATTGTAATGGTCGAGAAGTGGTTGCTTAATTCACGATTCACACGTATGAAGATTTAGTTGATTGGGAAGAAGAGTGTCACCGTAGAGAGATCTGTAACTACCGTAAAAAGGTCAGAAAGTAAGAGTTCTGAGAGTTATCTCATGAGACAATTCTCTGACGGTCAAGTGAGGTAACGATGGAGAAAGATGTGAGAATTCAAGGAGGATGGAAGAGAGAGAGATATGTCTGGAGTGAAGAGGGAGAGGTAGTCTGGAGTAAAGAGGGAGAGCTCGAGGGGAGGGTTGGGGTATCTCCTGAACTATTGGGTTAAGGTCCTACTTATACTATCGCCGGAGAGGGTTGACCGTTGAGTTATCGTGATCGGAGGATTCGTGAGCCGTCCAACTCGCCGGCCTGACAAGGCTGGGAGAGACATGGACGTTGACTCGCCGTCTCCCGTCGGAGGGGCAACTTCGCCATGAATCCAGCATGACTCGTCGACCATTAATGAGGCAAGACTCGCCAAAGAGGGCGTGAGACTGCGTGGATAGGGAGAGTGGTGT
Source organism: Amorphophallus titanum (assembly GCA_024336825.1). Classification (NCBI taxonomy): domain Eukaryota; kingdom Viridiplantae; phylum Streptophyta; class Magnoliopsida; order Alismatales; family Araceae; genus Amorphophallus; species Amorphophallus titanum. The sequence goes on along the minus strand of JANBPO010003616.1, from coordinate 2,234,248 downwards.
GGGTGCGCGACATCCTCATCTCGTTGCCAGACTGAAGCGTCGTTCGTCATTAATGCACTGTAACTGATGTGCGCCGTGGTCGTTGTCGAGAAAGATGCATGGGGTACGGACCTCGCGCTAGACCTACGCCGAGACAGGAAGAGTGTTAGACCAGTCACGTGACTTAATAGACCCAGAAGACTGAGCTCCCGTGATGGACCGGGAGAATATACGCTTGCTAGACTCGCGAGATAACAAATGACACTCTCTGAGACAATGCCTACCAATTGAATTATGAACTAGACAGTGTCCACACTAACCTTTGAGATAATTGCTTCAGTGAGAGTCCACGATCTTTGAGAGAGATGCCATGTTATATTCTTCATTTTATTTTTATTTTTACTTAATGTGGGGCTACTCAAATAATATTAATCTTTATCTATGCGCTCCACATTAATTTCCTTAGTTTTGATTATGCAGAAATATGAGCAGGACGAAGATATTCCAATAAACAGTGCTGAGAAAGGTGAATCACCCAAGATTCGATAGATAGGATTGCTGCCTCTCACAACCATGCACTCTTCTAAAGGTGGATCATAGAAAAGGTTTTTTTTTAAAAAAAGAGGGTCGGTGAAAGCATTAGGCTATGATCACATTGTCCTCTCAATGGTATGTTGATGGTAAAACCTATGCGTGTTGATAGGCGGCAAGGAATTAATGGTCTAGAGAGGGCGCCTTTTGGCTTCCAACATATCCCAAGTGTCTTTTCATGCATCTCTAAAGCCCGGCACATGATGACCTTAACAAAACTAAGATCTCCCTTCTAGAAGATATGTACATGGGGGGCGCATGTGCCTCCCCCCTGGACCAGTCCTGATGCTCCTCCGCCTTTTCTGGCCCCCTCCCCGGTTGGTGCCCTAGTGCCGGCCATCGCGCTCTCCCCTTCCGCTGCAGGGGGGTGCTTGTACGGACGTCGCCCGACCTCCTCCGCAAGCTGCTGCCGGAGGTTCCAGGGTAGTGTCCTCCAGTCTTGGGTCACCTCCTGGCCCTCCTTCCTCTGGCGGTGCCTCCGGTGGTGCCCTTGTCTCCCCTAATGTGCCCTGCCCTCCCGCTGCTCAACACGTATGTCCAGTCATTGCCTTCCCCCATATGCAAGTTGCTGCGGGAGGCTCTGCCACAGCGTCCTCCTGCCTTGCTTTGTCCCCTAGCCCTCCAGCTTCCTCCGATGCTCTGCCCTTAGCCGTTTCTACTACTGGTGGAGCAGGTTGTTCTGCTGCGCCCACCCCTGGGCTTGTGGGTGCCCCTTCGGCCGGTTCGAGTGCTGGACCTGGTGCTCTGTCGTCCTTAGTTGCTGTCCTGCCCTCACCTGCCCCTGCTTCTGGTGGTGCTCGGCCTGCTTCCGGCCCTCCTGAGCGCCCTCGGTCCTCCGCTCCTTCGACCCCAGCTGTCGCCCAGCCGTTGGCCGCCCCTACTGCTGGTGGTGCTCGCCCAGCGTCCGGCCCTTCTGTGGTGCCCCATCCTGTTGCTTCTGGTCCTGCTAGCGCCCTTGGAGCTAGGCCCGCGTCGACCTCTGCAGTGCTGCCTGGCGCTGGAGGGCTTTGTGCTGGGGCCTCACCTCCGTCGTCTGCTGTTGGTGTCTCCACGTCGACCAAGTCCCCTTGGGCTGCCGGCGCCCGCTCGACTGCGGTTGGTGGGGGCGGGAGCGCACTGCCTGCGGTGGGTGCACTGGCTGCTCCACCTGCTGCTGCGACTGGTCCGTCTTTCACCCAGGTGGTGCTCCAGTCCCTTGCCCCTCCGCTCCTTCCTTTGTCTGCTCACGTCCCCGCCTGCACCGACTCCGGGGAACCTGCGGCCTTCTTCTCCTTGGAGGAGGTTAGATTGTCGTTCTAGCCGCTGGAGTTCGCCGTCATTGCCAGGACTCCACAGGGCCACCCACCCTTCCAGGAGTTTAGATCCCACCTTCCTCAGCGTTTTGAGTTTCAACAGGACTTTCTCATTAGCGCCATGGACCGGTGCCACCTGTTGCTTCGCTTCCACAACAGAGAGGTCTATCTGCAGGTCTTGCTCAAAGAAACTCTTTTAGTTAAAGGCAGGTCGTTTTGGTTCTTCAAATGGACGATGGTTTTCTCTCTTGATGAAGACTCTCCGCTCATCCCCGTCTGGCTTGAGATGCCAGGGCTCCTTGCCAATTTCTACAATGAAGCAATGATTCTATCCATAGCAGGGAGCATTGGCCCGACGTTGAAGGTTGATCGGATCACCCTGTGTATGACTCGCTCGCATGCTGTTCGGGTGTGTGTGCAGCTGGACGTTTCTAAGAAGCTCCCTCCTAGAGTTTGGGTTGGCGTTGGTGCTACGGCTTCTGGCTGTCGTTGGTCTTCCCAGACCCTCCCCTATTCTGTGCTACCTGCAGGCGTCTTGGCCACCCGGCTCTCACATGCAAGAAAGCCCTTGCTGGGCCGCCTACGAGTGCTCCGCCTAGGCCTGCTCTGGATCAGTCCAGGCCCAATCGTCAGTGGCGTCCCGTTCAGGATGCAATGGTTTCTCCTCCTCAGCCCATCCTTCCTACCGAGCTACCTGCTTCCTCCCTGGTTCCTTAGCCCTCCCCTATCGTGCCCTTGGCGATTGTTGGTGCGCTGCCATGCTCGGCCCCGACTCCTTCCTCTTGTCTGCCGGCCGTCGTGGCACCCGCTGCTGTCGCTGCTTGCCTGCCTACTGATCCCCCTGTCACCTTTCCGTCGGCTGCTTTGGCGCATGTTGGTGCCACTTCTCCTTTGGCCCCTGCCGTGGCGCCCGTTGCTGCTGGTGTTTGCTTGCCTGCTGTTCTCTCTGCCCCTCCCCAATCTGTTGCATTGGAGCAGGTTCGTGCTGCTCCTCTTTTGGCCCCTGCCTTTGTTGCTACGGAGGGTAGTGTGCCTGTTGGGTGTTCGCCTGGTCCGTCTATGGTTGTGCCCTCTATGGCCCACTCGCGTTCAGCATCCGCCCCCGCCCTTGCGGCGCCCGTCCCTTGCACTGCGGTTGATGACTGCTTTGCTCCTGAGGGTGTCGACTCCTCCCATCTGGGAGTTGACTCCTACCGCCCTGTCTATGTTCTTGGGTTGTGTCAGCAACGGGTTGATGCTCCGTCTGATGCTGCGGGTTCCTTGGCCGGTGCGGTGGTCGCTGTTGGGCCTCCTGGCTTGCCCACTGCTTTGGCTGTGGGCCAGAGCGTAACTTCGTCTGTGGTTTATGGCCCTTCTGTTGCTATTGAGAAGGGGGCTGGGGCTGTGCTCCCCGCCTCCTCCTTGGGCGCCCCCTCCTCTGGATTGCCAGCACCCCATAACGGCAATGTGCTTAATGCTGTTGCTCCCTCTTGGTCGCCTACTGCTGCTCCCTTCGTCCGTTTGGACCCCCGTGCAAAAGATGATGTTGTTTCTTCAACGGCTACTGGTATCACTGGAGCCACAGGCCAACAGTCTTCTCTTGTTGCTGCGCTTGTTGCCCGCCGTCTGTCCTTTGCTCAAGTTGTGCGTCGGGCGGTTAAATCTTTAGACCGTGGGCCCAGCACCTATGTTCCTCATGCTCAGCTGACTGCGGGTGGCCCTCTACACCCCCCCTCGACCGACTCTTCCCCTTCCTTTTCCCCGCCCTTCCTGGTTATAGCTCTTCCTTCGATGGAACTGGTCTCTCATGTGAAGGATCTCGTTGCTGCCCACGTCAATTTTGTGGGCAAGGGCGATTCGGCCCCTGTGGGGGCCTCTGGTGTCACTACCCGCAGTGGCTTGCGCAGGAGCGCTTCGGCTTGCCTCACTGACCTCCATCACCAATGATGGCTCTTCTTTTGCTTGGTCTTCCTACAGCTTATGTTCGGCATCAGACTCTTTCAGGTGGCGGACCTGTAGGCTGGTTTTGAATGTTTTTGTTGTCTCCTTCTTGTTGGCTCCTTGGGTTGAGCTTCCCACTCCTGTACCAGGCCCCTATCATCTTTATAAGATAGGGTGCCCCTCACTCAGGCCCTCATCATCTGTTGTACTCCCTCTTCCTGCTTTACTTATATGAAAATTTCCCTGCCTGGCAGTTGGGGGTGGAGCGCACCTTCCCTTCTTTGAAGGGGTGATTGCTCTCCCTCGTCTTGCCTTGCAGGTATTGGCCGGATTAAAATAAAACACCTTAGTTCATTCCACTGCAATGGTAAGCATAGAAGCCCTAAAGTAAGAGGGGAGGAAGAATCGTTATCAGAGTGAGAGCATGACACATTGATATCACGAAAGTGAGAATACAATGAACGTAATCATCCACATTTCGTTGATATAGGCCGTGAAAGGCATAACATGAGTACAACAAAAGTTTTGCATTAAGTGTAAGCCGCGGGACAATTCTGTCACAAATGTCAATCCCCGGGTCATTGCATCATAAAGAACTCAACTATTTACATGATAATGTCCCAACTAGGGGACTATGTGTTGGGAAGCCTTGGCCCTGAACGTAGCATTGCCGGTGTTCAATTGATTGTGCAGGGATCCAGGTTCCACCCTAATTGAGCGGTTGGGCATCCCTTAGAACACCAGCATGCCGGCATGGGTGCGTGATCGGGCGATGGCATGCTGGAACAGTAGATATGCCCCTATGTCGGGGCGCAGTTCCATGCCTTGGCCGAGTACATGCAAAGGGGCGGTGGCACGGCCGCAATTGTAAGAGGCGCAGTCGGGATGTAACTGATCCGGATCAGAACTGGTGGCTGGAGCAGGAGACATACCCGGATCATAACTGACTTGGAGCAGAACTGAATACAGGCCATGGACTGAGATGACTGAAACAAAGTAGACATCTGGGGGAACCCTGAAAGTATGAAGGACTCTCACTGCAAAAGAAAGATAAATAAACAAATAAAAAGAGATTAGAAATAATATAGGCACAAAGCATCAAAGAAATCAAACCAAAAGCTCATTGGGCTTTTCGGGTAACGACGTCAAAAAGTTGATATGATTGCGCGAGCATGTTGTTAGGGACGATGACTACCAATTTTAATTTCAAATCGTAATAAGACTAAAGAAAGATAGAATAACGGTAAGTTCGGGTCAAATCCACAGAGTGTCAACATAACTTTAATTTGAAAATTTTGATTTAAGCGTAAAAATACAAGCAAAATTGGAAAATAATGCAACTACAAGTGTGAATAGAAAATAACTCAAGGAGAATTCTATACTATACACCATAAGGCCTTGTTTGAAAATCGAGCAGGGTTAAGGTATTCACCTTAGGGGGTCGAATACCTTACCCGAGGTCGGGTAAGGGATATGTGTGTGAGATGGGAAATGGGGTCCATGTTTTCTCTTTCATGGGTTAAGAAATACTATTCTAATATCAAATCGGGTTTAAGAGAATTAGGCGATTTTTTTCCGTCGGTTCCTTTATATTGTTTGGCTCAGTTCATTTGTCCGGTTCGGTTCAATAACTCGTCCTTCTCATTCTTCTTCGGCCGAGATCATGTCCCTCTCGATGCCTATGGTCGCCTTCTCTGGTTATCCCTTCGTCGGAAATATCTTGCGCATCTCCGATACGGGGCTTCGATACTGCGACGTGCTCTCACCTCCACGATGGTCTGAGGTGGTGTCCCCTGGAGGCGGCGGGTGGGGATCCCATGGTGGAGGGGTGCTCCTCGCTGAATGGCGTCCTGGTGAAGATGGATTATGGTGGAGGTGTGCTCCTCGCAGAATGGCGTCCTGGTGAAGATGGACTCCACAGAGTCAAGGTGGGTTTCCCGGGATGCCGACGAGGAGGAGGAGGGGGAGGCGACAGCTGGGAGCTCTCACAGGGACAGCGGGGATTCGGGTCTCCAGTTCGAGGACGACGAGGCTGGGGAGGAACGGCTGATTCGGATGGGGCAGCACATTGACTCCTTCGACTTGGAGGCTCTCGAGGTGGCGTGCGCATAGAGGAACGATTTCGAGGTTGGAGATCTCGTCGACATTCTGTCCAAAAGTTTGTGGTTATTGCCTTTTGCCGTCGTCCGAGTTTGATCTGGAACAAACTATCCTTTTGAGGTAGCTCCCCATAACACTAACCCAAACAAAGGGACCACCATATATGATTTTGTCTTTGTGAAGGCCACCCTTCCCTCCCCCGTACTCTGTTTCCTTCTCCACCATGGACTCCAACCATGATTCAACGTTCCTTCTTCCTTAGAGTCCAGATTGAGATTTTCTACTCCTATATAAGGTGCCCTCGACTCCATCCTCCTCTTCGTCTTTGTATCTTTTAACACTGGTGGAAGGTAAGTCACTTTTTTAATTTTTACTTTATTTTCTTTTTGGGGAAATATCTCAAGGACGGAGTTATCACCGTTGTTTGTTAAAAACATAGAGAAGAAAGGGAGTAATTTTTCTGTAGCACAAATTACGCTGCCAGAGGGAGTAGAACTCCGCATAGTTCGCGTACAACTCGATGATGCGTGACTTGGGCAACAAGGCTTCCATCAAAATGGTGTACCACGCCTCCAAGCCTTTGCGAACGTAATTGCGTCCGCCCCAAAGGAAGAGATTTTTCGCCGTTTCGGTGTCAACCGTGTCAACCAGATGTCTTGGAACAACTGACCATGTCTTCCTATGCCGACCGCCTTTCCGCCCTTCGCGACCAGCGCAAACACACGATCAACCCCGCCCACCATTCGCGCCGCCTGACCTATTGCGAGGTGATGCGCGAGATTTGCCGAGAGACCGCAGGCGATGCGCCGGACGTGGCGAAAATCGCGGACCTGGCCGCCGCTGGATACGACTTCGGAAAGCGCATGGACGCCCGAATGAAAGAGCTGAAAGGCATGATCGAATGCTAACCGCTTTGACATGGCTCTGGAATCAGTCCGGCGGGCGAACCAGCTACAGAGCTGAGCACGTCAACATCTGGGCCGATAGCCTCGAGCGCAACTGCTCGCTCGATATTGAGCTCGCCTGCGTCACCGACACGCCCGAGGGCATCGACCCCCGCATCCGCATCATCGCACCGCCCGGCGAATTCGAGGACGTGCGCATTCCGACGTGGGACACTCACGCAGGCAAGGGGCTGCCTCAGTGCCACCGGCGCCTGTCGATGTTCCGACCCGACGCAGCCGACATATTTGGCGAGCGCTTCGTGAGCATGGATCTGGACTGCATCATTGCAGAGCCGATCGATGACCTGTTCGACCGTCCTGACGATTTCGTGATGTACCGCGGCACGACCGACGCCCGGCCCTACAACGGCAGCATGGTGCTGATGACCGCGGGCGCGCGCAGCCAGGTCTACGAGCGCTTCACGCCAGAGGGCGCGGCCGAGGCAGGACGCAAGTTCGTCGGCTCGGATCAAGCGTGGATCAGCCACGTTCTGGGCTGGGACGAGGCGACGTGGGGACCGGAGCACGGCGTTGTCTGGTGGGGCAGTTCGAAGAACTACGCCGCGCCGGAATGGCGCCTGATGTTCTTTCCCGGCGTGCCAAAGCCGTGGCAGCTGCTCGGCGATGAATGGGTGGCACAGCACTACCGCCGCAACGATGAGTGGGACTTGCTCGAGATCCAGCAGCGGAAACGACAGGCGGCGTGACGGCGGTAAGCAGCGCGAGATGCCGAGCGTAGGCCAAAGATTGCCTCGCCCGCTTCACAAGGACCGACCGCATGGCATTTCTCGACACCGCCGTCCTCGACAACGGCCTTTCCGCGCTCTCCGGCATCAGCTCGCCGGTGCTGCACATCTGCCATACCGCGCCGACCACGCGCTCGAACGCGTTGAGCGCATCGCTTGGCAACAAGACGGGGCTTTCGATCGGCTCGCCTGCCGCGCGTTCGCCAAGCGGGCGCAAGGTCACGGTTGCCGCGATCACCGATGGCACCGTCACCGCGACGTCAACCGATACCGATGACGACGCGCAGTATTGGGCGATCTTGGACGGCTCGAAGCTGTGGGCTGCGGGAGAACTGGACGATGCGCAGCTTGTGACGAGCGGCAACACCTTCACAGTGGTTGAAAGGAGAAACAGAACATTGGTGGAGATGGCTCACACAATGCTTGTGGAGGGTAATCTACCTAGAAGATTTTGGGCTGAAGCTGTAAATACTTCATGTTACATTATTAATAGAGCTATGGTAAGACCTTCTAGTAAAAAGACTCCATATGAAATGATGAAAGGTAAGACACCTTCACTTGCTCATTTTAAGGTCTTTTGAGCCAAATGTTTCATTCATATAAATGATAAAAGAGACCTTGATAAATTTGAGTCTAAATGTGAACTAGGATTTTTTTTGGTTATTCTGAAAACTCACAAGCTTATAGAGTCTTAAATTTTAAAAATGAATGTGTCGAAGAATGTCCACATATCACATTTGATGAATCTCCTAATAAGTCTGAAAACCATTCTTGCAGAAATGATGATGATGGAGAGATTTTGAAAAATAAAGAAGAGCAAGGAACTCAAAGTGCAAAAACAAAGACCAAAGGGGTGGCTAATGGGTCAAGCACTCAGGGGGAGGTAAACTCCAACGCAGGTAATTCACTTACAAATATCAGAGTGCTTAGAAATCATCCCTTAGAAAATGTAATTGGTAATCTACATGAACCCCCTAGAACTTGGTCACAGTTCAGATTACAAGAAGAAATGGATTCTTTAGCTCTTGTCTCTCAAATAGAATCAAAGAGTGTTGAATATGCCTTAAAAGATGAACATTAGATAAATGACATGCATGATGAATTACATCAATTTGAGAGGAATTAGGTATGGCACCTTGTTCCTAGACCCTCACATGGTTCAGTTATAGGCACAAAATAGATTTTCAGAAATAAAACAAATGAAGAAGGAAGAATTATTAGAAATAAGGCTAGGCAAGTGGCACAGGGTTATAATCAAGAGTTTGGTGTAGACTTTGAAGAATCATTTGCTCTTGTTGCCAGGCTAGAGGCCATTAGAATTTTGTTAGAATTTGCATGTAGTTTGGGGATAAAACTCCAGCAAATAGATGTCAATAGTGCATTTTTGAATGGGTTAATAAAAGAAGATGTCCATGTTGAGCAAGCTCCTAGATTTGAATGCTTTGACTTTTGTAATCATGTGTATAAGCTTGACAAGACATTATATGGGCTGAAGTAATCTCCCAGGGCTTGGTATGATAGATTGAACACCTTTCTCACAAGTAAAGGTTATTCATGAGGTGAGGTTGACCAAACTCTATTCACCAAAATTGACTAGAAGGATATTCTTTTAGTCTAAATTTATGTAGATGATATAGTGTTTGGTTCAACAAAACCATCTATGTGTGAGGAGTATGCCAATGTAATGACAAATGAATTTAAAATGAGCTTAATGGGAGAACTAAAATTCTTTCTTGGATTGCAGGTTTCTCAAACTTCCGAAGGGGGCTTTATATCACAATCAAAATATTTGAAGGATTTATTGAAGAAATACAAATTGAAAAATGTCAAAGCAATTTTAGCACCAATGGGTACAACAACTAGTTTAGATGCTGACCTGGAAGGTAAAATGGTTAACACTAAAATTTTTTGAGGTATGATTGGTTCTTTACTATATCTTACTGCAAAATGATTCTTAAATCTCGTACCACACTTTTAAGATTTATTTGCTGGAGAAGAGTAACCGGCCACCCGTGAAAGCCTGTAAATACTAGAAAAGAGATGTCAGAAAAAGATTTGTGTATTATCCTAGGGGACAACCCTTCGATGCTTAAGTCAGAGACGTATTAGGGAGAACAACGAGAGGGAGAGTGGTAGGTGAGTTTTGAGAGCATAACGGTCAAGCCGGCGGGTGTAGATGGAGACTCCTGGAGAGGGCTCGGGGGACAAGGTGAGTGCTCGACGCAGTGTGTGAAGGCCCCGTGGAGTAGGAGGGAAGGAATGTCAGAACCTCCCTATTGCGCTTCTCTGTGTGGCGAGCACTCTAGTTTGAGAGGACAAGGGCTTGGATTCTTCTCTCTTGATGCGACTCTATGTCAGTAGGCGAGTGGATGCGCAAGGGCTCTCACTTTCCCTCTCTCTGTATGTTCGTCTCCTTGTCCCAGTCCAAGGAGGGACCTATTTACAGGAGTTGTCTTGACACTAGCTGTTCGTTCCTCAACGGGGCAATGACATGGGTCATGGAGTAACGTCCCATTGATCACGGGGAGAGTTGTCTGTTGTGCGTCTGTCCCTTCCGAAAGGGGAGGAGTCTCGTGGCGAGGATCTTGACGTCGAGGGTGCGTCCTAACCGCTCCGGAGAGGGATCCGTAACGGCGTCGACATCTTTCTCGTTGGGCAAGCATTACAACACTCGTATTTGGCACATTCTACATTTGATTCTTTTTCTTATTCATTTTTGTTTGGCAGTGATCCAAATTTGGGGCATATCCTCTCTCAATTGGAGTGTCCACGGTTTTAAAGTGATGCACCTAGAATTGTTCAAGAATCCTTTTAATGTAGCCCTCCCGAGACAAACCAAGAGATCTCTTTGAATGATCTCTCATAGCCTTCTCTCCAAGTAAAGAATTTGGCTCATTCGTGTCCTCTTGTGTTTCAAAAGCCGACGATAATCACCCTTCGGGGATGACGATAGACTTCGTATCATCCCAAGCTAGCAAAGTGTCGTCAACATACAACACCGAGATAATTATCTTTTCCTTGGTCATTTGACATGCATAGTGGTCATCTACTATCATCTTAAAACCTAATAAGATAATCAAATGATGAAACCTTAAACATAACTATGTGGGCAATTATTTATTTAAAGTTCTTGTCCTTTAACCTCAAAACTTAGTTGTTATTTTTTGTAAATCTCTTTACCTAGATCTTCATTGAAAATACAATCCTAACTCGGGTTGGTCAACTTAGTGGGTCGGATCGACTCGAACTCGACTTGTTATAAGTTGGCTTAACTCGGGCTGGGTCGCTTGACTTCTTCTTTGTAAACTGACACCGATTCATATCGACTCAAACTGATTCATATAACATAAGGGCATCTCCATGATTTTTCTACACAAAGTCATGCCTTTGCAAAGTTAGTTGATCTATGCTAAAAGAAAATAAGCATTTGCGTGTGATATTTATCTTCGCAACTTTGAGATAGGCATCACCATGTCACATTTCGAAGGATATTTGGGCGATCTATTTAAAGTAAAAAATTGAAAATCTAAAAATATGAAGATGAGGTTAAGATAACCTCTGAAAAGTATGAAGCTGTCCTTAATGTGGCCGTTTCTCATCATTTTTACTATCATAAACAGGTTTGCAGTTTAGGGTAATTAACACATTGCCATACCATGTCCTACATCTGTTGTTAGATCGTTTGCATCGTTTTTCAAAAAAAAAATCATTTGCAACTTTTTCATACCATAGTGTGTTGGTGCATCATAATTTAGTGTAGTCCTGTGTCGTATGCCCACACGTAGTGGTGCTGAGTACCACTTGTCAGCGTTGATGTCAGATTCACACTCGGACATGTCAGGATCACATGTTGATCCTCAGGGAGGTCTCGACTTGACCGAGTTAGTGTATGAGCTCATGGCTCAAGTTAGAAGGCTTGACTGGCGCCTACATGGGGGGCTTGGCCGACATAGAGGATAGGATTAAAGAGTCCGACCGTACTGTCCATGGGATGGTTGGTCGCATCACCGCCTTGGAGGGGACCATCCGGGGCCCAAAGCATGAACGAGCGGCGGAGCACCTGGATCCTCAGCGTCCACATCCCCAAGTTGCTCTTCAGCCCGCACCCTAGGCTGTGCCTCAGCTTTATATCCCCAGCCTGCACCTCAGCTCCCACCCCCTAAAATTGCCCATGATGATGTTTGGCATGGTCTTGATGAGGATTTTGACATAGGGTCTTTTGAGGAGGTGGGTGAGACTCCTTGGGCTTTCATTGCCCGGAGATACAGAAGGTTGATAAGAGGCATGATCACAAGTTTGATGATGAGCGGAGGGCGTACCAAGAGCGGGACCAGGATATTTGGAACGCTCGCCTCGAGGCTCCCAACTTTGACGGTTCTTTGGAATCACATGTTTATCTTGATTGGGAAGTTAGGATGAACCACTACGTTGATTGGTTGGGGATGTCCGACCCCAGGCGACCTTTCTTCGCGAAGACGATGTTAAGAGGTCGAACTCAGACCTATTGGACAAACCTTGAGGACTATCTTGCGCAGAGATTTGAGGACCCTATTGATTCATGGGAGGAAATGAAGGTGAGGTTTAAGGAGAAGTACGTCTCTGTGACGTACCGACACCGATTGATTGATAGGTGACAGAGCATCACTCAAGGTTCTCGATTCGTTTCAGAGTATATTGATGAGTTTGATAAGCTCCTGTTGAGGTGTGGAGCTCGTGAGGAGAACACGCTGACCCTTTCCTGATTTCGGAGGGGACTTCGTAGGGTTTATTAGCGCGAGCTGTTTCGTCAACGCGTGATGACCATTGACCATGCCTACCAAGTCGTGCATGGGATAGAGCAATTCGAGATGGAGAGGGACTCGCCCCATTGGGCGAGACCCACATATCTACGCCCCCTTGACCAACGTGTCGCTCTTGGGTCGTCCCAGAGGAGTCCTGCCATCAGACTCCCCGAGGTCCCATGCCAAGACCCACCCCATCACCCTTGCCTTTTCCCCAAAGGGATGTTGTGCCTGCCTTACCTGCCCCTCCTACTGGCCCCAGCTTAGTGCGCCACCTGTCAGGCGAGATGAGAAGGGGAAGGCCCAGACCGGCCGGTCTGATTCGATTGTGATAACACTGATTTCACAGGATTGACAAGTGGGCAATCTGATAGTCAAGATTATTTTGCTCAGATCGGAGGCAATCAGAGGCAGAAGTGAGAGATCTAGGAGTCCATGTACCCCTAGGTTTTCAGGAACTCCGGACTTGTTGGATGGTGTGGATTGGATAAATTTTGCTCTAATTGGGAGCTTTGTGCAGGAGACTAGAGAGATCACCAAAGATCAGAGTGATAGGACAGATCAAGGTTGATTAGGGAGAGTCGATGGAGGACATTGGGAGTGCAAAAATCAAAAGCTAGCAAGGAGTATTACAAGCTTTTACATGGAACCTTTCAATGGTTGCAATGATTTTACGCCATGGCAACAACGTGTGAAGAACATTATGACGCGAGAAGGACTAATGAAAGCTCTCAATGATAAACTGAGAAATCGGAGACGCTTTTAACTGAGGCATGATAGGAGATGCGGGGCTTGGCAAATAACACGATACAACTGGTTTTGGCGGATAACACACACCAAGAGGTGATCGGCTTGGATGATCCAACAATAGTTTGGAAAAGGTTGGAGAGTAGGTACAAGTCCAATGTAATTGACAAACCGGTTATTTCTCAAAAAGAAGCTATATGGCTTGAAGATGGAGGAGGAAGCATGACTGGAAGCTCGTATGGACGAGTACATCAAGATTATGACAAAGGTGCTCGCCTTGGACGTGAAGATTAATGAAGAGAACAAGACACTTGTCTTGTTAGCATTGTGACTACACTAATGTTTGGGAAAGATACTCTCAATTTAGATGATGTAGTCATTTCATTGCTTATGAATGAGTCACGATAGAAGAGTCATGATGATTGGACATTAAGTGAGGGTCATCTTTTAGTTGCAAGTGGAGGTTGAGGGAGTTCGATGAGATGTACGGGCAAGGGTCATTGCAAGTCACAAGTTTCTTGGACGTGTTACTTTTGTGACGAAGAAGGTCATATAAAGAGGGATTGTTTTGTGTAAAAGGAAAATTCAAAGCTGTGGAAGGGAAAGGAGAATGAAGAGACGTCACCTATCGAGGCAGTTGTGGAAGACATCAAAGGAAATATATTATTCTGCATGATATCTACACGTGAGGGAAATTTAAGTTGGATTTTAGATTTTGGTTGTTTGTTTCATGTGTGTTCGGACACGGCACTTGAACATATATCATACGTGTGATGGTGGCTCAGTACTATAGGTAAATAGGATGGAGTGCACAACTGCTGGAGTGGGATCGATGCAGGTTTACATGTTTAATGGAGTGGTGCTGTGGCGCCCCCTTCCTGAGACACTCGGTGCCCGGTCGAGAGGTGTCACCTAATATGACTACACGTTATGAGCTCGATTTCCTGTAAGGCGCTCAAGGTCATAGCATCGAAAATTCTAATAACATAGCCATATCATTTTCATTTAAAATACAAACACTCATAGATAACATCACATAATTATTTACATAATTTTGAACCTTAAAATCGTTTACATCATGAACCGTAATACATAACCCATTCTCCCAATGCCACACACAAACTTAAACGCGACCCCCTGGTCGCCTCGCTCGCCTCAGTCTACATAGGTAGCACCCAATCCTCTCCATCGCCGGTGTCGCTTGAGGTGTCCCTACTAGAAGCTAAAGTTGCAAGGGAACCATTTGATCTTGGCTGGTTGCCCTCGTCTCCTTCAAGTGCACCGACATCGTTGTTGTCTGTCAGCAGGGGGCTGCGGGGAGCTAGGATGCTAGCTGGCCCTCAGGAAGGCTTTAGAAGTGTCCCAGGAGGGTACGATGATGGATCCGTCGGTTGCTATCGTTAGCCTGTTGGGTTTTAGGGAGCCGGAGGAGGAAGGCATCATGAGCAAGGAGGAAGGCAGAGTTTTGATGGGGATGTGGAGAGACTATTGGAGGATCACTTCGGGGAGCTGATAGGGAAATTGGGTGTTTCCTATGAGGGGGTAGACAGGGGAATGAGGGTCTCTTCTCCTCATCCAAAAAAGATGGCTTGGTGCGCTGACGAGGGAGGCCAAAAGGGATAAGTCTCAATTGAGAGCTGAGAAGGGGATGAAGGTGAGTGAAGTGGAGGGAGAGGAGTGAGAGGGAGGGTTGGAGAGCACTAATCTTTCCCCATGAGGATTATCTCATGGAATATGAGGGGGCTAAAGGGAGGGGAGAAGAGGAGCATGGTGAAAAAAATGGTGAGAAGAGGCAAGGTTGACATACTCTGCCTACAAGAGACTAAGTGCGAGGGGGAGGGGGAGGGGCTGATGAGAGAGAGAGGTGGTGGGAGACTTACTCAAGGAGTGGCTTCCCCGACGGTGGGCAGGGCTAGAGGGTTATGGTGTTGTGGAATCCCTTCAAGGTGGAGCCGTGGAGGAGGATAGGTAGGTGGGCCGATGGGCGATTTCTCTCCATTTTCGTTGTCCGAGGGATGATTTTTTGTGAGACTACGCTGGGGTCTATGGCCCCCAAACCAAGGAAGGTACATGTTTGCTCTGGCAGGAGTTGCTCGAGTACCATCTCTCCTTGGGCCACCCGTAGTGTGTGGGTGGTGATTTCAATGCGGTGACTTCAGCCTCCGAGAGGACTGGGCCACACTCCCAAGCTAGAGAGACTGAGGACTTTTGTGACTTCATGGTGGGGACACCGGGCCCACTATCGGGCCCATTACTCAGAGCCGACGCCGCACCGCCCCGACTGCACCGAGCTTATGGCTCGGAGACTCGTTTTAAGACTCGGCGTCTTGAATACGTCTTTATATGTATTTGTGTATTTATGTGTACGGTGGCATTTGTATTATTAAACCCACCATATCTTATTTTATTTTTACCGAGTCAAACTATTTTATTTTATTAGGGTCCAAGTCAAATATTGGTTGGTGAGTCTTGTCTTATTAGGCTAGGACATATATGCAATTAGGAAGAGTTTAAAGGTATGGATGTTATAGCCTCCTCCTATATAAAGGAAGCTAAGGGTGTAATGCTTCATATGATGAATGAAAGCTTAAGAATTGTTCTCACGTAGGAGCCATTGCCCCTTTGTGTGTTCCTTCCCTCTTTTCTCCCGTGTGAGAATCGAGAGTCACCCGGTGTGAGACCGTCCGGCGTGAGGCCGAGCTGCGCGAGGTAGCAAGTTATCCGTCTTGTTCGAATCCCGAAGTTGCCGTCGATCCTTCCTCCGACGCCGTTCCGCGTCACTTATGGCCTTAATTTTGTCGGGATCGATTTCTATGCCTTGGTACCTGATGATGAAGCCAAAGAATTTGCCGTTGGAGACGCCGAAGGCACATTTCATTGGGTTCATCTTGAGTTGGTACTGTCGAAGTCTTTCAAAGACTCGCCGCAAGTCAGCCAAGTGATTCTCCCGCTTCTTCGTCTTGACGACTAGATCATCGACATAGCATTCAACGAGGTCATGTAGCATCTCGTCAAAGATCTTGGTCATTGCCCTTTCGTAGGTTGCACCAGCATTCTTCAGACCGAACAACATCCTTTTGTAGTTAAAGATCCCCTTAGGAGATCGGATGGTCGTGTGGTCTTTGTCTTTGATGGCCATGTGGATTTGATTGTAGCCTGACGACCCGTCCATAAAGGACAAGGCTTCGTGATCGGTGGTCTTATCAACCATTGTCTCGGTGATCGGGACAGGAAAGTAGTCTTTTGGGTATGCTTTGTTCAAATCCCTGAAGTCGATGCAGACCCGAAATTGGTCATTCTTCTTCTTCACTTGGACTATATTGGCGAGCTACATCGGGTACATGCAAGGCTCTATAAAGTCCACATCAAGCATCTTGTCAACCTCAGCATTGACCTTTAGCTCCAGCTCGTGGCGCATACGCCTTTGAGCTTGCTTGACTGGCTTGACTGTTGGAAGTATAGCCAGCTCGTGTTCCGCCACTGAAGGGTCGAGCCCGAGCATTTCTTTGTAAGTTCAGGCGAAACAATTCCTGAACTCTTCTAAGGGCTGTCGATACGACTGCCTTTCTTTCTCGCTGAGGAGAGCACTTACAAAGATGGGCCAATAGTCTTCTTTGCTTCCGAGGTTGATCTCAATCAACTTGTCCACAGTCACTTGGCCACCATCTTCAAGCTCGGGTGGAGCTGGTTCGAGGTCGACGAAGTCTCCCTCATCATCAGTGCTTGCCTGGTAGACTTCAAATTCTTTGAAGCACTCTTACTCGTGGCTTGAAGTTGAGGGACTTGTCTCGTGTTGTTGGCAGTTAGCAGGCTGGGTTGCTTCTCCCTCCGAGGGGTGGTCATTGTTGACTTCAGATGAAGTTAATGGTGTGATTGACACCCTACCAGACTCTCTTACAGAGTCATCAATCTTGGGCTCAACTTCATCGTGCCCGTGATGAGAAGGTAGCAGTCCTATGGCATTGACTGCATAATAGACCTCAAAATCCCTTTCTAGGTTGTAGCCGAGTCCCCGCGTGTCTTTGCGGGAGAAGGGAGGTTGCCCACGGACCTGCGGAGGGTTCCACAACTGATGGAAATGTGCCGCTCGTGCAGGGTCCTGAACTTGCGGGATGTGTTGCTTCTTGCACATTTCCTTGATGCGCTTCGACATGTCGTCCATATCCTGGACCGGCTCTGGCGCCGCATCGGTGGGAGTATCCCAGCCGAAATCATCTTTAGGAGGGCAGGGTGGGACTAGATCACCTTTGTAAAAGATGATCGGCTTGTCTCCCTTACCCTTGTTGCTCCTTCTTCTCCATTGATAGGAGACTGTGAAGGCCTTCAATCGCTCCACTTTGTACTCTTTCCGTTGCGACGAAAGCTGAAAGCACTTGGGCGGTAAGGAAATGCTTCGGTCAATGACCTGGCTGATGAAGTTGGCTTCAAAGTCAACACTTCGCCACTCCGGCTGGGTTGGCTTGGAGGTGGCCTTAAGGCTTAGCTTGTGCAGTCTTACCACGTCTTGGTTGACCGTGAACAGCTGCCCTTGCTCGGCTTCATAGTTCACCTTTTTCTTCCGTTTGTCTTTTAAAGGCTCGGGGATTGCTAGAGTGGGCTCCTCAAAATGTAGGGAAGCATCGGCCAGGTGGCACTCATTTGGGTGGAATGGAGACTGATCTGTGAAGACCGTATGTTGCTTCCCTTCTTTGACATATTTAATGCACTGGTGCAAAGTTGACGGGACAACTCAATTCTCGTGGAACCAAGGTTTCCCAAACAGCACCTTATAAGATGTGTTGGGGTTGATAATGTAGAATGTCACTTGGGTGACAAAATCTCCCAAGGCTAGCTTGACTTCAACCCGACCAAGTGCCTCCTCGGAATCCTGATTGAATCTCGAGATCTTAACCGCGCTCACCTTTTGTAAGTAAGGTGCCAAGTATAAGGACTTGAAAGTCTTCGGAGGTATGATGTTAATGGCTGCTCCAGCGTCAACCAAGCTTCGATTCACATCATGCCCATTAATCGTCCCCCGCATATATAAGGGGCGATTATGGCACGGAGAGGACAGCAACATGTCTTTGTCCGTGAAGGATATGTTGGCTGTGAACGCCTCATATGCTTGGGCCTGAGTCCTCTTGGCCTTGTCATCCTTATTGAACTCCAGCCAAGAAGCCACTCAAGTGTTAACTCCTCATCTGATGCTCTACACAGATTTTTCTTTCCTTTTATGTTTCCCTTCTTCCTCTTAGCCTCCTGCCTCTCCTTGTCTGTCCCTCAGTGCTACCCCACATCATAAATTGCCATGTAGTAGGATCAAAAGGGTGGCTGGCAATTTTATCTTTCTTCTCATCTTCCTCCTAAGAAGTCATCAACATGGTGGCAATTGCCCTCCTTGACTTCCACTATGAATTGCCCTATATGCCATTCTCCCAAAAGGAGCAATCATCTAAATAACAGATAACTCTTCTCAAATTCTTCCTACAAACAGATTCAACTGCATCCAGAAAAGTCACTCTCAAAGAGTAAGACAGAGTGTCGTGTCTTACATGTGCCTCTGCTAATAGGCCTCACGGCGGTTTGTGTCACGGGAGGTGCACATCTCACCACATTTTTGCAAGTTATTTAGCAACTCATTCCATTTAACCTTGTTCATTCACATTTCCCCGGAATGGCAGCAATGAACAACACCGGCCAGATACTGCTGGTCATAATCACATGCAACCAGCAATCCTTACTGGCAGAGGTTCCAAGTAGTTCTGAAGAATTCTCCTTTAAAGGTCAGTCACCTAGGGCATCAGACCAAGCAAATTATGAAGAAAATCTTGACGGATTTCTCCAAGAATCATTAAAATTCACAAGTAGAAAAATAAAATGAGGAAATTTCATCTTTTTTGGGTTGCTTCCCTTCCAGATAGTGGAAAACTGGGTGATATCACCCTTTTTTGCCAATATTGTAAAACTCGCTGATCAGGTAAAAGCTTCTTATCTATAGGGCATGATGAAAGTATAAACTTATAGGACATTAGCGGCCTTCGAAGCACCAAAATGTTTAAAAAATCAGGAAGCAAGCTACCTCTACAGAAGCCAAACTTGCTTCCCGTTAACCTGAAAATTGGCACCTGTTTGACACTAATTGGACAGATAAATTTGAATATTATGACTGTGGTCCAAATTATGACACTGGTATCTTGTATGATAGTAGGTCTGCCACTCCATCACAGGAAAGGCTGAATCCAATATAAACGGTAAAACAGGTTTCACTTTCCAGACCCCTGAGACCACTGGAACAAATTAGGATGTGAATAAATCAAACTCCTGGATCCAAAAAGTGGTTGAAAGAGCACAGAAACCACCTGATTCAAATAGGGAATGCACAAGTCCGCCCAAAATGCCACCTGGTCCAACTCTAAGTAATATCACATGAGTGACAAGTCTAGATATTGACCCAATTTCCTAGTCATGCAAGAATATCAACGCTTTTTGGTCGAAGTGGCTGAATCCATGGATTCTACCTAGATATGAATGCCAGAACTTCCACCCGAAAATGATATGGCATTGAATGGATAAGAATGTTTACATGAAAGCCATTATTACGCTGTATCTCAAATCACGTAAGTGGAATGGTGGACTACGTCTACTAAGAAGCTTTCCTTATGAGAGAGTAGGGTCCCTCAACCCGTACCTCCGCCATGTACCGGTTTATTCACTGCACCATCACACATTGCTTCATCCGCTATCCGTGCTAGGATTAGTTTTAATTGTTCCTTGCATTGATAATCCGAGTGAGATCGGAAAGATTGAGAGTTCAATTGTATCTCACGTTAGTTTAGGCCAATTAACGTAGCTAATTTTAATTTCGTTGTGTTTAGTTTAGATTGTTTTTAAAATCTGCCATCTCGTCTTGGGGAACAATTCAACCTCCCTTTTTGTCTGCCATCTACTCTGCGCCAACAATGGGCAACTCCTCGATGTGAAAACCCGCAACGGCTCATCGAAAAAAGTTAAAGGGGGCCAGTCTCGGCGAAAACCCGAAAGGGCGATGAGATTGGTAATGTGAAAAAAAGAAGAAAAAAACAACAACAATCCTCTTTCAATATGTCTCATGGGTTATCCTGGGTCAACGACTCCACCCCATGACGGCAAAAGCATTATACTGAAACCATGGCTACGCCTCCCATGTCACTTTGTGACACCCAGTCCCACCGGGGAGTCCCAACGTTGTCATACTCTGTCCCACCCGGACCACCAGCATTCTAGACCTTTAGATCTAATTCATATGCCCCATCTGGGCTGTCTGATCTACCTCTTTTTCTTGGAGGGTTAACTCATACGTCTTTTGGCCAATCAACCCCACTTACACGTTAAAATTCCGGATTTGACTCTCACATCCCTTCGGACTGTCAAATCCATCCATTCCTTTTCAGGAGCTAACTCATACGTCCCTCGGCATGCCAGCCCCGCCCATATTTTGGATTTCCCGGGTGTGGATCCTGTGTCTCTCCGGAATATCCCATCCGTCCTTCCACTCCCATCAGGCTTGGCCTATGCATGCCCCAATCCGTCTTTTCCTTCTTCGGGGTCTGGCCTATGCATGTCTCTTTCGGGCCGCCAATTATCAACTTTCGAGTTTGACTTTCACGTCCCACTAGGGCTGTCAAATCCGTCCTTTCCTTCTTTTGGGTCTGGCCTATGTACGTCCCCTTCGGGTTGCCAACCCATCTTGTCTATCGATTTTCGGGTTTGACTGTCACGTCCCACTAGGGCTATCGAATCACCCTTTTTCATCCCACTGGGTCTGGCTTATGTATGTCCTTTTTGGGCTGCCGACCCATTCTGCCTGTCGGCTTTCGGGTTTGACTCTCACATCCCACTAGGGCCATCAAATCCATCCTTGCCTTCTGCTGGGTTTGGCACCCCTATCGGGCTGTCAACCCATATCGCTTCTTGGCTTCAGATTGGACTCATACACCCCACCAGGATTGTCAAGCCTATTCTCTTGTCCCCACGGGCTTGGCTTAAGCATGCCCTTTCAGGCTGCCAACCCTATTTGCCTATCGGCATGCGGATTTGGTTCGTATGTCTCACCCGGGCTGTCAAATCCACCCTTTCGTCCTACTGGGCTTGGCCTGCGTATGCCCCCTTTCGGGCTGCTAACACATCTCGCCTATCGGCTCCCAGGTTTAACCTACATGTTCTTTTCGAACTGTTAAACCTGCTTCTTGGTTGTTCCAACCGGGCTTGGCCTATGCATGCCCTCCTAGGGTTGCCAGATAACATGAATTAAACCACCGCGAGTTGTTACTCTCTGCGGGATCTTAACAAAATATAAAATGACAGGAATATAAATAACATGAATTAAATTACCGCGAGATGTTACTCTTCACGGGATCTTAACAAAGGGGTGGGGGTGTGCTGAAATTAAATGGCCATGGCGGGAGGTGACTCACCGTGGGCCTCGGGGGGACGGGAAGGTATTGAAATTAAATATGGGAAGGGAAGGTGCTGAAATTAAATAGGGGAAGGGAAGGTGCTGAAATTAAATCGGGGAAGGGAACAACTGCGGGAATGACTCTCCGCAGGTCTTTTGGGAACAAAAGTGACTAAAGAGCACGTGTGTGGGTGTGGTATGATCGTCAGGGGCTGGAGGCCCCAAAATGAAAGATCGCCTTCGCCCTTCGCCTCAGACGTGGGAAATGATGTGGACTCCTTCTTCCTCTGCTTTCGACAAGCCGAAGAAGAGGGCCTTCTGGTTGGTTACCCATGCAAAAAAATAAACAAGAAAAAGAACAACTGAGTCAGAACAACGGTTGCATAGTATCAGCCCTTTGTGAAAAAGAGGATGAAATTATGAACGAACACGCACCGGGTGGCTGTTGTTTTTAAACCCCTTTTAGTGCAAAGGGTGGAAGGATGCTATGAGGAAGGAAATGGTGTATAGCGAGGCAAAAAGTGAAGAGCCTCTCTTAAGCAGAGAGGGATGATGCATGCAACTACAAGAACAAAGAAGAACAAAAGGGGAAGAAAAACTTATTAGGTAGCCGATGACAGGATTCGACAGAGCTTTGACAGCATGAGGACGGCGTGGAAGCCGTAGTAGATGCAACAGGCCATCTCCCGTGAGCAACGGGGCACCTGGAAACCCGACCGAGCCTTGCCTTGAAGAGAACTAGCAAGCTAGAAGATGGGAAATTGGGGTGGCAGAGTTTCTCCTTCCTCTGTTGGATGTGAAGCTCTGTCATTTCGAGGGATGGTGTGCTCTATTTATAGGCAAAACTTTGAATGAGGTGTCTTGGGTTAGGGACGCATTCATGTAGACGCATCCCGTTGACCAGACGCCTCCTTTAATTAAAAAATATTTTCTTACGATTGTTTATTATTTTTAAAATAAAGGGAGCATCTAAGAGGGTAGACACTTTTAAGGGACACGTCTGAATTACCAAACGTGTCCTTGTCTCCATCAAAAAGTTGTCGACTATGGCCGACAATGAAGAGAACGATTGATTTCGACGTTAAAGCCGTCGTTGCTTTTCAAAGACACGTCCGGTCAGTAAGACGTTTTTGTGTTTGGATTTATTTGAGCTGTCAAATTGAGGGGGCTGCATGCGTGCTTAAAACTTTTCCCAAAAAAATTTATAAAAAATGTGTAAAAATATATAAAAATAGAAAATCATCCAAACAACTAAAAATGTGAAAGCTGCCTCAGGGCATCATAGTGTAATATGAGATTTACCCAATGTAATGTCAAAATGATGTGTCTACAATTGTCCCACCTTGACGTCTACTTTGTAAAGGAACGAGAATGAACTAAAAAGTAGATGCCAAGGTGAGATGAGACGCACTCCTGATTATTGCAGTCGTTTGTCTTTTTGGCGGGAAACCAAGTTTCAATGAAAGTCACTGTAGCTGGCTGGCAAATGCACTACATGGTTTTACCCTTACATGTAGCTTCTAGTGGCCTGCAGCAGAATTTCACCCATTAGTGTAGCTAAGATGTGATTTTGCAATGCCTTTCCCTGATTCAATGCATTTGTTTTCTTTTTTCCATTTCTCCTTGGTAGTTTTGTTATCTTTTCTTTCTATTAATGACTTTATTTGACGTTTGCAGGCACTCATTAAGCCCCAGTATGTTGACCACATTCCAAAAGCAGTTCAAGGGAATGTTGGCCAAGTGCTTGACCAGAAAGATGAGAGAGGACTAAAGGGTATGCTCTGTGATGACCTTGAGCTGAATCAGGTCATTGACCGTAATGTGGGCGATTTGTCTGGTGGTGAACTGCAGAGGTTTGCAATTGCTGTTGTTGCTATACAGAATGCAGAAATCTATATGTTTGATGAGCCATCAAGTTATCTTGATGTAAAACAGAGGCTCAAAGCTGCACAAGTTATCCGATCTTTGCTCCGGCCAGACAGGTGCCAGTGGTTTTATTTACATATGTTCACTTTCTTCATTGCATTTCCACAATGTATTGAAACAATCTGTCCATGACCTTTTGCAGCTATGTAATTGTTGTGGAGCATGACCTTAGTGTTCTTGATTACCTATCAGACTTCATTTGCTGTTTATATGGGAAACCAGGAGCTTATGGAGTTGTTACTCTACCTTTTTCTGTTAGAGAAGGGATCAACATCTTTTTGGCTGGTTTTGTGCCTACCGAAAACCTACGATTTCGAGATGAATCACTTACCTTTAAGGTAAAGTTGACACATGACTGTGATTGCTGAATACCTTCAATCTCCTACCAGTTCCGTCCATTTGTTATAACTCTGTTACCTGGTTTTTCAGGTTGCTGAGACTCCTCAGGAAAGTGCTGAGGAGGTTCAGACATATGCACGATATAGATACCCAACCATGTCCAAGACCCAGGGTAACTTCAAACTTTCGGTTATGGAGGGTGAATTCACTGATTCTCAGATTATTGTGATGCTGGGCGAGAATGGAACAGGGAAGACAACTTTTATCCGCATGCTGGTATTTATCTCGTGCTCAATCCATTATCTGGATTAGCTATTCTATGTGGAAACTGCAAATTGTCTTTTGTTGTCACTTTTCAAAAAAATTTGTCTTTTGCTCTAGGCTCTTTTTAAAAAGCTAAATAGAACAAGTACTGCTGTTTCAAGAGCTGTCTGCCTATGCTCCTAGGTAGCCGTCCTAGAAACCTCTGACAGTTGGCTGCGTCGAAGGTTTCTGCCTCAGCCTCTTCTTAATACTTTTGTATGGTTGTTTTCTGCCATCATGTAATTACCTAGATGCCTTAAAAATACATCTCATGACATGAACCCATATTTCTAGATGTTGGATTGTACCAGAAAACCTAATAAGAAAATGAAGATTCTTCAATGAATATCAAACTTGGTATCTTGTTGCATGCTTACTATTAATCAGGGAAAATAGAAGTCAAATTGCAGGGGGATAGAAGTGGGCTTGGGCCTAAAAGCCTTGACTTGGGTCTATGGGTCCTTTAAATTGGTCCTAATGGTCTACAATTAATTGGGATCTTAAATAAATATTAAATAACTCATTAACTTAAAAATTAGCCTATTAAGCTCTTAATTGCTCTATTAATTTTATTTGGTTCCAAATAATCTCAAAAAAATCTAATTAATTATCAGGGTTGTTACACCCTCCCCTATTTAAAGAGAATTTGGTCCTCAAATTCATTGCATGAGTTTTATGGGGAGTATACTTACAATCGAATAGCTCTGGAAATCTTTTGCCCATAGCTTCCTCTGTTTCCCATGTCACCTTGTGGTCTAGGCTTTTACTCCATTGGAGTTTTACCAATGGGAATAGTTTTATTCCAAAACTGACGTTCCTCTCGATCGATTATTCTGAGTGGCTTTTCCTCGTACGTCAAATCCTTTTGAATTTTTAGATCGTCATAATTTATAACATGGAATGGGTCATAAACGTACTTCTTTAGCATCGAGACATGAAACACATCATGGACTCCAGCTAATTGAGGAGGCAAGACAATCTGATATGCGACCTTGCCAACCCTTTCAAGGATTTCAAAAGGGTGAATAAATCTTGGAGTGAGCTTGCCTTTAATGTCAAATCTTCGAATACCTTGACCTGGAGAAACTTTGAGAAATACATGGTCTCCTCTTGCAATAATTAATATCGGCATAATGATCGACAACCCAATGTACGCCTAAGATGGCATCATAGCCTTCCATATCAAGGCTTACGAGGTTCGCAGGGAGATTATGGCCTTCTACTGTTACCTCACTATTTGGGTAGTGAGTTGTAAGTTTAGTTTCGAGACCTAAGGGTGTTGTGATCACTAGGTCCGAAGGTAGGGGAATAGGTGAAACTAGTAAGGTTTTTACAAAAGCAGTAGATATAGAGGAATGGGAAGCACTAGTATCAAATGACACGAAAGTAGGATGCGAATAAATTTGAATGGCACCTTTCATCAAGCCATCATCTTTGGGCACTTCCTCGTCCAGCACGGCATTGAGACGAGCCTGCCGCCTACGCCCACCATTTAAGGGTTATTCTTTCATGAGGGGACAATCTAGCATGCGGTGTTCCCGACTTCCACAGTATAAACATGCTCTCAAGTGCTTCCAACATTCCTCGACCGAATGAACGAATTTTTCAAAAAATGAGCAAGCTGCCATGACTTACTTTTTCTCCTCATTTACCTACTTATTTTTACCATTCCTGTTGCCATTACGGGACCGCTTCTTATTGCCACAGGATTTGTAAGTGCCCGTGATGCTGAACTTGTCTTCCTTTTGTCCCTTCTTCTCATGCTTCCAGCTAGATTCTACATCTTTACCCTTGAATTTCTCAGCCTTCTCAAGGGTCCTTTCATATAGATGTGCTCTATGAACCATCTCTGTATATGTGCGGATATTTTGAGGCCCAAGTTGCTGAATAAAGGCGGGCCTTAACCTATCCATAAAGAGATTAGCTTTCAAGATCTACATGCTGATAAGATGTGGAGTATACGGCACCAATCTTGAGAATTGTAGCTATGCCCTAGACCCTTAATGCATTACTATATGGTATATATGATATATTATCTCGAGAACCGACTGGTCATTCATGCGTTCTGGGATCTGATGTTCCCCTTTACCAAAAATGATGATGATCTGGGTGCACATGTATAATCGTTGGATAGGCCATAAGGTTGGAAAGGCTGGGGGACGATGGTTCTATCTTGCACGTCGTGGTTGCAGATGGTGTCCTGACCCTGGTTCATCCAGTCTAGCAATACTATTCTCGAGTATCTTATTATTTTATCTTTTCTTTACATTTATTTTGATGATTTCTTTTCCTTTAGCCCAGCATGCATCATGCGCATTCTTTTGAGCATTCATGTGCCCTCATCTGTCTAAGATGTCTCAATAAAGGTGGATAGCTATGTATCCATGGTTTCGGGTAAGGAGAATCATTCCACTCTGAGTTGGAAGGTTTCCTTCGGTCTATTTACTCAGTTTGGTTAACTGAGGATTCCTATCTGGAGTTTAGTTGCTCATTTGTTTACTTTTCTGTTTGCTTCGACCGCCTATCATCTGTGCGTTCCAGTGAGGAGGTTGGTCGTGTTTTTGTTTCCTTTAGTTGTTAGTTCCTCCATGCATGCATCATTCGGTTTAGCCATTCCTTGTGATTGGTTCAGAGTTTTTCGGAAGATTTCAATCACTCGTTGGTTATGAATGGGTGTCATTTACCTTAATACCTATTTTTCAGTCTGCTCCGCTGCATTTCCACTTCATCTCTATGTTTCATTTCACTTTCGCTTCACCTCTGCTCGCTCCCCTATAACGAGGACATTAAGGAGGGGAATTTGTTGACACCTATTTTATGACCAATGAGTTGGGTCATCCTCTTGTCCATTTTTATGATGTCCCGAGTTATTCACCGATGATTGGGCCATTTTGGTCACTTTTAGGCTTATTTTATGGGTTGCTTTCCCTGGTTGGGCTTGGTTCCTTGTCTCTTCATCACATTTTGAGCTTAGTAAGTTTTTTCTCTTTTTGTCACGTTCACCTGCCCTAGTGATCTAAAGAACGTCCGTTATTTGGTGTTAGTGGTCCTTTTCTAGATTGCTAGGCAAGTAGAGAGTCCTGTTATCTTATCTTTCTCTCGTTGGCCTTATATTTTAAGGGATAATCCTCCCTAACGATCTATCCTGCGACCGTTAGTGGGCTTTATCGATCATTTGCTAGACCGCTAGGGTGCAGAGAGTCCCGTTAGGTCTCTTCAGTCTTATCTCTTTTTATCCACTGAGCCTTGTGGTCTACTGTTCGATCGTTTGTTAACGCCTTGCAGTCTATCGTAAGACCATTAGGGCAGATAGAGAGTCATGCTCTGCCTATTCTTCCCCTTTCTGACCGTGGCCAAACTAGAGTTCATGATTTGATGATTTCTCTCAGAGCATTGATCCTCAGAAGCTTCTATTTGTTTCTATGGACTCTTAGGAGTTTCTTCAAGAGTTTGCTACATTCAGCCCTATTTTCATTCTATATTCTCTCCAACTCGACCAGAGGGTTTGGGGGTCTATAAATAGAACCCTTGGCTTCATGGCTTGAGGAGGAGATTTTTGAGGGGAAATGATACAATCACAGCCCAGCCTCGCTTCCCTCCAGCTCCGCTAAGCGGGACTCCGTGGCAGCCAGCTCCGCCTTTAGGGTTGACGCAAGCTGCATGCTGGCCCAGCAGTCTGCCACTCGACCCTAGCGAGCTCCACGTCTCATCGCTGCTCCTCCAAGGCCTTCACCAGGGCCTCAGCTCTGCTCTCTGCGTCTCTCAGCTGAGGAGCACAGTCCTGGGCAAGTGACACGGCCGCATCAGTGCACCTCTCTTGCTCGGCGGCCGCTAGTGCAAGCTGAGCGCGCTGCCCCTCTAGCTCTCGGACAGCCGCTAGCCACTGAGCCCTTTGCTCCTGCGCCTCTATAAGCTGTAGGTACTCCACCCAGATACCGGCTAACCCAGACATCCAAAGCTCGCGTGGGAACCCAAGGCTGTGACAGCCATGGGTGCACTACCTCAACCACTGTTGGAGCTCCTCCGGAGAAGGCAGGGGGTCGCCTCTTGCACAACCTCGAGCACGCTGGAGCAAAGCCGCGCCCACGCTGGCGTCTAGCAGCAGCTCTGGTGGTGAGATAGATGAAGGCCACTCGATCCCCAGCTCCAGACAGGAGTGGCCTACTTCAGCCAGCACACTAGAAGGACCTGTGTAACACCACCAAACACAAAGAGGGTCAGCAACGTTTCGGACTTCCCTATGACAAGACAAGGTGAAAAACCTGAGAAATGTCCTGGCTCTCACCTGCTTCGGCCCCTACCGTGCCTGTAACACCCCCGCTCGGGGTCGGTGAGGGTAGTCCATCCCCCACCTCAGTAGTGTCTCCTGTCAGAGTTGGAGAGGGCAGAGGCTCCTCTGACATCCGAGTGCCCCCAGTAATCGTCAGGGCAGTGGGAGGCTCCCCCAGATCCACCTCGATGGGAGTCGGCACGTGCTCCTCCTCAGACTCCAGCCCTGGACATAACATAAAATGTCAGTCCTGCCATAAACCCTGAGTCAAAGCCAATGAAGGGGAGCGAAGGAGCTACATGTACCTTTCAGTGCTACCTTCATCTCAGTATCTTCGGTGGAAGAAGCCTCAGAGGAGGAAGAGCTCGGGCTCGAGATCTGATCGGTCTCCATAGCCATACTACCACTGCCTGAAGAACCAGAGGAAGCCCTCGATGAACCCTCAATCATGGGCAAATCGGAGGCACCTGCACACCCGTGAGCTGAGTCAGGCTACTACCGAGTCCAGTCTTGCACAAAGATAACTCCTTAGCCAAAGGTGTTAGGGAAGAAGCTCACCAACTGGGACGTCCCCCTCGGAGACCCCCTCGATATCGATGAACTCCTCGTTCCACCCAGTAGACACAGTGACACCAAGCTCATCTCCGGCCAATCGGGCCGTGTCCCAGGGAAGCTCTCCCTCCTCCAGGGGAGAAGAGGTCCCTGCAACCAACCCCAATGAAAACTTAGCATGAGTGGGTAAAGCAGAGTAATCCACCATCAAATAACTAAGTACTCAGCTACATACCTGAGGGTCCCATGCTGGATGACTCCACCAGCCCCACCGTGCAAGCCGACACAACGGTCGACAGAGGTGGGAGGGGCAGCTTTTCCAACAGCCTCGGTAGCCTGCCCAATGTGTCCCCGACGGTGGGTGGGGGCACGGAGGTCTCCTGCCCAGCCTCATCCCCGAACGACGGCAAGACAACTAACGAACCGGTGTCCACCAGTTCCTGGATCATCTCCATGGTGGCCGCCACATCCTCACCTGCCAAACAAGTGACTCAGACCAGGTCAACAAGTTTGGCTTGCCAAGAGTGCAATTGCAATAGGAAGACTTCCTCCAAAGTCGTCAGACACTTACCCAGACAACTGCCCGTCGCCGTGGGGGCTGGCTCCCCCGCCTGTCCAGGCTCTCTGTCCAGTGCCTCAGTCGGGGCCTTAGCCCTCGACGTCTCTACATCCTCTGCACAAACCAAATGGTCACATCTGTGGCCAGAAATGGGTGAAGTCACTACTTACAGTCACCACCAGAAGCCCTTACCTGAATGGGCTCCTCCTACACCTTCCCACGACTCGAAGTCGGGGAAGGCCTTAACATTGGGCACTATCTCGTCCATCAGTTGGAGAAAACTCTCCGTGTCAATCTCACACTCAGCTCCCTCCGCATAGGGAGGGTCCTCCTCCCAAGGGGGCAAGAAGGTTGCCTCCATCCTAGCCTCCACGGGAGCTACAAGACACAAACCCAGCAAAGCGGGATTAGCCCACCACCCTGGCTAAATTGATCAAGAACAAAGAAGGCAAATGACAGTTACTCAAGGCTGTCTCTGCCTCGACTGCCCCGCCAGCCTTAAGTCCTCCAGAAGACTCGCCTGTCTCGGCCACTACAGCCTCTAGTCGGGGGCATTTTCTCCTCAACTGTAGACTTTCGTCCCCGCTCCCCGAGGATGCCTCCGTGGAGAGGTTATCTCCCTCCATCGCTAAACCTATCAACAGACGCAGCATTATGCAATGTCTGTGTCATAACCAGAAAGCAACAAATGAAAAAGGGATGGAGTATCCCAAACAAGGCCGTACTTGGATCCCCGAAGGGGGTCAGTGGCAACAGTACCAGCTGCTCTTGCTTTAGCGTCAGCACCCGGGCCGTGTTCACCATGGCCTCCTGGATGTCCCGCAGAGTGCGGGCGCACTCAATCAGGGACAAGAACTCCACGAGCCCAGCCGACCCGATCGCGTGAGCAATGTGCCACCGCCAGTCGTCGATCGCTGAGTTGGCAAAGCTCCCGTGCGGGAGCTCCCGACCCAGTGAACCCTGGCTCTGAAAGCCGCAATCGGCCAAAAATTGGGCCCACTAGGACTTAGGCACCCTCGACCGAGACCCCTTCCCACCTGTAGCCACTGCTCTCGCCGAAGTTTTCACCAGGGGCTTCAGTGCCCCACCACTGCTCCGACTCCCAGAAGTCAAACCCGGGCCACCCCAGGGCCACCGCTCCATAACCCGCTCGATCTCTCGACAGATCCGAGTGACACGGGTCCTCATGTACCCGTCGTCCAACACAATAGGAGGCAAATCATCCCTCAGCAAGTGGCTCTCCTCCACCTTCTGAATCGCGGAGGCCTTCTGATGATATAGGTGGCTGTGCTCGAACCACCACCTGGCGTAGTGTACGTCGAACCTCCCTCAACGTCCCTGTCCCGGCATCAGGAATTACTCCGGCTCCCAGCAGCTGTAGAAGTCCCACCATGCTGTCGCAAGTAGGTGGGTGTCTCTGCCCCGATACTGCCTGCCTGTCAAAGAAAACTCCCGATTCGGCTGGATCCCCTGGGCGTACCCAAAGTTCCTCGCAAACCGATGTGGGTAGTACGGCTCCAAGGAACTCGTCACTGACTGGTGCAACATTAGCACCGCCGATCGGGTACTCAGTATCCACTCCATCCGCAGCCTGACATCTGCCACCTCCTGACCAGGATGGGCGCTGGTCACCCCTCCACCTGAAGCCCCCAGGAAGAGGCTGGTGTCCCTCGTGGCGCTGTCAAAAGGCAGCCCCTCCTCACCCCTGGCGGGCAAGTAACAAAGGGCTAGCCTAGCCCCCTCTAGCTGCGTCTCTACGTCCCCGTCAGGCTGTCCAGGGAAGCTAAACAAGAGCGGTGCTGTCAGATTCCTCACTGTCCCCCGCGTCACCAAGCCTGGAAATGATAACCCGGCCCACACACTGAGGTAGTGGGTCGACAGGACTATGCTCCTCTCTCTCGACGTCGGGTGCATCGCAAGAATTCCCAACCCTTGGTAGATGTTGGCCAGTGCAACAGGAGCTAATGCCAACTGTCTCCCCTCAGCTAACAGACAGGTCGGCCACAGCAGCTCGACCCTCAGTAGACCATCCTCTCCGTGCGAAACCATGAATGTCACCAACCAGTAAGCCAAATAGACGGTGAGGTGTGTCACGTCTGGCAGACCGTGAGGGTTCCACCCCTCCCGTGGAGCATAAATGTACCGGCTGTAGGTCCTGAAGGAGTGAACATTAAATCCATCTTTCAACTCATCAAATCAAGATATAAAACATGTTGCTCAATGAAACACATACACACAAAAACACAATCGTTTTGATATCCTTGAAACCAAACACGAACTAGGGGATGCAACAATCTCTCCCTTTTTGATGATGACAAAATGATGTGTGTGATAATATAGATTTACAAACATTTGTAAACATTGAGCACATACACCAATTCTCCCATTCTCCCTAAGACAACATCATTCATAAAGTATTGAGCACACACCAAACATTATCCCCCTTTTTGTTATCTACAAAAAGTCAGGGGGTTATGTGACATGAAATGGACATGTTAGGACAAGGGAGATGAATCCAATGCGAATGTCAATTGATGGGTATTTTTCTCTCTCCGTTTTAAAAAATTCACTCAATATAAAAATCGAGACATTTTTGAGTCATTTGATTGAGATAAAATTAGTCAGAGAATTCTAATGATTAGAATTTCCTATTAATTCTAACCAAAGAGGTCCTAAGAGCATGGGGATAATAATTCGAAAGCTTAATTATAGAGATATTTTTCACATGAAAATAATGAATGGTGCTCCATGACGGACACGGTATACGACACTTCTTAAAGACCGACCGAGATAATTAGCATTCATCATGTGAACATTGTCAGAGCATTGTTTAAATGCACACCTGTTCGCAGGGATATACAGATAGTTTTCCAATGAAAATAATGAATGGTGCCCCATGACGGACACGGTATACGACACTTCTTGAAGACTGAGATAATCAGCATTCATCTTGGGAACATCGCTGGAGCGTTGTTTAAATGCACCCTTGTTGTATACCCGTTGGAATTTCACGATATATATATTCCTCTCTCTGCCTCTCTCTCGCACACGCACACACCCACAACAAACACCCCTTTTCCACGGGCCACCGACAGCCGCACCGATCCCCCAACTCCGATGGAGGGTACTCATGGTTAAGTGTTCTGTGGATGATCTCCCATCATGCCACCTAACCAGACACAATTTCTCAAGTATGTTTCAGTGCGACCAAAATATATGTATCGTCTGACGGACATGCAAAAAGCAGATTTTGGAGAGATTATCTGGCGCATAATTAAGATCGTTAAAAGGCGTTTGGAAAGAGTTCTAGACGTTACATTCCGTGCAATTGATATTTAATTTGGTTCGTAGATACGCACAACAGCCATCACTTTGAACCCCTGACTGTAGAAACTAGAAAGTGAATGCGTTGGAGAAATATATCGATCTGCAATTTCGGACGTACGTGTCATCTTGCGCTAGTAACAAAATCATTGTTGAGTTATTGTGCCGTATACCATAAAATTTAATTAAGATCACATGACGGCAGTAGAATCTCTCTGTCAAAATCAATGTTATAGAAACTGGATCAAATCGGTTGGTCGAATCGATACGATCGCGAATCGATTTAAGAATCGGTGTGATTAAGTTCGATCCGATCTAATGTTAAAGAACTAGATGAACCGGATGAACTACGGTTTGACCGGTGAACCGGTCCGAATCGATTCGACTTGATTTATCCTTCAAAGAAATGACGCCGAACAAGAGTATTTAATGGCTTAGATGTAAAGTCATGACGTCGTAAAACTTAACTTAGGCGGAAGGCCATGACGCCAAGGTAGAATATTTACCGGCTTCGGTGGAAAGTCATGACGCCGGACAAGAGTATTTAACGGCTTAGACGTAAAGTCATGACACCGTAAAACTTGGCTTAGGTGGAAGGCCATGATGCCAAGGTAAAATATTTACTGGCTTAGGCAGAAAGCTATGACGCCGGACAAGAGTATTTAATGGCTTAGACGTAAAGTCATGACGCCGTAAAACTCAGCTTAGACAGAAGGTCATGACGCCAAGGTAGAATATTTACCGGCTTAGGCGGAAGGCCATGACGCCGGACATGGATGTTTAACGGTTTAGACATAAAGTCATGACGCTGTATAACTTGGCTTAGGCTGAAGGCCATGACGCCAAGACAGAATATTTACCGACTTAGGCAGAAGGCCATGATACCAGACAAGAGTATTTAACGACTTAGATGTAAAGTCATGATGCCGTAAAATTTGACTTAGGCGGAAGACCATGACGTCGGACATGGATGTTTAACAGCTTAGACATAAAGTCATGGCGCCGTATAACTTGACTTAGGCGGAAGGCTATGACGCCAAGGTAGAATATTAGACAGCTTAGGCGAGTTGTCATGATGCTGTATAACTTGGCTTAGGTGAAAGATCATGACGCTAAGATAGAATATTTAATGGCTTAGACATAAAGTCATGATGTCACACCACTTGGCTTAGGCGGAAGGCCATGACGCCAAGGTAGAATATTAGACAGCTTTGGCGAGTTGCCATGACGCTGTACAATTTGACTTAGGCGAAAGGCCATGACGCCAAGGCAGAATATTTACCAGCTTAGGCGAAAGCCCATGATGCCGGACAAGGGTATTCTTGTTGGTTTACGTGCCAGCCTAGACAAAAGGTCATGATGCTGGCGACAAAAGTGGCCTTTTCGTTCACCAATCTAGATGGAAGGTTAGAGCCACAGGTAAAAAGGGTCTTTTGTTTCCTGGTCAGATGAAAGGCCCGAGTCAAAGGTGAAGGGGTCTTTTCATTAACTGGATGGACGGGCGGTCTAAACCAGAGGTGCAAAGGCCTTTTTGTTGCCTGACTAGACGAAAGGTTAGAGCCAGAGGTAAAAGGGTCTTTTTATTGACTGGTTAGACGGGAGGTCCGAATGAATGGTAAAAAGGTCTTTTTGTTGCCTGGCTGGAGGGGAGGTCCAAACCATAGGTAAAAGAATCTATTCGTTGAGTGGTCGGACGGGAGGTCTGAACCAAAGGTAAAATGATCTTTTTGTTAACTAGCTGGACGAAAGGTCCGAGCCAGAGGTGAAAGGGTCTTTTGTTAACTGGCCAGACAAAAGGTCTGAGCCAGAGATAAAATGATCTTCTTATTAACTGGCTGGATGAAAGGTGAAAGACAAAAAAGGAGAGGGTCTTTTTGTTGTGGGGGTCAGACGGAAGGTCTGAACCAAAAGTAAAAATGGTCTTTTTGTTAACTGATTAGATGAAATGTCGGAGCCAGATGTAGATGAAGGGTCTTTTTTTTTTCTTACCCAATCTATTATACCTATCTAACAAATCAGCATAGGCATCCTCCCAATCATCTATAGTATAGTTCTCAAAGGGGTTTACCTGACTGTCATCCTCACTCTCTTGACTACTATGATTACTGCCATTTGTCATCATGCAGTTGTCCTCACTTCTCCCGAGGGTTGTCTTTAGTTTGCCCAGGATGTCCTTCGCAAACCTACAATCATGAAGACATGAATGGAAGGCCTTGTTAGTAGCTACTTTCATTAAATCCAAGGCTTTCTGATTTTCACAATTCCTAGATCTATGTATGTCTGTCCACTTAGACCTGTCCTTCGGCAGTCTGTGTGGAGCATGAGTGATAAGTTTCCATAGATCAGGATTAGTTAGTTTAACATAGCTACGCATGCTGCTAAACCATGAATTAAAATTGGGTCCATTAAAAACCGGTGGGTGAGCCATTGAAGTAAATCAACAAACAATCCAATGCAACAAACTATGCACGCTCAGAAATGCACCAAAGTAGCTTAAAGATCTACTGCGAATCGTTGGATCCGATGGGACAATAGCCTACTTTGATACCAATTGTTGGACAATATGGGTTCAAGGCTGAGATTCAGAGGGGTGGTGAATGAATCTCCTTAAAAAAACATAAGCTCAATGACAATAACAACCCAATTGGCTAAGCAACGTAACATTCACTGTAATATTTCAAGCAACAAGACTATTATGCTAAATCACAACGAGCAGACCAAGATAGAACCAGAATATGGTGAGTGTGGGATTTCTCAAACCGAAATAAACTCACGAAGTTATGGCCTTCAGTAATCTGCTTAATTAGAATTCAGATCAACACTTAAACATTCAGACAGAATCAAACAATAGAGGTAATCGTCAAGAGAATACGGCAAACACTACAAGGGTGCCAGAGCTGTACTGCAAAGAGAATGACCTTGTGACTGTAAACGATAAACAAACACCGTGCCCTCAATGGAATCACAAAGCAGACAACTCTCGTGTGTGAACCTATGAATGGAGGTGGATGACAGGGAGCAAACCCACAAGGCGAACCATGGTGCACAAGAATTTTTTAGTTGGTTCGGCCAGACACCAATCCGACTACATCCACCCCTCATTCGAAACTGGAGTGAGGCTTCCCTTGCCAAAGTAATACGCAGACTCAGTTTGTAAACAACAGCTGCCTAACAGCTTGAGACTGAGAGAAATAAATCCCTTGAACTGATCTTGCTTCCACAAGACCAGCACCCTAGCTCTGCTACACCACAGAACTAGAACCGGAGGACCAATCCTCCCTTCCTCCAAACCAGAGGGAAATAGGAGATGAATCTCCCTTCACCGAAATCCTCAAGAGGAAAACCAGTGAACAACACCCCGTTGCTCACCACCCAGAGGACACGTCCACTCTTCCTCTGAGTCCACAGAGGGAAAACTGGAGATACACTCTCCCTTCTCTTGAAAACACCGGAGGAGCCCCGAACTCCAAACACAGTATTGAAAAAGTGAAATGGAATATGAAAACAATAAGGAAGAAAACAAAATGCAACTGTCGAAATGAAAATTGTAGCCGACAGGTGAAGGCTTTCAAATACGCCTCGTCAATGTCAGCTCGTTCTATCACGGCCTTGCCCTTATGCTTCCAATCTTGAACATATTTCCTAGCTCGGCTGCTCAAGTCGATGTCACTGCCAATCCCTTTGGCAGATTTTCCCGGGCGCTCGTCATGTCAGTGCGAGAATCTCACCGCGAGCTGATGTACTCCCCACGTTCTCATGATCAGACGATAGTGAAGTGGCTCAATTACATTGATGTAATGAAGCCAGATGTCCCGTCCTTGGTAGGCTAGGGAAGCCTCGACCCACGGCTGCCCCGCGTGGTCCTCATTCCTATACGGTATCCAATGCACCTGAAAGGGCCATTCATTTGTCAGCATATAGCATTCATGTCAGCATATAAAAGCATATAGAAACATGTAAGAGCATGTAGGAAAGTCAGGCTTTTTACCGATGCGCGCGGGAATGAGTCAAGGTCCTCTTGAATCGCTCGAGTCGACTGCTGAATTGACCCTATGCTTCGGGCTATGTTCCACCACCTCGGGATGGGAAACTGCCCGGGGTATAGCTCGACTCCTCGGCCGATCTCGGGTAGATATATAAAAGCCCAGAACTACATTTGTTAGAAATGTCAGCATTTCAGTTAATAGAAAGCATAATAGAAGGCATGATAGAGGCATTTAGGCATTTACCTACAGGAAAGGCGAGAAGCTGCCTAGCATGGTCACCCGGTCAGTCGCACTGAGCGAGTGGAACAAGAAAGCCAGCACCGCTCCTCCCCACGCATATTTTCTCACTCTGCTCAAATCTACTAGCAGAGGTAAGAGCCGACAGCTGATCATGTCTGCCCGAGTCACGAATAGGAGCTTCCTGAACAACAGCATTAAGAAGCATCTAAGGACCCTATCTCCCTCTGGTCCCGGCTCCACCACCATGCTCGGGCGCGCCTGCTCGACCACCCGGTCGATGTGCTACTCTGGTAGTTATCCTACTGCCACGGCTGCTCTCCGAAGTCCCAATCTTTCTTGGAGCACCGACCGCGACAGTTGGGACGATGGACGCCTCGGCCTCATCAAATCTAGACCGAGTAGCTCCTGAGCAAGCTCCCGGTAGTCGACGTATGCCCACCCGGTCACCACCTTGTCATGCACTCGCGAGTCGCTAATCAGGGCCATGTCCTCTAGAGTTGGTATCATGTGCCCCCACGAGAATACAAATGCCCGGCTGACCGAGTCCCATCTTTCGTGCAAAGCGAGCAGGAGGGCAGTGTCCACTCTGGCTACTTCAATGCTTAGGACTTCCCCGAAGCCCATGGCAGCCAATCTTTCCCGTTGGTACTCCGGCAGTGCGAGGTAGACTGCCCGGACTTGTAACCACATAATCCGCATTCGTCTTTTCCCCTGCACGATTAAGTCATAGGGTTAGTCATAGAGTCATAGGGATTAATTGCATTGCATTTACAATAACCAAAACAACAAAAAAAAATCAAAAAATAGAAAACTCAAAAAAATTGATTTCCTGTTCTGTTGCACTTAACGCAATCACCCAGATGCGTTAAGAGCATAACGGCTACTGGTAGAGCCGGAGAACTCGCAGTATATGTCACAAGAAAACTCGGGAGAAACTAAGAGTCAGGTAAATGGCACCTTAGATGGTGCCTTCATTTTATAAACAGAGTCTTCTCATTGAGGCATTACATCTAAATCATTCATATATATATATATAACTGTTCTTGGAGGAAACACATAGGAATTAGTGCCCTCTAGAAGAGCGTTCATTCCAGAATATAGCGCCCTAGATAGGGGCGCTATATTGAATGGAGTCTATGGTTCAGTCGTTGTTCTATGCTTAGCATTCTTAACATGAATAGTAGCACTTTTTAATTTTGAGAGAATTCTTCCAAAGTGAAGACATGGACAGTAAGAGAAAAATAGCAGAATTCCAGAACTATACTCATGCATTAACTTGGACATCAGGTTACATAGTTATTAAATTTTTAACATGAGTATTTATTAACTCTAAAATGAAATAATGCCTATGTACATGGGTGTGGGATGAATAAGTGCCCAGTAATGGGTCACTATTTCCTGTAACCTGGTAAACCGAAACTGAAACCAGAGCAAAACATCATGATATGGACTATATGCATGGTATTTCTAAATTGTATCATGTTAGGCTTCGTTACTTGAGAACACCTACCTTGTTGCTTGATTTGGATGATAGTACGTGAAGAACGGTGAAGAGGAAATAAGAGTAGCAATAACAACAGAACAATAGTGGAAGAATAAGTAGCAGAGGCTCCTTTTCACACATGGCCGCAGGCGTCTTCACAGTAGCATGATCGGTCCGCAGGGAAGAAGAGAAGCAGTGATAGTAGCTTCACATGAAGGAAGGAGTAACGGTAGGAAGAAACAGAGGATTCTTCCTTCATGCACAGTCGACGGAGGAAGTGCAATAAGAGAGAAATCAACAACAAGGTCATCAGAAAGCAGCAACAGGCTTCATCCAGCAGGAGGAAGAAGCAAGTAACAGAGAAAGGAGTGGCAGAGTCCTTTCACGGTAAAGGCAGAAATCTGTAGGAAGAGAGAACGGCACACGAACAGCAATCGTAGGTGGGTATGGCAACAGAGAATCAGTAGTCGGGGCTTTGTCGACGGGGCAGGGTATTTATAGAGAAGAAGAGTCTAACGGGGGTTAGAATTCTAACGAGTTTTAAATTTCTCACGTAAGAATCCTATTGGCATATAAACTCCCTCGGTATTAATCCTACTTAATCTAAACTTTCCCCAACCCGCAGCCCATATCCCTGTTAGAACGAAACACTGCTAGTTTTTATCCCGAAGAATATAGTGCCCTAGTGAGGGGTGCTCTATGACTCTTAGCACCTGAATTAGCGCCCACTCAAGGGGGCTTCATTTCTTGCAAATGGTGCCTTGATAAAGGGAGCCCTTTCCCCTTCCTACTAGATGACTTTTCAATCCAGCTATATTGGCCCATTTGGGTGTCCCTTTATGAGTAAGGCCCACATGTGGGTATAAAGGTTGTTTATGTGTGTGGGTTGGGCTTTGACTATTTATTTGTTTTAATTTACTTAGGAAAAATTTTATTCCTATAATTTATCAGGGTTGTTACACCCTCCCCCACTTAAAAGAATTGTTCTTAACGAACGGCCACCTGACTCAACTAGCTAGCCAAACATATTCCACTTAACATAAATACATCGCATGCCATCCATGGAATGTACATCATGACAAGCAGTGTAAGAACATCATCTTTCAGACCTTTGGCTTCTTTTCCCTGCTATAGAAGTTGTAGCAACATTAGCTTCTACCTCCCTTTGTTCCTCCTTTTCACTCTCAAGATTTTCCTCAGTATCTTTTACTTCAATCTTCTTCTCAAGTTTTCCCTCAGTGTCTTTTACTTGAATCTTCTCCACCTCCTTGTCATGTAATCCAAATTGATCATTTGTACCACATATGAAAGATCAGGCCAAGTTCTCAAACGTATCCACATCTGTCGCACTAAACCAACCCTCATTGAACTGTAAAGTAAAAAAAATCATATGTAACAAATGTTACTATTTCATTGACGAAGAGTTCAACATTAATTAAAATGATACATAAGATAACATACGAAGTATAGGTATCCTCAAAAGAAGAGTTCTCTGGGACAGCTTCAATGAATAGATGAATGAAATATAGCACAAAATAACCACATTGCTCACCATTCCTTTGTTGTGGAACTTATAGATAGATTAAGAGTAATGAAAGTCAAAAATAATATCTACTTGCATATGAGAATATGTAAATTCTAAGTCTCATGTTCCACTCATTGACATGTACAAGTGTAGGATACTTACCCATGGTGCATAAAGTGGAATGGTGGCAATGTCATCCTCCGTTGCTTCACTGCCTTCATTCTTGTAAATCTCCATGACAAACCTACATACAAGCCCAACAATATTGAGTAAATCAAGCAACAACAAGGACCATGTAATCAAATTACATACAACTGAAAAATATAATATGATATGAATAAGAATTCCCAACTATTGCCTCCCAAATTCTACTGTTGAAATCACTTTTAGCAGCTCAGATTGTTGATGCCGTATCCCTTTATCCCTTAATTTTGTGTATAATATCAAAGTTACTTCAGAACTTATCTCTTAAAAAGTGGATGATTAGTTCAACTGCATGATACAAGAGTTAGTTTTGAAAATTTTCCAGACATTGTACTATTTTTCATGTAAACTTTGGCATGCATATCTTTTGAGTTGAAATTCACTTCTAACATAATAAATTATCTTGTTGATCACTCCCATTGCTCCATCATTTTTTGAGGCTTTATCACAGGATTCTGCGTGATTTGGAATTGGTTACATTCAGTTTATGGATGAGTAGGTTCTAATGTCTCTTACTAGATTGTAGTCCATTTGACCCCTTGATTCACAAGCAAACCACTTGATTTATCTTATTTTTAAGCATGGAAATTCATGGTTGAATTTTTGATGTCAAAGGGTTGCATGGTTACATCATGTTGATTCCTTAAAATGGGCATTTCATTGTGCAAAGCTAGGAAGGGTCGACCGCCTCAAGGGGGGGTCGACCCCTACATGTTTTCAGGCCTAACAGACCCTTATGCAAGAAAGGGTCGACCCCCTACAAGAGAGGGTCGACCCCTGTACATGTTCTGTGCCAAACAGAACTCTAGACAAGAAAGGGTCGACCTCATATCAAAGAGGCTCTGACTCGAGCTAAGAGGGCTCGAACAGAAGCTGCAAAGCAGTAGAAGAAAGCCACAATAGCACAACCTGTGATGTCGCTTCTGACGATTCCAACTTTCGAGGGGGGAGGTGGCACCCTGCTATAGGTACCCTTTGTTTTGCCATCTTATGCTGGCCAAGAGTTAATCTTCATGCTTCTTCTTCTTCTCTCCTTTTTTCTTAATCTCAGCTTCTGTGCCCCAATCCACTCCAGCCATGGAGGAACGCTATCGCTAGTGGAGCCAAAGAGGGGGGAGGTGGCACAACGTCCACCTTCCCAATAGAAGGAGATTTGCCTTTCCCGACGCCCAACCACGAAGGCCAAGGTACTCGATCGTTATCATTCTTCCTTAAATTCCCTGTGACTTGCCTTAAATTTGTAGGCTTGCTTTACCAAGTAGGTACCGGCCCTTCTGTTTCTCCAGAGGCTCCTCCTCCTAGTGCTCTGGTTCAGGGAACATTGACGAGCCAACATTCATCGAAACAACTGGCTGCTCTTGCGGCCAAAAGAAGCTCCTCGGAGGTGGCTCAAGATAGTTCAGCATGGCTGCAGGGGCTGGCTACAGAGGCAGCATATTCGTCCGAGAGTCCACCCTCTAAGGAACTAGTAGATTACGGGACCTCTAGTGATGAGGAGCTTCCAGAGGCGGGGTCAAGAGAAACCACTCCATCAGCTTCTTACGAGAGTGATCTCCGAGCCTTCAGCCCAGCATGGCTTAAGCGAGGTTTTCTTATTGACCCAAGTCTCCCTCTGGAGGAAGGCGAGGTTACTTCCGGCTTGACACATCCATCGATGGAGGATCCTGCCGTGACCGAGCTGGGCCTTGTGCCAGTTGAGGTAAGCCCCAAACTTCATTTGGTCTCCTTATTATTGCCTACGTCCTGTAATGTGGACTTTGACATGTCTTTTCTTTCTTGGGCTTATTTACTTTGAGAAGGATCCCATTGTTCCCACGGGGCCAGTTCCACCGTTGGAGAGCGCAGCACCATCACTTCCTACTCCTTAGCTAGAGTCCTTTACGTTTTCTCTTGGTGAAGGTGCAGTGCCCGTGTGGAGGCCGATTGCGCTATTTTCCAACCAGGTACCTCAAGGCAGCAAGCCTCGGTGAGCCTGTGAGAATTCCCAGTCTTGATCAAATTGTGGAGTAGCTATAGCCTCCACCTTTGGCCATTGAACAAGGGTCGGCTGATGATATTATTGATGCTGGGGCAGCATCGTTGGAACTTCAGGAGAAAGCGATTGATGAAGCAGCTAACCTGGCGATCACTGTCGGAGCAGAGCTTGAAGAGACTGTTCAGACAGAAGAGCATGAGGAATCCTCTCTTGTCGGCCTAGAGCAAACTTCTGACCCCATGCTTGAAACTTCCAGCTCGGTGCCTGAAGCCAGGGGTGAGCCTATAGCTATTGTTCCTGATGCGGGACGGACACGGGAGCCGACTCTATGTGGTGCGGGCCTAGGACTCTAAGATGGACACGACCAGCAACACACGACTAAGGGTGACACTAAACCCGACTCCAAGAGTCCCTAGGGGCTGGAAAATTTCTAATTTCTTTTTAACCTTTCTCTCTCCTTCCTCTCTCCTCACTACTATTCACTCTCTCCCTCTCATTCTCTCTCCTCTCTCCGCACAGTGCACGACCGTGGTGAGATGGACAAGGTAGGAACGTTGTGGAGTGATCGTGGAGCGTGCTGGCGTGGAAGATGGAGCGTGGCGTTGGTGTGATCCCTTGGTGGATTCAAAGCCGACGTGGTTTGGTCGTTGTGTCATTTTTGGCACGGTTTAGTCGCTTCAGCGTGCGAGAACTTCGGTGCAAGTAGGGAGATGGATCACCTACTTCTCTTCTACATTCCCTCGCTATTTGGAGCCGAATGGTGCGCACATGAGTGGGTTTTATAGTGTTTGGGCTAAAGCATGCTTCGGGGGTGTGTGAGACGAGTTCGCCATTTTCGATGATGATTTCTTACTAGATTAGTATCATTGGAACCCCTGGCATGTTAACATTCTATTCCCGCTAGTTTCATCATGATTGGTTATCGTTTGGGACCGGTACGAGCCCGAGAACCCACGTGACTCATTTTGGGTCGATTCAGTGGAATCACACGTTTCTTGTTGTTTATGCGTTTATTTGATCCCTTCCAGACTTTGGATGGTTAATTCCGCCATTAGGATTGTTTCCCCTTCGTTTTAGGGCGAACGGGGCGTGGAAAGGCCGGGTGTCCGCCAATCCTCTATTTTTCCCCCCG
Organism: Amorphophallus titanum; assembly: GCA_024336825.1. Classification (NCBI taxonomy): domain Eukaryota; kingdom Viridiplantae; phylum Streptophyta; class Magnoliopsida; order Alismatales; family Araceae; genus Amorphophallus; species Amorphophallus titanum. The sequence continues at coordinate 2,190,917 of JANBPO010003616.1, read as the reverse complement.
TAACGCCTTAGCGGTCCTTTCAGAGACCATTGTCATTTCTCACGCTATCCAGTATGTGATCGTATGTCTTATGTCTATTCAGGTCTTCGCGGTCACGTGATAGACCATTTTAGCGGCCCATTGTTGGACCGTTAAGCCCTATCAAGTGGCCCATTAGGTGACCGCTAGACAGTATTAATTAGTCGATTTGGCTAAGTAGTCTTATGATAGATCGTATGGCTTACTTTAGCGGCCCATTAGCAGACCGCTAAGCTTCACGTGGTCTTCGGTCAACAGTTTTAGGTCGGTTCGGGCTAGCGTTCTAGCTCTGACATTTGTAGTCGTTAGCGGCCCATTAATAGACCGCTAAGCTCTGTCTGACTTCGGTCAATGTTTTAGGTCGGTTCGAGTTGTGTCCTTAGCGGCCCATTGGTAGACCGCTAAGTTCTATAAGCGGTCCTATATTAGACCATTTGATGGTTTGATTGGTTAAGTCGGTTCGAGGGTTGACTAGGTCTAGCAGCCTAGTGTATGACCGCTACAGTCACCTTGCGGCCCATTCTATAGCCGCCAAGTGTCTGTGTTCTCTATGTGAGGTTAGTGGCCCTTTAGCTGAGCGCTTGGCTTACCTAGCGGTCAAGCGATCGACCGCTTATCCCCAGAGTGCTATTTTCCCGATGTGTTGGCTTCCAAGCATCTTGGCTTGACCTTGTGATTTTCCCATTGTCCCGTGGATGTCTTGGATGTGCTATGAGGGCTATGACCATGTTAAAAGGTAGCCAGGAGTGCCTTTATATCGAACAGTATTCTGTACTGCTTCAGAGTTGTTATTGGTTTCTAGTCAACCTGGTAAGATCCAGTGGTTGACATGGGACCTCGTGAGAACCTATTGAACCACCAAAAATCAATTCTCGTAATCGAACCGCTGGTTTATAAGTCTTAGATCGATGTTGGATAAGAGAGGCATGTGCGGCCACCAGTGGACCGCATATCCTCGCAGGTGGCCCAATAGAGACCGTCCATCCCTGGCTTAACGGCCAGCAGTGGACCACATATCCTCATAGGCGGCCTTATAGAGACTGTCCATCCCTGGCTTAGGCCACTAAGTGTTGGTCGATTATCTTTAATCATTCTTTGACCAATTCCTGTTCTGATCAGCCCAATAAGCCCTGGACTGACCATCAGAGAGTGGGCTGGACCCTGGTTTAGTTCAACCTTGATTATGGCAGCCCGGAGTCCAATTTGGATAATTTTCTTAGTCATTTAGCCAAACCCATGTGGTGCGGCTGAGAGCTTACCGTTCATCATATAGAACGGCACACTGTCAACCATTCATCTTTGACCTCGTCGGCTGAGTTTCAGTTCAGTTCCTGTTAGTGCGGCCCCGTACTAGCCGCATATATCCTTTGAGCGGTCACTGTATGACCGTATATCCTGTTAGTGCGGCCCCGTACTAGTCGCATATATCCTTTGAGTGGTCACTGTAGGACCGTACATCTCACAGAGATGAGTTTTTTTCATGTTTTATGCTATTGAATCCAAGGACATGATAGTCCTTTTATCTTGAACTTCTGGACAGTACCTCCTTTTGATTGAATTGGCCATGAAACTTGATTAAAATGTCTAGACGAAACTTGAGATCTTGGATCCAATAAATCAATGCGAACGCATCATAGGGGCCCGGTCTGGTCCTGGGGAGAGTGCCCGAAAAGTACTTGTGCCCATGGGAGTTTGAATGACATGGTGAGGCATTGCACTGAGTGCATGACTTGTGTGATGTCTACGACATAAAAACTCTTGCTATCTCTTGTTACTTGAACGTGCTTGACTTGGTTACTGTTTGCTTGTTGGCCAATTCCCTATTACAATTTCTAGTTACATGACATTCTTGTTAACTTCTAGTTATCTTATATTCTTGATCTTACAATTTCCTTATATTACATTGTTTTGTCGTATTGTCATTTCTTTTCCTATCATTCCATATCAACATGTAATTAATTAGTTAATCACTTACACTTGTCTGTTGTTGCCTACTGAGCGTTCACTCATATAGTTATTTTCCTCCCTTTCCAGGTAGCTCAGATGATGAATTGCAAATGGATGAGAATGGGCAAGAGTGATGACATGGAGTGTACCAGTTTGTAGATGTTATCATATAGTTGTTTACCTCTAGCTATGCTTTAGAGTTTGTGTCAGTTATTGCAATAAAGTCAAGTAGAGGTTATGCTTAAGTTGGTTTGATGGATATTGTAATAGATTTGGATTATTTGATGTTTAATTGGATCAATGGAGTTAATTCTATTCATGATGTTGTGTTAATGCTTAGCTTAGCATACTATCATTACTAGCTAGTTTCTACTGCCAGTCCCGATATTCCGCGTCGGGGCGTGACACTTGCAACATTGCCCCCACTACCCATGAGGATCTCCTGGTGTCAATCCCTACATCAGAGGATTCTATTCCAAGCAAGTTTCACAACGGTAGTTTGTGCACTCTTGTTCGACGTCGGTGCTGCTTGGAGGAGTTGTTCTCATCCAACTGCACAAACAGGCTTTGGCCAAAGACCAGATCGGTTTGCAGAAGCTGCCTCAACTGCCCCCCTCATCTTCTGGCCTTCCCCTCAGGTGGTGGTCAACTAGGGTCATCCAGCTTTCAGTCAAGACTAGTCCCGCTCCATTTGGAGTCCCCGTTCAAGAGCACCATCACCGGGAAGCCGACCCTGTTCAGCAGGACCACCAGACTGCATCCCAGGAGGGTGATCGACCATAGAGGGTGCCACAACCTCCTCCAACACCTTATGACTCTACCCATGGGTGGAGCCCAACTAGGGTCATCTAGCTTCCCTCCAAGACCGGTCTCGTCCCAATCCAATCTCCCAGATAGGAGCTACATCCACGACAAGGCATTAATGTCCGACCGGTGGCCTCGACTACGTGACCTCCCGAGAACAGATGGTACTGGTGCTTCCTGCATTTGAATGTGACCATTCAAGCTCTGGAGCATTCCTGTGGAGTCCCTCTTCGTGTCAAATCTAGTCCCGTTCTGTTCCAGCATCGGACCTGCAAGTTACAGCCCTGGTGAGTCAGTTTTGATTTTTTGTTCCTACACTCAGTCTGACACCACCAGCATTGAGGAGCTATCGCTGTGTCTTCAGGTCGAGTTCCATGGAGATTTTGGGGGAGGCAAACTAGAGTCGGCCCTCTTCCCAGCATAGGTGGTCCTGACCCAATCTGACTTCCCAGCCACGATTATCGCCCCAATCAAGAGCCCTCTAGTCTTCAGAAAGTAGTTCCTGCATAGTCCTACTGGAATCGGCAGCCCTACCTCGTCCGAGCTCCGACCAGGGCATTTCTTCTTCCTAGTGTTCCACAAGATGGGTAGCATTCCAGCGGCACCAACCTTGCCTTCATCGAACATCAGGATAGGGAGATTCATCCCCGACAAGTTACTAGTACCAAAACAGTCCACCTGAGCCAGTGACAGTGTAGGCAGGAAATTCGGCCACCTCCATCACACTGCTGAATCCCCTCCCCGCCTGGCCGGCTAACCGTCCCTCCCTGTGTGGAGGTAGTGTTTGATTATAATTGATTTATCCCTGCCCTATGATCCACCCTCCTACGTGAGGAGTAGTTTTGTAATTCATCATTGTAGGTCAAGCAACACCGGTGCAACGTGTGGGTTGCGATCCCACGCTTCCCCACTCACCCTCGTCTCTGGCCCGGGATCAGCATCTTCACACCGATCAGGTATTCGCTGATCCCTCCCTGGTTTCACCTATTCATTTAGTATCATATCTGAGCTCAGCCGGTGAGATAGAGAGTGCCTGACCCCGCGGTTCCCAGATCATGAGTGGCCACCGCGGATTGAATGAGGAGCGAGCCCCGTGCCCTCAAGGCACAAAGTCCGCCCACTATCATGGGTGCCCACATCCTAGGGAGGGACATTTTAGGCAGAACCATGGCACTTACCTGCAGTGTTTAGGTCCTCGGACCCACCCTACCATCACCTAGTCACCAAGGGAAAGGGTTGCGCTGCGAGATTGGTCTGTCGATATTGAGTTCGCTCTCTTGTTGATGCGCTTGCGAGTCTAGGTCTGTGGAGCACCCGATCAGTCCCGTTGTATCACCTAGGTCGTACCACATCAATTGGTATCAGAGCAAGTTCTAGACTTGCTCTCACAAGTCTGGTCCTAGGCAAGTTTGCATTAGAGTCTCATCGGATCGCACCTCGTTCCCCTCCTCCATCACAAAATGAGTGCATGGGACAAACTCGTAATTGGGTTGCTGACAGAACGAGCCAAATCGCCAGTAGCCTTTTATCAAAAATATAGCCCGTGTGTGTGGCCATCACCCTCTGATGTGGGACAACTATGAGACTCAACACAGATGGGTTGTGACCTTGGACTCTATAGGACGACGCGACTAGTTGGACGACGCGACCAGCTGCAACGATACAATGCGGCACCCAAAGAGCTCCATAAGAGGCGATATGCCCCAAACAAGAAGCGCTAGTTCATGGTCATCCCCAACGAGGGAAGCGCGATGATCTGCACAGTTGAGTAACCGGCTTTGAGTCTCGGGTGGTCGGCTCACTCTCGTGCTCAGATCGAGTCACGGGACGGGTCTCGCACTCACAACTCACAACAGTGATTAATATATAGCAAGCTAATAAAATATCCTACTCACATGCAGTGGCATCTAGGGCACATACTAGCTAAGCAAATACGACAAAAGAGGGGTGATAAGCGTGTATGTTCCCATCTTAATTCATGTTCATTGTATTGGTTTATGGGCTTAAGAATAACAAATATGCATTTATCACACTTATTTGTAATTTAGAATATAATAATTAATTTTGTGTAATTAGGAGAAAGATTGGAAGGAAATGAGAGATGACAATAATATTATCAATTTAAGTGAGCAAGATAATTTGACAAGTTTTAATGATCAAGTGGACGTCGTCCGCCCATCACCCATCCATCACGCTCCTTTATATGACCCTCCACTCCGCATTCACATCCACAAAATCCTTCACATCACCATATTTCATCACCCATTAATACGCCTCCACTACGACGTCCACTGAAATCCGATAATGAAGAATTGGAAGCAATGCACGATGAAATTTTCGATGAAGAATTTGATATGGCATATGATGAAGCTTTTGAAGTTGCACCCACTCCGAGTTTTCTTCATTTTTCACTCCCTCCACTACCACAAGAAGACCCCTCTGCTCAGGACGAAGTCACTATCCCTGCCCCTATCTATGAAACCAATTGGTTCTACGATGATGGGTCGGTACTCCAATCACCCACACTGATGCACCATGAATTAGCCCCTACCCCTAACACCTCTCGCCCCACTAAAATTTGACACTTCCTTCGTACCAATCCTCCTACCATGACCCCTCCAACTACTACACCATTAACCTCCACCAAGCCATCCGGGCCCTCCATTGATTAACCTCCTGAGGTACCGTCGCGGTGCCATGGTGTTGAGGAGCCGAGTGTGGTATTGGGGTCGTGCCCCTAGTGTAGTTAGGTACCGGTTGTGAAGCCATCATTTGGGGTGAGCCCTCGAATTCATCAGCACCTCACCGGGATGTCTCCAGAAGGGCTTTGACCTGCTTTGAGACGGAAACATGCATGTCACGCCCCGACGCGGAATATTGAGCCGCGATGAGTCATAACACTCGTGTCGATCAGAGCATGTATAATTGTGTTCAATCACAATGAGAGATAATGAAAAGTGGATACTTTTATTTTATCGAAATAAAGTTTTTACAACAACATTAAGACTTAAGAGACATAATACAACTTCCAAGTACATAATTCTAGCAAGAGCAATACTCATAAACCTAGGTAACTAAGATGAACTTGTCCCTCTTTCACTCTTGCCCATCCCCATGTGTTTGGGGTTCATCGTTGGAACTACCTGCAATGCTAACCGAAAATATAGGGTGAGTGAAACGCTCAGTAAGATTTATATCTCTATACTAGGTAACTTTAAGTAATTAGCCTTTTTGGTAAAGTTATTGTGCTATGCCGAGAAACATAACTAAACATGGAACATGAGTAATAGTGTGACGCCCCGACTCGTAAACCCGGTCTAGTCATAAAGACGCACGTCAAATACCGAATCGAGACATCATAGTGGGACAACCCAAATGGTACAATTACGGTAGAGAATTTTCACATAAATATTGAGAAATCATTCCAACTGAAATGAAATTACTCAATCAGTCAGCTTACAGTCAAAAGACTTCATCCACATAGGTCGAAATAAAGATTAACAATTTAACAAGTCATTTATTACATAACCAAATTTCACACATAATTTTTTTTTCTAACATAACTACCTAAGATAAAGACTCGTAGTTAATCCAAGCCGCGGTCAGAACTTTCTTCTACCGCTTCTCCTGAAAATGTTTAATGGGGCTTTGCAAGGGAGCGAGCGGAGGTGTAGCGAAAGCGAAATGGCACATGGAGATGAAGCGGAGATGGAGCGGAGCAGACTGAAAAGTGGTCATTAAAGAAAACAACACCCGTCCTCAACCAACGAGCGATAGGAATCTTCTGGAAAACTTCAGACTAATCACAAGGAATAGCAAACCAATGACGCATGTCTGGAGAAACTAACAACTAAGGAAAGGAAAACACGGCCAGCGGCTAGAGCAACGGAAAGAAAAAGAGACAATTAACTAAACTCCAAACAGGAATCTTCAGTTAACCAGTCTGAGTGAGTAAACCGAAGAAAACCTTCCGACTCAGAGTGGAATGACTCTCCTTACTCGAGATTACGGACATAGCTATTCACCATTCTTGAGACACTCTAAACAGATGAGGCTCGTGAATGCTCAAAAATACGTATGATGCATGCTGGGCTAAAGAAAAAGAAATCTTCAAAACGAATGCTAAGAAAGATAAAATAACAAGATACTCGAGAATAGTATTGCTAGACTGGAGAAACTAGGGTCATGACACTATCTGCAACCACGGCGTGCGAGACAGAACCATCATCCTCAAACTTTTCCAACCTAACGTCCTATCCAATGATTAAACATGTGCACTTAGATCATCATCATTTTTGTTTTAGGGAAACATCAGATCTCAAAACACATGAATGACCAGCCAGTTCTCGAGATAATATGGCATAGATAACATATAGTAATGCATTAAAGGATTAGGGATCGAAATACATTACCTGACTTACCTGTTTGGCGAGCGGATGACAACGTGATGATATTCATGATCTTTCCTTAACTGCGAGGGTTAGCCATCAACAGTAATAAAAGGATAAACAAGGCATAATCATTCAATTAAGGTGAAAAAACATTCAAGCAAGATTGTAACGGACTCGCAAAGGGGCGCCATAAGAATACAACAGACTAACATGAATCCGTTATGATTCTCCATTTCAAAAATTTTCAAACTGAATGTCCCAGTTTCCTGACAGACTAAGGACAACACGTTATGATAAAGGTAACGGACCCACGACAGACTGTTATATTTCCTGGGTTCTTAAAAAAACAAACCGAGCCCTAATTCATTTCATTTGTGCTTAATCACGCTCCAACACCCAAAACCCAGCGCCAAAACCCTTCCCAAAACCTTCACCGATGACGATCTCCTCCGGCCACCATGACAAGGGAGAAGGGGAAGAAGCGGAAGGCCATTAGGAAGATGAAAGCTAGGCTGGATAGGGAGGAGGCTCCCCCGATGGCGAGCTTACCAGAGGAAGAAGAGACGGCGGCGGCGGCGGTTCAAATGGGAGAGGAGGAGGCTCCAACGGCTGAAGAGGGAGCTAGAGAGGAAAGAGAAGAAACTGGGGATGTCACTGGTGGTGAGAAAGAGGCCATTGTGCCGGAGAAGAAGAAGCGCGGCTAAGACCCGGAGGTAGACCCAAATCGCCCCAACCCTAATTTTCAAACTTTTTAATTTGATGCATGTGTGATTAAGGGGAAGGAAATGGGTCTGGGGACCCATTGGGATGGTTTGTAGGCCGTGTTGTTGAAGAGAGACGAGGAAAGAGGTCGTTTGCGAAAACAGGTTTGCACCTCTATTCTTCTGTGAAAAGCTTAGCAAAGAATTCCCTGGCATGTCTTCTAATGGAATCCTCCTCAATAATAGTAGACTCTCCAACCTTGATGGAAGCTATATGGTTTGTCCTCCTTCTACCTGAAGCAATCTTGTGGAAGTACGCTGTGTTTCTGTCTTCTTCCTTGATCCACTTCTCCCTATACCTTGTTTCTAGTAAATTTCTTCCCTGATAAGTATCTCATCACACTCTGCTCTCAAAGTATCCCTACTGAGCTTATCCTCATCATCCAACAAGCTTGTTTCCTCCAAATTATCCAAAGCCTCTAACCGTTGAAGGATCTTGTCCTTTGCCTGTTTGCTAGGAAGGTGCTTGCCAGCACACCCTCTTTTGAGCATCTGGGGCACCTGATGCAGCTTCCCAATAAGAGTGGCCATGTAAGACCCTTGCCACCTGTATGCATTCCACACCCCTCTGACTATGTCTAAGAAATCTACCTCCTTGATCCAGAATCTCTCAAATCTGAAAACCTGTCTCCACTCTCTACCACAGCTAGTTTTCAATAGGATATCCTTGTGATGTAAGAATGGTCTAGCCAAACAAGATACCTGAACATGTGGAAAATGATCCTCCCAATTCACTGACACAAGGAACCTGTCCAGCCTGGAGCACAAAGGGGATGTCCTCATATTTGACCAGGTGAATTGAGCATTCACCTAGTCAATGTCTAGGAAGGCAACTTGCTGAATGAAGTCACATAAGTACTCTGCCCCACCCCCTATGAGGGTGGCCCCTCGATCTTTTGAAGTCGTCGTCACTGCATTGAAATCGCCACCCACACATTGGGTACGGGCCAAGGTAAGGTGAAAAGTCAACAATTGTTATCACATAGCACTCTTCTCCTCCCTGGTTTGAGGTCCATAGATCCCTGAAAAAGTCTTAGGAGAAACTGTCCCTCAAGCTTCAAAATTGAAGAGAAATAGCCCACCGGCCAACTTGTCTGTCCTCCTCTACCTCCTTCACGTCAAAGGGGTTCCACACCACCATGATTCCCCTTGCTTTACCCACATCGAGGATGAGAGCCTACCTCCACCAATCTCCCTCAACAGCTCTTTTCCATACCCCTCACTCTTAATCTTCTGTAAACAAAGGATATCAGCCTTACAACTCCTCACTATCTCCCTCACCATCCTCCTCTTTTCTCCACCCTTAAACCCCTCACATTCCATGAGATGATTCTCATGGGGACTAAACAATGTCCCCATGTCCTTTTCCCTCTCCCCCTTTCCCTTCCTCTCCCACCCCCTCACACTCCCTGCTCGTCCTCTCCTGAGATTTATCTTTTTCGCCTCCCTCGCCAACGCTGCTAACCACCTCTTTTGGATAAGGAATAAAGACCCTTTGATACCCTTCTCCACCCCTTCATAAGAGACTCCCAAGTTCTCAGTTCGCCCCCTCGTATGTTCCTCCTTCAGCCTTTCCACCACCCCCACCAACACCATCCCCACCACCATTGCAAGAATCTCGCAAACACCAAAACCCTCAGATTTTTTAAAAATTAGAAAAATTTTGAATATATTTTCCTTTTATTCTTTTCTCCATCCTCTCTCTTCCCTTACGTTTCTCACTCTCTCCCTCTCATTCTCTCTCCTCTCTTCTCCTCTCTCTGCTGGCGCGCGAACGTGGTGAGACGGGCGAGGCGGGGACGCTGCAGAGTGGTCGTAGAGTGTGTTGACGTGGAGATCGGAGCGTGGCGTTGGCGCGATCCCTCAGTGGATTCAAAGCTGACGTGTGGTGGTTCGTGTGGTGGTTTTCAGCGCGATTTAGTCACTTCAGCGCGCGAGAACTTTGGTGGAAGTAGGGAGATGGATCACCTACTTCTCTGCTACGTTTCATCACTATTTGCAGCCAAACTATGCGAGTTTGAGCGGGTTTCGCATCATTTGGGTGAAATCATGCCTCAGGGGGTGTGCAGCGAGTTCGCCTTTCCCGGTGACGGTGCCATGCTAAATTGGTATCATTGGAACCCCTAGCATGTTATCATTCTATTTTCGCTGGTTTCGTTGCAATTGGTGGTCATTTGGGACCGATAGGAGCCCGGGAACCCATGTGACTCAATTAGAGTCGATTCGGTGGAATCACCCATTTCTTGTCGTTTTTGCATCTAATTGATCCCTTCCTGACTGTGGAATGTGTATTTGGTCATTAGGGTTGTTTCACCATCGTTTAGACGTGATTGGGGCGTGGAAAGGCCGAGTTCCAGCCGATCCCCTATTTTTCCTGCCATATCGCCTTAGCGATCCTTTCAGAGATCGTTTCTTCCCTCCAGCGGTCCAATCGTCGACCGTTTTATCTTAAATCGGTTCTAGTCTTTACGGTCTCACGATAGACCATTTCTTGTTGCTAGTGGCCCATTGTTGGACCGCTAAGCTTCGTCCAGCGGCCCATTAGGTGACTGCTAGAAGTTAGTGTTGGATTAGTTGGGCTGAGCGGTCTTACAATAGAATGCTAAGCTTTCTCTGGCGACCGTACATAAGACCGCTAAGCATCATTTGAATTAGTAAATGATTTTAGGTCGGTTCAGGCTAGCGGTTCTAGCTCCGACCGTTAGAGTCTTGTGGCGGCCCTTTGATAGACTGCTACTTCCTGTTTGATGGAAGTCAAGAGTTTAAGTCGGTTGAGTCGGTTCCTTTAGCGGCCCATTGGTAGACTGCTTGGGTCTGTGTGGCGGTGTTATGTTAGACCATTTGGTGGTTTGACTGGTTAAGTCAGTTTAAGGGTTGACTGGGTCTAGCGGTCTAGTATATGACCACTACAGTCACCTCACAGCCCTTTCTATGACCGCCAAGTGTCTGTATTCTCTGTGTGAGGTTAGCGGCCCTTTGGCTGACCGCTTGGATTACGTAGTGGTCAAGTAATCGACCGTTTATCCCCAGAGTGTTATTTTCCTGATGTTTTGACTTCCAATTGTCTTGGCTTAACCTTGTGATTTGCCCATTGTCCAGTAGATGTCTTTGATGTCCTATGAGGGCTGTGACCATGTTATAAGGTAGCCAGGAGTGCCTTTATATCGAATGGTATTCCGTACTGCTTCAGAGTCGTTATTGGTCTCCAGCCGGTGATCTTCATAGGGGTTTCCGCAACTTGAACCCACCAAGGTTCACGGGCTCGTCTGACCCCGAGGATGCCGAAAATTGGTTAAAGGAAATCGAATGAATTTTTTGTGTGATACAATGCACAGACGACGAGAAGGTTCTACCGGCTATTTTCCAACTAGAGCGGGATGCTCGATGTTGGTGGGAATCTGTAGAAGCAACATCGCTTGATGAGCACATCACATGGGATGAATTCGCTGAGCATTTCAATAACAAGTACATCTCCAACCATATCTAGGAAAAGAAGGCCGCGGAATTTACCGCATTGAAACAACGGACCTTCAAGGTGGCTGAGTATGAGGCCCAGTTTTCAAGACTGTCAAGATATGCACCCCACTTGGTGTGTACGGAAAAGATGAAGGCAAGACGGTTCCCCAATGGGCTTCAGCCCCATTACATTACACAACTTGCACCGATAGACATCCAAGTCTATTCAGAGATGGTTCAGCAGGCACAGTTGCTCGAGGACGCCATAGAATTATCGGAGAGGATCCGGGGAAGGGACAAGAAGGAAATTGTCACGAGTCTGGGAAATCCCAAAGCTTCATTCAATAAGAAGTAGTCTTACAATGGAGGGAAGTTCTCCAAAGGGAAGAGATTTCAGAAGAATGACAAGCCATTCTCCACCATCACACCTGCTAAAGAAGTTTGCAAGTACTGCGACAAAACTGGCCACAAGATCGAGGAATGCTAGAGGAAGCTGGGAGCTTGTCTCCGATGTGGAGGCTGAGAACATCGGATTCCTAATTGCCCATTGATGAATGAGCAAGCCATTAAAGAAGAGAAGCTCCTGATAAAGAAGGAAGGCTATCTGCAAGCTCTCCAAGAGATGGAATCAATGGAAGGTGGAATCGTGGTAGGTACACTAATAGTTTGCTCTAAGACTGCTAAAGTTTTATTTGATACTAGAGCAACACATTCATTTATTTCTAAGGAATTCGCTGCTGCTTTTACTAAGGAGCCTAAATGGTTAGATTTAGTCATAACTACGCCTCTCGGGAACAAGGCCGATATCATGCATCACTACCCAAATTGTGAGGTTATGGTTAAAGGAAATAATCTACCTGCCGACCTGATAAGCCTAGATATGAAAGGGTATGATGTCATACTAGCTGCTGACTGGTTATCCAACCACCAAGCTACGATAGATTGTCAGAATGGCAAGATAACTTTTTTGGATTTTCCCGAGCTAGTATACACTAGCCCTCGGAATAGATCCCTTCTTATCTTAGCTCTCTGAGCTAGCAAACTTATAAGTAAAGGGTGTATGACTTTCATTGCATTTGTGACTGCCACAGAAGTGGAGGAGTCTAGACTTGAAGACATCAATGTAGTTCAGGATTTTCCTGATGTTTCCCAAGAAGAATTACTCAGCTTACCCTCGGAGGGGGAAGTGTCATTCATAATTGATCTCACTCCTGGTGCTGGTCCTGTTTCCTGATAGGATCGGTGCGATGAATTCAGAGGGGGGGTGAATGAATCCCTCTCTAAAATTTTACTGATTCAAAACTTAAAGCCCAATTAAAAACGTTCTACATGAACATAATTAATTTTATGATAATTTTTTTATTAGAAAATGATAAATGATTTATGTAAAGATTGAGATTGGTCGTCTCAAACTACGAACTACATCTCTGAGATTTATTTGGTGGGGGAAGAAGAAGATACCGTGGAGGGGGGAACCTGGAGACATAGGGAGGTGTCATAAGGAGTCCTAAGAGTGATCCTAGGAGATAACTCTCCGATATTTAAGTCAGACAATTGTGAACGAAGAGAGAGAATGTTTAAAACTAGGACAGTAGAAGAAGAGCTCAAGGGGTGAGGTTGCATCCCCTGACAGTCTCGCAAATGTCTTATTTATAGAGTCTTTCTGGAGTTCGTCTATTGACCTTTATCTTCTGACTTGGAGCCGTTTGAGGTTATCTTGGCCATGGAGACATGGGTTATCTGTCTGCTCACTTGACATGGCAAGGAAGGTATGGCAATGACTCGTCGTTCCTTTGTCAGAGACATGGGCGCTAACTCGTCGTTTTGTTATCGTCTGCTGGTTATTCCACCAATATTGCAGTGATGGCTATCGGAGACATACGTCATCCAGCTGGAAGACAGGGGTGCACCCGACGTACGGGGGCAGGCCCTGGGCCAGTCTTCTGACAGGCCTTGGCATGCCGCGCACGGGACTATCAGTAGATTGTTGTTGGGCCGCCATGAGCTGTGGGCCAACTGATGATGGGTCTTATTGGGCCGAGCATATTTACCCCTCCTCAAGTTATAATGGATACGAGAAAATGGTGAAGGGATTATAACGAAAGACTTGTCATCTCATGATAGACATGATTGAGTCTACCTTTAGCCGTCTAAGTTACTAAGGTTATCTTAATCAGATTCCAGTTTATGGTAAGTCCACACTCATTTATGCACACACCTGATTTCCAACTCTAGTTCAGAGTCTCTTTCAAGTTAAATCGATGACTTACTTGTCTCATATTTAATTGTGAAGATATATTAACTCGAGATTTATTATTCTTGAACAAAAAGACGTGCATTCAGTTGGATGTCAATTAAAGTTAAACCTGTATCCCTCTCACACTCTTCATATACTCAAATGGCACTGCACTAGATTTCCCCGTTGTAAGAAAGGGGATAGCTGGCCGCGGCAGGGGGATCTCGCTCACCTGCCAACCGATTCTTTCCTGCCGCAGCAACACCGCAGTCTTGGGAGGGGCAAGAAGGTCTCTAGCGAGCCCTTTGTTAGAGGAGAAATGCGTGAACACTCTCTTGGACGGGTAATAAAAAATCTACTCGTCCAAGATGGATATTGGGCCACACGTGCATCGCGTGCATGCGTGGACCGATATCCGTCCTGGACGGTTAGAAATCCTCGCAATCCGGGAGGGTAGATAGCATTTTTATTTTTAGAAATATGTAAATTAATAAGAGGAATTCATTAGCCTGTAGATACCTCGTCCGCGTACTGCGACGGGATCCTATATGAGACTTGGTGGAAGGCTTTTTGTAGTATGATTATGCGTACCTTAGAAAAGAAAATGCAATTAATAAGATGTCCATGTGAGAACTGTGATGTCACACCGTATATATAAGAAGAGTTCGTTACAGAAAAGAGAGGAAGAAGAAGAATAGAGTATCAGAGATAGGAGAAGAATTCAGAGGAGAGACAGTTGCTGATTATTTCGATTTCTAGATCAGATCTAGAATCGAGTGCTCATCTGAGCTACATTATTTTCCGAGATTCATCTGTGTTTTGCTTTTGTTTTGTGTTATCTTTTGAACCTTTCTTCAATCTGTTAGGACGCAGAGCAAGCTGTGGTGCTCAACGGCGGGGATTGAATCCTCGGATAGCAAGCTGTGAGGCTCAGTGGATAGAAAGTTGTGGTACTCAGCGGATAGCAAGCTGTGAGGCTCAGCGGTCTAGGATTTAATCCCCAAAGATATGGATCAGCGGTCTACAAGGATTCGTGTTAACGCCCCGGGATCTGATTCCCAATTCATGGGCATAATTTTTTTTCCTTTCATCGGATTCTGAAGCATTACTTCGTACGTATCGCGAAAGCACAAGTATATAAACATGCATACATTCGCATGAGAGAGAGAAATCACAATTACGTGAAATGTATATAGCATCTCAACCATTCATAACTTCTAAAGAAAAGTACATATCCATTGTTCCAAAATAAACATGAGTCCACACATGCCCACCACCCCCCATAACCATACATATAAGGGAGATATTCATCCATAGCCTACCCAGACGAAGTATGGACTAGCACTACTCCTCGGCCGCAGCCTCCTCCTCGACTTCCTTCACTATGTCTCCTGAAAACGTGTGTCACAAAGGGTGAGTGTGACGCTCAATAGGCAGCCTAGTCAAATCGGGGTTAACTCACATTCATATATACAATCAACATGCATAATTCAAGTGTTAATAATATCATAATCCATTCATTCTCATTTGCTTAAAATAATTCATACGAGAAAATACATGTTCATTAGCTAACACATAAGATACCCATGCATACAACAAAACCACGGTGAATGAGCAGTTACACATTATCACATTTTATGAATTTGACATTTCCGTTATTCATGGAACTGAATAGTTGCCGCAAACACAGAGACTCTTACACCACAACGAACGAAAGAGTACTGCGTAGACCCGAGAGCAAACTCCCACCTAGACTCCTGCCGCACTGGACATTACGTATCGCCGTCCCCTAGGTTCTGTGGAGTTACGTATTGCCGTCCTACAAAATGATCCAGTCGAATCAATAGGTTTTGACCAGGGCATTATGTATCGCCGTCCCCTAGGATCTTTTACTTATCGTCGTCCCGCAGAAGGGACCAAAGTCCTACCTCGTAGAATACTACTGTTTTCCATTCATAACATTCACGTCGTATTCACATTCACATATGTACTCATTTTTCAAATACTAGTATGATACTTTATCATAACAAGCATGCTTCCAAATGATTTAAGTGGGCAAATCACAAACATAAGCTTACTTGATGTGGAACAGAGCATGATCAAGTTACTATATAAAAGAGGACAGGTTTATTTTTAGGTTACACATGCATAGAAAATGACTCATAAGTGTAAGTGTAGGATTTCTGTGAGCATGAAATATTTACAGTGAGTTACTAACTTAGTCTTCTCCTCAGTTCGACCCCTTTCCCTTTATTTTCTTGAGTCACCAATTTTATTGGAAGTTCTGTCCACCACACCCATCATCCACGAATTTTCTTGGAATTCTTGGAGTCTTTTTACTATTTTTAAAAATCACTTCCCAAATCTGTTCTATCTTGTGCAGTTCAGATCCGACCCCTATCCACTATAAAACCTCCATAAAATCGAAACCTCCATAAAAGTTCAAATAAAAAATACCCTAGTCTTCCTTACTCATCCCTCTACAACGTTCGTTGAAGAGGTCAACTTCCAGATCTAAGGTTTGAGTGTCGTTCAATGCACGTCATCAGGAAAATTCTGATCTGTCCTAAGTTTTCTGAGTCTGTTAGTCTGTCCCTTACAAAATCCTCCACGAAAAATACAGAGTCATCAAATTTCTTGCCCCAGTCCTTGGTTGAAGATCTTTGAGAGGGCTTTCCAACGGCGCTAGTTTCGTGTCGATCCGACATTGGAGTTGGTCGCAGCAAACATTTTTGCGGGGTCACGCACTACAAAAATAGGGCTATAGGTCTGTGGACAACAAACCGCAACGACCGCCCGGCCACTGCCTCGCCGTCCACAAGGTGAACCATCATGCCGCTGTCCCAGGGAGCGCCTCTCCAGGAGCTACTGTCACAGTGGTACCACTCCGGGCCCACTCGGACCTGCTGACCAACACGTGGGCCCCACAACCAGCAGCTTGCGCCAACCGAACCGCGCCGACGGGATGATCAAAGTGATACCCGTCAACCCAAGATCAGTCTTCCCGGGCCTACTTGTGTAGCCCTTTACCTCCCTGCGTGGAGTGGGCAGTAAAATTAACTTCCGTAATTATTGTAATATTTTCTTATCGGGTGTTACTGCACTTGGCCGGGATCGTCTTTCCCACGCCCGGAGCGTGGAGGTATCGTGTCCACTCCTCTCTCAGCATTTACTTTATTTCATATATTTCTATATGCCGTTGCTAGAGAGCATGTGATAGGATTATTAGCTCGATATCATATATTATCACCGCTCTGAGAGAGAGAGCGAGACCTGTCCTGTGACTCGATCCGAGCACGGAAGAGCCGACTACCTGACTCATTGCCAGTTTCTCAACCGCGCACGGTCCCACGCATTTCCCTCTCTTAGGGATGCCTGTGAGCTAGAGTCCTAGGTCGCGTGTCCGTCCCGCATCAAATTGGTATCAGAGACAGGTTGAGTCTAGGGTAGTCTTTGCATTAGTCATTGCATAAAACAAAAAAAAAGAGGTCTAAGTCGTGTCTAAGAGCATCATTGTTTTCAAACAAAAAGAAAAAAAAGTGTTTTGGTCAGTACCCCAACACTCCGGTATATCAAAAGACGTTACTCAGAAGGTTCGATTACGCCGATCCGGAAGGCAGCCCCTCGTGTCGAGTCGAACCTTCAGGTTAAAGCCTCCACCACGTACTGGAGTTTGGGTTAAGTCTAAGGGTATTGAGTCTAGAATGTCTAGGTGTTTACATTAATTTCACAAAAAAAGGGGTCAATAAAAAATACCAGCAGTCAATAAAAAATATCCAAGCGATCTCACCAAGATTTCCACATGATTTTTAAAATGCAGTTTTGGGTTTTTCTCTATCTGCCCAGGATTGGGTGAGGAACTGAGTTGTATCCGGAGCGGATCCCCATCGCGCGGCGATGGACGATTGCTCGTGACATTGGGTCGATTAAGAGGATGACTCGGGCAATCCAAGATAACATTGACTCATACCCGCATGGGTGGGTAAGTTCCTTGAACTTAAACCTATTTTGCATGCTTCTAAAATATTACTAAATGCTGACAAAATGCTAATGAATGGATGCTGACTTAAATTACCCCTTCAGGTGTGCTGGACACCATATCGGGATGAGAGACATGAGGGGCAGCCGTGGGTGGAGGCTTCTATAGCTTATGGAGGACGGGACGTTTGGCTCCATTGTATAAATGTGATCGAGCCTCTGCATCATCGTTTGATTATGGGGACACGGGGTGTACGCTAGCTAGTGGTGGCATTCCCTCATCGCAATGATGAGTGCTCGGGGAAGTCTTCCAAGGGGATTACAAGCGACACCGACTGGAGCAGCCGGGCTAGGAAATATGTCCAGGATTGGAAGCAGAAGGGCAAGGCAGTGAAGGAACAGGCCGATAGTGACGACGCGTACCTAAAGGCCTATGCCCAACGATACGACAACCAAGTCTTCCGTGGCACCCGACGACCGGTATGAATACTAAACTCTATATGACTGGATGATTTATCCTTATATGCATTGACACTTCAATTTTAAATGCAGCTAGACCCGCAAGGACACATTGCCGAGCTTGAGGGGCTCCTTAACGCCACCGTGCAGCAGCGGGATGAGTATTGGACCGCTTTGGAGCTGCTGGTGAGTTTCCTAAACCCTTGGACTTAAATGAAATGCTCATGTTATGATGGTTATGCAAGTGCAAGTTGACTGACTTCTATATGCAGCGGGCCGAAGGAGCCCAGAGGGTCGGACCAGATGCACCATCCTCCTCTGCGCAGCCTACCGGGGGATGGGCTGAACGAGAGGCCGACTTCACCCGGGCCGTAGCTCGAGCCGAGGAGGCCGAGGCTACCCTCGCGGAGCGGGTGAGAAACTAAACCTTTATACTTAAATGCTTCATGGTTTATGCACATGCCTAAACCGACTGTGATGCAAAATGCAACATGCAGGCGAGAGAGCCAGCCGCAGCATTGGCCGAGGCGGAGCGGGCTCGAGTAGAAGCAGCGAAGGTGCCCCGTCTCCTAGAAGAGATCGAGCGACTCCAGGGGGAGGTGACCCGGTTGAGTGGAGAGACAACAAACCTCGAGAGGTATCGGGCCGAGGCTCGGCAGGCACGACTCCAGGTCCATGATTTGAAAATCGAGCTCCGGGCCGTCTAACGGATGGTCCGGATGATAGGCCGGGGACCTGAGCGGAGTGCATCTTGGAGTGGTGCAGTGGGAGGAATGTAGAGCACAGCACCGAGTGGATCAGTAGGGGATTACCTGGCGAGTTCTTCCGGTCGTCGGAGGAACGAGGAGGCCGAGCAGAGGCGAGAGGAAGGGCACAGTGTTATGGAGCCACCACCAAGGCGGCAAGAGGGCACTGGAGATAATGACGGTCAGGGAGATAGACCGGCCGCGTGATATGTTCTTCCTTTTGTTCTTTCTCTTCCTTTTGACACATAGATGACAGCAAAATGGAAAATGGAATGGAAGTTTGGCTTTTTTTATGGTTTTTATGTTTATTTATGCAAATTTGGAATACGTATGGATGGATATGTGGACGTGTGAATGAATATGTGATTGACTATGGAGAATGGAATAGAACTTCATAATGTGAATGTGATTGATTGTGAATGAATGGAATTCATGATTGTATGGAATGGACTGCGTGGATGTAAAAATAATGGATGAATGTGTGGAAATTAAGGAATGATGAATGGATGAATGTGTGGAATAAAGGAATGATGAAGGTGTGGAATGGAATGACAGGACTAGCAGGTTCTTGACAGAAGGGATAAAAACCTGCATCGGGCTGATATAACGGATCTCTGCAGACCGCCAGGGATATATAACGGACGTGAACCAATCCGTTAAAGCCAACAGAGCGAGGGCGGTGGATAAACAGAATTTAGCGGACCTATCGTGGAGCATTATAATACAATAACGGGCCCACGACTGACCGTTAAATAAAATAGTAGCAGAAACTGATCGGGACTCTCCCATAGTCATCCAAAGTTGGATGGAAGGTGGCCTAATCCACACTAGAACCCTTCTGGACCTAGGATAAGGCTTCCTGACCTTAGTCTTCAGATTCTAACACCAAAATCAAGCCTCTATAAATAGGAACAAGCCCTAAATTCACAGCTCACCCTTATTTCTCTGCTACAAGTTCAGAAAACTCACCAAACAGCCCAGAACATCATGAAGAGAAGCTTCGGAGCCTTCACCATGGAGAAAAAGGTCTACACCGGGCCTAAAGCTGCTAGAAAGGAGCATGGGGAGCTACAGAAGCTGACCTCCATCCCCAAGCATCTGAGTTTAAACCCTCCAAGAGAGGTAAACTTACAAGTTCAGTAAAAAAGATTCAATTTTTCTGCATTTTACACCTTCTTATGATCTTTCTCTCTTTTCTCTTCTTTTTTCTTTTCTTCTTCAGCCTTTTCTTGGCCCAAGGTACTATTCCAATCTAAAGTGGGTGGCCCCCATGGTAAAAGAACTTCCTTTAGAGGTCCTATCCATCCTAAGGTCATGGCACCTCCAACCTCTAGTGGTCTTAGGGAAGAACTTCCAGAAATTATCCTTTGATTGGGGAAGCATCTCTGCCCTCATAGAGTTGTGGCATCCTCAAACCCATACCTTTATCTTCCCTTCCTTTGAAGCCACGATCCTTCTAGAGGAAGTAGAAACCTATTTATCTCTTGCCAAGATCAAAGTAGGAGACGAAGACTTAGTGTGCCACACGGTTGAGCCCGTAGACCCTTCATTAATCTTGAGTGATTTTATCCATAACCCAAATGATGTTAGGACCATGATTAGCTCCCAACACGTCCATTTGATACCGATGGCTCAGTAGGTGACTGCATATTGCAAGAACAAAAGTGGTAGATTTGAATCTATTGCTAAACCTGTATCGGTGTGCTTGTGCGGGATCTTTCTCTTTTCCACCACCGACCATCTCCTTGACATCCAAAATTTGGGAATTATCAGTGGGTTATGGCGGGGATTATCCATTTCACAAGTGGTCCTTGCATACCTATATGAAGGGCTTAGCTCAACCTGTCTTGGAAGACCTCTCTTCGGCTCCATGATACTCCTTGAGTGTTGGATAGGAGTAAGGATGAAATTCCAACACAAGGTAGACTTGACCACAATTAGCCGGACCTTCGGGAGCCACCCTTTGTTCTTTATTGGAGGTGCCTTTGGGTTTTCTCAGCTGGTGGAATGTCAGACAGCGGACAAGAAAACATGCGATGAATGGCACCTCTTCCACAACACATTGCCTATAGACAAGTTCAAGATGCAGCCCAATGTTCTACGGAGAACTATACTTAGAGTACTTCGACGGCCAGGCCTAGATCTATAGCTAGTGGGGAACACTATCATGGCGATCTACAACCCTCACCGGTGCTATCTCCAAGTGGGGCTACCTCGAACCGAAGTTCCTGTACTTGCACACTACCCTCCCCTTCTACCTAGGAAGATAGGGATGGAAGAGGATGAAAGAGCGGTTCGGAACGCATTGATCATGTGGGAGAACAGCAGGACGCATCCGTGGCCAGAGGAAGTGGAGGAAGACGACGAGGAACGCCATGCTTATGTGAAAGAGCTACGTAAGATCCAGCCTCAAGCATATAAGCAAATGAATGTAACCTGAATTTAATCTTGATGTGATGAGAAAAGTTGAGTTTTCTGAACCATGTGATGTACAATGAATTTGATTGAATGAGAATGAAAATTCTATTCTTGGAAGATGTGGAATTGACTGCATAATTAAGCTAAACTCGTTCTGTAAAATAGAGTGTCTGTGTGACATGACAATTCAACCCCCCTTCTTGTCCATACGTGCATCTAGGGTCAACACTGGCTACTGCTGTAGCTGTTCTGGTTCTACTGGCACGTTCTCATCATGCTACTAGCCTGCTCTGTCATTTCCTACCTATCTGATGGTGACTGAGCCTCCCCCTGACAATGTGCTTCCATATGAAGCTCCTCTGTCTGACCTTCACCTTGACACTACTAAGGCTACTCACCTTGTTCCACATTTTGGTGTTGTTGCTGCTGCTGTTCCAATTCTACGTTATCCATTGGTTGCTGGCCCTCTTCCATTTGTTACTCTTCTCCTTTTGCTTGCTGTTCAACCCTTTGCATTTCAGATTCATCACCTTGTTTCTGTACTTGACTTGCCCCAGTTGGTTTCAACTTCATAAAAGTGGTAATGAAATCCATGTTGTAAACATTAACCTTGGGGATCTCCTTGACAGTCTCATCTTCTAAAGAAATGTTAACTTTCTTAAAAATTACAGTCAAGTGGGCTGCATAGGGTAGATTTCTCCTAGACTCTTTGCATGTACCCATAATCTGAATTATTATTTCTGGCAAGCATACCCTGATCCTTTTGAACATGCAGAAAAATATAAATGTCTGAGACTTAGTTAGTCTCTCTCTTCCTCCACCTTGTGGGATTATTATCGTTGTAAACATGTGATGTAATACTCTCTTCAGAGGGGAAAATTTATTGGCATTAAACTGAGTCAGATTTGTTTACTTTTGGTCTCTGGGGTCACTAGGCAAATCAGTAATGATGGAGTAGGCTTCGTGTTCATTATACTTGAAGTCCCCTTCAACTACCCCATCTTCTGGAATCCTAAAGACCTTATGCAGAAAATGCCTAGTGATTTCAATCTTCATTCCTTTCACATGAGTCCAAAGTTTAGACAGTTCTAGATCAAACTTCAGATTCTTATAAAACTCGGTGACCAGTCTAGGGTAATAAACTCTATGCTTTCCCATGAATTTCTTCCATTTTTGAAACTTGACTAAATCCAAAAAATCAGGAAACTCTAAGGGCATTGTCTGGTCATGGAAGTCCACATACCGTGGGAAGATGATTTTTACTATTTCAAGCACAGATTCTACTTGCATGGAAGAACCATCAGAACCTTTCACCTCTTCCGGAATCCTGTGAATCCCTTCCGTGACCAATGTTCTGCGTCGCTTGGGTGAAACTCCAGGGACCTTCTCCTTTCCTTTGGCGGATTTAGCTTCACGTAGCCTGAAAACGGTGCCCTTATCGAATATAAGCTTCGACCTTCTCTCTTTGCCAGGAACTGCAGCACCCTTCTCTGATAGAGCATCCATAGGTTGTTGCGCCTCTAAAGCCTTCCTCTTCCCCTTGCTTTCAGTGGCCGGAGAGGTCATGATGAAAGCGGAGACGAGACGGAGGCTGACGGTACTGGCTTGAGGAGATTGGAGGACAAGAGTAGAGTGAATGAGTTTTGTAGAGAGTGAGAGAGCAAAGACGACTACGGAGCATAGATGCTAGGGGTTTGAAACTAGAAGAGAAGCCTTGGCCTGGATGAAATGGTTTTCTACGGTGAGGTAGGCGATCACCCCGATAATACTCAAATGGCGACATATAGGAATCTTCTTCAGCTCGTCCATATGCCTCCCTACTTCGAGGCAGTCCCGCCAGTTCCGACGACGACTCCCTGTCCAAAGCTGTAAAGAGGTCCAGGGTGAAGTCTCCGGTGAAGAAGGCATTGGATGCTGCCAAGGTGGCCAGATAGCAGGAGGCAAAGCGATGAAAGACGGAGGCTACCAAAGCTTCGATGACCATTCTTTCGGTGCCACCGATTCCATCCTTTGAAGAGTTCACTGCCATCCAGGTTGAGCCGAGCCAGCCCACAAGTAAGAACCCTCATCCATCAGCGCCCTTTAGAACTTGTTCGTATCTCAGGACGAGGTCTTTACACTTGAATGTTTCTTCCTCTTTCTTTCTTTTTAGTTGTTGTGGAGGAGCCAACGCCCATGCCCATCCCTGACGTGGGCAAGGCCGTGGTCGTAGCGGAGCCGACTCCTTCCCCGACTCCCCCGTAGAAGGACAAGGAGAGATCCCAGGCAAAGTTGCCTATAAAGAAGGCGTTGGCCGCCGCCAAGGTAGCCGGGCAGCAGGAGGCCAAATGAAGAAAGGCAGAGGCCACTTCGACTTCAACGGTCGTCTCTCCAATCCCCTCGATCCCATCCTTCGAGGAATTCACAGTGGCTCAGGCAGAGCCGAGCCAGCCCACAGGTCGGATTCTCCGGCCACCGGTACCCTTTAGTATTTGTTTACCTCCCAGGACAAGGCCCTTACATGTGTCTCTACTTTCAGCTACTGCGGAGGAGCCAGCACCTGTCCCTACCTCGGATGCAGGTGAAGCTACAATCCCTGGGGCAGTACCGCCCATCGAGGAGATCGCCCATGAACTACCTCCGATTGTGGAGGTCAAAGCAGGTAGTCATCTTCACCGACGTAGTTACTCTTTTCGCCCCTTATGAGCCCATATGCTTTTATGTAATCTAGACTGCCCTGCATTTGGCAGGCCCTGTCGTAACCGTGCCCGAGTGGGTGATGGCCTGTGAAATTCCCTTGGTGGCGAAAACATACACGAGGAAGAAGCTGAGGTCTGGGAGGTCACCGTCGCCAAGCCTGAGTGGGGATATGCCGGTTGTTGACCTCGAGGCGGAGGATTCCTCGCCAGCGAGGGAAGAACCTGCCTCGACCAAATCTTCGTCAGGCGAGAAGGTAGACTACGGCTACTTTTCTGACGAGGTGGCTTCGGGCGAGGACATATCTGAAGAGTCTGGACCTCCTGAGTTGGTCTTGAAGGCCCCTCTACTGGCCGGCTCTTTGAACTTGATGGAGAAGACCGTTGTAAGTGCACGTTCATTCACGAGAGTTTCCCTCAAGGGCATCCGCTGATTTTATCTTTGTTCTTTGTCAACTATCAGGAAAAAGCCCTGCCAGAGGTCGCAGAGGTGCCTACTCCGGACGCATCGGTGGGTCGATCAGAAGGAGTCGACGCAGGCTTAGACAGGCTGGCATCCTTGTTCGAGGTCCTGCAACATGAAGCGACCGTGGGGACCTCTGTCATTCCCACACCAGAGACTGGGGCACCACGACAGATGAGGGCAGAAGGAACGCGCTGATCGCAACGATACCACTCGCTGGTAGGTGAACGACCCAGTTCACCCGCTACGGGGTTCCATAGGTTTTTCCAAAAAATCACGTGAAAATCAAAAAACATGTTCTGAAACTCCCGGAATTGATCTAAAATGCACGGATCCAAACTCGAAAGATGTCCGAAAAATAATTTCAGACACATTGGGAACAAGCTCTCCGATAAAGTAAATCCGGGACCTGAGAAATAGGATCTGAAGGGTCCGAGATATTATAGCATGACTACCCAGGAACAGACGGTCATAGGGATGGTCACCATTAGGCCGCGCCAGAACTAGGCGGTCCTGATGTGGCCGCTATTCAGAGAGTAGAGCGGCCAGTCGCAAGGCCACACACGAAGCAAGGCGATCTCCTCCAGACCACCACAGACGCACTACACTGTGTACACTAGGCAGTCTTGGCCTGACTGCTTACCCACGACAGTGGTCAGTCGCGAGGCCACTTAGGACCCAAGCGGTCTACCACGGGCCGCCACAGGCCTACAATCACGAAGCCTATAAACGGTCCTGGCTTGACCGCTTGTGGACGTCAAAAAGTGACGATGACGGTCATACGGCACTTGCGTCTACCCGTTCAAGAACAGGTCAAAGAAAGGAAGGCTGAATAAACCCCATACCTCACCCGATCAGGACGAGAACATGCTTGGTGGTCTGCTACCTAATACGGAAGCCCCTCAAGCAAAAGATATGGCCGCAACTCTCCAACCGATTGTGCCGAAGGCTGAATCGAGAGAAAACTTGGGAAATCAGACACGGGTTCGGCATGTGCCAGGAATCACTCAAAGTCCTAGAACGGGGCTTGGAGGCTTCAAATCAAACACCTCAAAGGTAGTGCATTACAGTTAAAGCAGCACGGGAGGCCAAACGTCCGTCTAAATCGCCACTAAGATGGGAAAAAGCCTCATGGAGTGTTAAACCGGCGCGCCCCTCCGCAAGGTGCAAACTGGTGCGCCCTCCCCTCTTGGAATCCTAATCTGGTGCGCACAATCTCGCGCCGGTTTAGCTTCCAAGCCATCTCGTCATCATTCCGGCCGCCTATTTTCTGCAAACAGCACGTCGATAGGTGGCTTAAAATGGCAAAATCTCCTTGCTTTGAACCGGTGGGCAACTAAACACATCCCTGGAATGGGAGTCCTCGAGCCCTACGCCAAATGCCCATTCCACCGACCGGCCATGCACGCCCCTCTCCGAAATGGCAACAGCGACGTGTCGAGCGTGGCAATATGACAGCAGCGATGGCAGGACGTGGGCGAGTGCCAGCGGTTCACAGTTTCACCCCCCCTTCGAACGAAACACTCTGGGCACCCCCCAATATAAGCCAGCAACCAGTGAGAAAAAGAAGAGGCTCTTCCCTTTCTTGGAGAATGAGAAGCCTAGGGGGAAGAGAGATTGAAAAACGAAAAGAGAAGCCAACTAAAGAAGGAAGGAAGCTCTGTCAGAGAGGTAAAAGAGGAGGGGTGAGAGTGAGAGGTGAGTTGGAGGGGAAGGAGCTCGTGCTCCCTTCCCCTCCCCCATGAATGTATCCCCTTACAGCCCAATTTGAACAAATAAGCAATGTGTGTGATCATGATAAATATAGCAATGTGTGTGAACAAGTGAATTTGGGATCAAACTCCTGTGAATGAGGTAGATGAAAGGGAAACAATCACACAAATCAAACCACAGGACACAAGAATTTTTAAGGTGGTTCGAGACCACGACGGGCTCCCTACGTCCACCCCTTACCAAACCGGTAAGACTTCACTCAGGGATAAATCTCCACCATGGAGATGATGCTCCAACACACACACGAAGGACGACGCCTGCACACACACACGGGGATGCTCCCTAACACACACACATACGGAGATGAAGTCCCCAACACGATCCGACGACCGGATCACAACACACATACACACGCTGCAACAAGCATAGCACAACGACACACATGATCGCACGCAGGCGATCAAACATGATAGTACACACAGACGGTCAGACGCACACAGACTATGCTTTCAGAAATTAAACGAAATGTTCACAAATAAACACAATATGCCCAAAGCATGTTCCAATGACTGAACCAAATGAAATCTATCAAATATAAAGGTTCCCTTTCTCTAGAAGATTTGGTTCTCTTTGGTTCGTAGTCGGATGATGATGATTTCGGCGTCTTCTTGATCCTCTCTTCAAGCCGCTCTTTTTTCTCTTCTTCTACAAGCTCCAGAAACTCCTTGGAGTAGATGAAGTCCACCTTGGCTTGAGCTCTTCTTTCCTTTCTCTCCTTTCTTCACCTACAAGATAGAAACAATAAGCACGTTGGGTTATTTCCTTGTGAAATTCGTAGCTCATGTGTATGCCTATATAGAAAAGAGCAAAAGACAAATAAACCCTTTCTAGAACCCTCCAATAGGTCTACCAAGAACCCAAGGGCATACTGGTAAAGTTTGGACCTCAAATAGGTTGAGTTTAATAGGTTTCGGGCTGAGTTCGTAACAGGTTTTGCCATTTTCGGTTGACTTAAACACTGGTCAGTCGACCTAAATTAGCAACAATAGAGCCAGTAGATGCTGGCTAGTTCGATCAATCGAACTCCTCAGTTTGGTCGACCGAACTCTGTAGTTTACCAAACTGCAGCAGTTCAGTCCACATAAGATTAAAGTCTAGTGAAAAAGAGAAAAAGATAGTTGATAAAACAACCAACCAAGCATTCCTTGGTATTAAACAAAGTAGAAACATATTTCAACCAAGATTCACATGAATGGATTCAATAGTTCTAAGAAGAGCATGCATGAATATTCATGAACACATGAGGTGAGAAGATTGTTAGGTTATCAAGTTTTATATGAGAAAACTCATCTAGAACTCGCCAACATGGCTTTTGACACCTTACAAACTAAGTTCATCAAGATCAACATGAATGGTTCAAAACACTTTGTTAGCTCAAAGGTCTTATGAATAACATGCATGAAATACATTCAAACCTCTACAAAAGACCCATGAAAACTCACTTAAAAAGGACCCTTTATTACAATCTCAACAACTGAAACATAAGCTTGAATCACCATGTATCTATGCAGTGTAAGACTATCAACCAATCAATTTTCACTTAGATATGAATGACAAATATATAAAAAATATGGAGAAAGTTTTCGATGAAATTTTGACATAAATATACACATCGTAAATTTTCAACATATTTTCCACCAACAAACGCTTCGTCGGAACTAATTTTACCCACAGATTTTCGTCGTAATTTTTTTCTGTCCCTAATACATCGCAAATAAACGACGCATTTTCGACCAACTAACGTTTCGTCGGGACTACTTTCACCCACACAGTTTCAATGTAATAATATTCTATCCCCAATAGGTCGCAAATAAATGACATATTTAGGACCAACTATCGTTTCGTCAAAGTTAATCTGATCAACAGGTTCCCGACGTATTAATTTTTCGTCCCAAATCTGTTGAAAAGTTCCAACAAATTGGAGACGGCAATAACTTTCGTGGGAACTAATTTAACTCAATCATCATAGAGGTATTAATCCTACGTCGAAAATACGTTGAAAATATCCGACGTATTAGCGACGTATATATTTTTGTCAGATTAATATAACCCACAAATTTCCCACGAAGTCCTATTTATGTCGCTAATCCATCGAAATGTTTAGATGTATTTTCGACCACCTAATCTTCCGTCGAAAATATTAAGTAATTTCCTTATTATTAATTATCAATATCAATACCGATGAAAATTTTGACATCATCTTTTCATCGAAAATTGCTGACTACTTTGAGACGTAAATAAATTACGTCAGAAATTAGCGACCTAATTGTACCGACGTCCATATTCCGTAGAAAATTAACTTTGGGACGTATTTTTGACGGATTTGCGATGGAATATGGACGTCGAAAAAACCTGTTTTCCTTGTAGTCTACTGACCTATGAAAGAATACATGTCTATCACAATAAATAAGAAAGTTGATCAGGCTACTTTTAATGGTACCTGACCATCCATCACACATTAGTATGACCCCATACTTTGACCATTACTATTTGAATGAGTCCACATAACTCTTGATCTCAGTAACTTGTTCATCAAGATGTATGCCTGCCTACTCTCTCGATGTAGGTAGTTGCACGTGTAACCCAAGAACTTGTGCTTCTTGGAACATTGGCTTGTAGTAAGGACTATTGGCCGCATAGAAAGGCAATCCTGGGTGGTGCAACCATTTTGCAACAACCTATCCGAGTTTTCATTTTGGCCCCTTCTGGCCATATGCATCATCCATCCTCGTTTACTTGCCATGCTCTTGGGATAGTGCACTGAGCTCCACATTTGTAATGTTGATCGATTGTATCCTTTTTCTTTGTGAACCTGAGTCACCAGTGAAGAAACTCCTGATGTCCCGTGGTTATCGAGTGGTAGATGAACCACCACTAGCTGATGCTCCTGTCCTTACTGTCTCGTGGCTTTGGAGTCTCATCTCCTCTGGATGTGCTACCTCATCTCTACTTACACATAGTGCCTCATGGAACTGCGCTGCATATGGATCATTCATCATGACATACACATTAGGTTGGTGAGTACGCACTTGCTGTTCTTCGTCATTAGTTGTCCATGTGCATTCATCCTCATTGCTGCCACCTGCAACTCTCTTCTCCCGCAGGTGCCTAGTGATTACAAGTTTCGGTGTTATTGCTCGACGGCTATCTTTTATACCATTTGTGTTGTTAAGAATTCCTTAGTGTTATGCCAGTTGGCATTTCCCTTTTTGGTCGGGATTTGCTAGTATTCGATTCTTCTATCAATTGCTCAGGTTGCTATTGACCATTCGAGTTGTGGTAATGGCCCGTACATATTATTACGATATGTTGGTCATCCCAGCTTAAACCTAGTCAGCTCCTGACGTGTTCCACTTCTGTCGAAATCGAAGTGCTCGATTGAACCAGTTCGGCTGAGAAGCTGCTCGAGCGAACTGGGCTCTTCCCTTCTTGGTGAGCTTCTGTTGCTAAGCTCGATGCTTCCCATGTTGTTTGGTGGATCTCCTTGTGAGGTTGGCCTTAGAACTGCCATTTCAGTATTGCCTTGTCCTGAGTCTGCTCAAGTGTAGACAACTTAATTTGAGCCTTATCATCTCCTTGTTTTATAGTTGCATGGCTTTAGACCTAATCCCTACGTCGAGAGCTGTTGCGTATCGTATTTTCGTCGTGCCGTGTCCAACGGCCGATGTGATGTGAGGCTCGATTGCCATTTGCAGGATGTAAAGGTAGGCCGAGATTCGTGCTTTTCCTTTGGCCTTGTGCTGAAGCCGGTGCTCTTCTTTGTTGCACATGTGGCTCTTTCTGTTTGGTTGCTCGTTGGATCAGTGCTCGAAGTGTGTTACATTGCGATTTCCTGTGATTGTGATGATGCCTATTGTGTGTTGAGATGCGAAGGCCGAGGTTCTTTCTGATGCCTTCGTGCAGTGTTGAGTGCACAGCGAAAGTGTGTGGGCTAATGACCCACTAGCCGAGGATTCTTTCCGTAATTCTGGTTGGTCGAGAGGATTGCTTCTTCTCGAGGTGACTCCATCTTAGCTGCATGGGCTTAGACGTTGTCGTGGCCGTGCTGCTGTTGGTCATTCCTCTAGTTTTAGTGTTGGCATTTGCGAGTGTTGGGGAAATCGTCAGCTTCCCTGTTGATAAAGTACCCTTTACTCTGCATTCAATTTCGTGGGTGTAGTGCTCTCGAGGCATGTTCGTAGTCCTTGAGATGCATCCCCTGAGAGTGTGATGTCTCTTGTCGTTTTACGATCGATTCTAATTGCCGTAGGTCTTTTCTTGGTAAACGGCCTGAGACATGACTCGTTCCCTGTAGTCGTGTGCTTAGATGTCGCATGCCTTGATACGACCCTACTTGCAGTGTGTTTCGCGGCTCTGTGTGCCGTACGGAGCGGGAATCCTGCAAGTGCTGTTGTCGTTAGCTATTGTTTCTGTAAGTGTTGTTCTCGTATGATTCTGCGTTTATGTGTGGGACCATTATCTTGTCAGTGACTGGCTGTGCACCTGTTCCCGATGGAGTGGCTCGTGACTCGATCAGATGTGATATCTGAGTGAGGACAGACTTAATGCTGTGTGTGGTCCAGTATTGTTGATTTTGACATCGTTCTTTTGTATGATTGTCATTGGCATCCGGTGTGCCTAGTGTTCCCTGTCTCCTTTGGCACTAGAGCTGATGATGTCGTCAGGCTGTCAGCTGAGAGGACTATGTTTCCTTGTGTCTTCACTAGCTCGATCTTGGGATCGATGGCCAAAATGTGCTGAGCCACAGCGGGGCTAAGGCCGGGCATCTCTTTGTAGTTCCAGGCAAAGCAGTCTCAGAATTCTTGCAGCAGCTTTATATATTATTCTCTCTCCTGGGGAGATAGGAGGGCACTTAAAAAGGTCGGCCTGGGATCACTCTCCATGTCGAGGTTTACTTCGATGAGCTCATCAATGGTGGCTTGGCCGCCATCTTCAATTTTTGGTGGCGCCAGGAGCAGGTCGATGAAGTCTTGATCTTCTGCCTCAAAGACATCATATGCCTCGTCTTGCTTCACCTTGCCCGGAGGTGAGGCGTTGTCCTCTTCTCTCTCGGGCTTTCGAGTCAGTGGTGGCGCTGATGGTGCATCCCTCGAGCTGCCAAGGCAATGGCCCATTGGTGGATTGCCCATAGAGGTAGAGGACTCTTCAGTTTCTCATCCTTGCCAGACATTGTCATAGGTTGCGGTGACCTCTGCTTCGATGTGTTCCCAGCATTTACAATGAGTGTCTTCGTTTGGCCCATCGCCTATCAGTGGCAATGACTGCGAGGTGTCTTCTAGTGTAGAGAAATGGGGAACTTCCTCGGGCACCTCTTGATAGTCATCGTAGATAGCTCCTATGGGGGCCAAGGTGGTTGCCCGACATGCGTGCGATTGCTCCACTGTCGACAGCTATTGGACGCACTAAAATTATGATGAAATATCATGGTATCTTTTATTGGTTTTATCGTGCGGGGGCATGCGAGTCACGTATGTGATAATGTGTTCGGGCTTCGAGATTAGGATGGTCTAAAGCCCAATATGCGCTCTGTTCGACTAATCAGATGATTATGGGTATCGGGTCGGCACTAGAGACCCGCCGTGCCATAAAGGTCATAGCGTTAATTACACCCCCTCAGAGAGGAGAAAACCTTTGATTAGTCACTGAGAAATGGGGCATCATGGCTGAAGAAATTAGTTATGTGCAAGATGTGTTAGAAAGCGTAAAAATTCCCCATATGAGGAGTCAAGAGAGTACACAAAATTATATTGGTCCCATATCAACCGTTCAATGTTCGGACGAATGCCCAATTTGGAAAAGCCACCATCATAGAGAAAAGAAAACGTTCGGTTAAATCATGGTTGGAGCGGTCGGAAATCAGCGAGTTTATCAGCCCGGTGCGAAGTCAAGCTGTGAACATATTGAGGGAGGTTCCCGTAATCGAGGCATGGCTCGCATGAGCATCGTTAATATATATCCAATGCCAAAAAGGGGCAACGGAGAGAGGTTTCGAGATTAAGTCCCGAGGAAAACATATCCAAGCATAGCAGGCTATAGGCCCAGGACATGGGTCAGACAATGACCACAATGGGATGAACCCAAGATTCAAGCATGACCCGTAGAGGCCTTATTAATATTCTCATGCAAAGGATCTGGGGATGACGAGAGCCGTGCTAACTTGTTTATTTTTATATATATTTTTTGGGTTATATATTTTATTTCCCTTTATTTAGTTTTTTTACTTTTTATTTTATTATTATTCTTTTTATTTTTTATTATTGTTTTTATTGTCTTTACTTTGGACTGGACAGTGACATGTAATTGTTAAATTTAAAC